>CM077243.1:23286578-23849078 GCA_039654775.1 Spinibarbus caldwelli
AGTACATTTTAAAATGTAATTTATTCCTGTGATGCAAAGCTGAATTTTCAGCATCATTACTGCAGTCTTCTGTGTCACATGATCCTTCACAAATCATTCTGTTATGATGATAATTTGCTGCTCAAGAAACATTTCTGATTATTATCAATGTTGAAATCAGTTGTTGTGCTTAATATTTTTTGGAAAGCGTGATTTCTTTTTCAAGATTCTCTGACTAATAATAATAATAATAATAATAATAATAATAATAATAATAATAATAATAATAAGTTCAAAAGAACTGTTTATTTGAAACAGAAATCTTTTGTAATATTTTAAAGGTCTTTAATAGAAGTATTAATTTCATTCAAAAAAAATTACTGATATATATCCACTGAACAAAAAGACATTAAACAGAACCAGAGCAATCTGTCAAAAATGATTGTATGAAACACTTTACGACATGCAAGTGAAGCATTTTTTCATAATCAACTAGTCAACTAGGTTATCTTAAGGAAGTCCTGCATAATTAGCTTGAATTAGGGTCAAAGTCATCTGTATGTGTACATTTAAATTTATAGCACACACTGAAGCAACGTGTAGCCAAGACCACTGGTTAGATTTCCAGTCCAGAGAATGCATGACCTGATGAAACGTAATGCTTCAATGCAATGCAAAGCAAAGTGTTTGTTTTTTTGTTTTGTTTTTTTGCATAAAAATGTTTGCCATTAATGTAAAAATAGTGTAAAAATTATAGACTAAACATCGATATTTTTACGAAGCTATGAGAATACTTTTTCATGATCGTGATTTGAAGCGGCCAGAATGATGGCACTAATGTACTGTGACGAAATAACCATCATTTTTACCCTTGCGGTCAAATATTGCACTGCAAACATCATTAACAGCTTTAACTTGTCAATTCTGGCAAATGACCATGGTATAAGCAGGATAATGCACGGCTAGCTGTGCATTAAATGATTTTAATGCACTTCACGGAGGCAACCACCTTCCTCTTCGCGTCAGGTGGTTCATGGCCTCCATGTCGTGCATTAAATTTGTTTAATGCACAGCTAGCATCATCCCTTACTTATAAAACTATCTCAGTTTTAACAAAAAACAGAAGCATGTGATGTGGATTATGCATAATAACAGGAACATTACAGAACATTAGAATGTAAAGAATTTAAAGAATATTAGAATTTAAAGATGTCTGCAAATTTTCTTCTTTTTTTAACTTCATATTCAAAGCCTAAAAAGTCCTTCAAAACTGCAGCCATGCTGCATATTCAGAGACGTGCTGTGTGGCACAATTCTTAACAATCTCAGGTTGCATTTCGCAAGTCAGCGTAAATGAAAAAAGTCACTCATCTCAAAACCTGATCATGCAGCAGAAAACTTTTGAGGGCGGCACTTGCTGTATTTGTATGCCATAGAAATATACATTCTGTTTCCTAAACAAGATTAACATCTCCAAAAATAATCAAACCCAAGCGTGCCGCACTCATCTGATTGTGTTGCAGTGACAGGTACATAATGCAGGCTTACATGGGCCGTTTTCCGATACCCCACTGTAGTCCTTCCTAGAAACAGCTCCATATGTGCCAGTCTGATCACTCGCGCTCAGATTAACAGGCATCAGGACTCATGCCGTCTCATGTCCTCCTGGGAAGATTGTACGTACAAGCCTGGAAGTGGTAATTACGGTGTGACATGCATACAAATGATTTAAATCAAGAAGATTTTTTTTTTTTTTTAAACTGACTGAAACAGAAAACCTTTTAGCACTTATGCAACAAAATGAAAAACAAAATCTAACCATTATGGGTGTAAATTATGCTGTATGTATTTTATTATTCTCTTGCAGCCACAGAGAAATATGGGAAATGTAACTGCAAAGAAAAAAAAAAATCATCAACTGTTAATAGTACGAGTCGGTAAGATGTTTCATTTGAAAGAAATTAGTACTTTTATTTATAAATGATGCATTACATTAATCAAGAATGACAGTAAAGACTTTTACAGTGGTGGGTCAAAGACAAAAGGGGGTTTTCAAATGTGTTTTCCTGTTTAATTTTATATTTTCCAAGCAAAAAAAATGATGACTATCATACATTTTTACAATGATTTACAGCAGACACCCGCTAAAATGTCATTCAGTATAACAATAGTTCATGTAGTGAAAAATCTTGTCAATCATATTTAGAACAAGAACCATTAGATCACATTAAAAAAAAAAAAAAAAAAAAACCTAATTAATTGTTATTTTAAATCTTCACCAATCTTTGCCACTATCATTTCAACCATTAGGTTTTTACCCACTTGTCAGCAACAGGTTTTTAATCAGTTAAAATGTAATAAAATTCAGTATGACCACTTTTTATTTTAACCATTTTAATATGTACACTGCCAGTCAAAAGTTTTTGAACAGTAAGATTTTTAATGTTTTTCAAAGAAGTCTCTTCTGCTCAGCAAGCCTGCATTTATTTGATCTAAAGTACAGCAAAAACAGTAAAATTTTGAAATATTTTTACTGTTTAAAATAACAGTTTTCTATTTGAATATGTTTTAAAAATGTAATTTATTCCTTTGATCAAATCTGAATTTTCAGCATTATCAAATTAAGTTTTTTTTTTTTTCATTTTTACAAAATATACTGTTACGCTGAATGACAAAGGAACATTATTTAATCCATATTTTGACAATAGTTATTCTGAAACATTAAAGTAGACACTTCAACTGAATTTAATATGCTTTCTATGAATGGGGGAAAAAAACTCATTTTAATTTGGTCTTTGACCTTGGTACAAAAGATTTAAAATAAATGCTGTTCTTTTTTTAACTTTCTATGAAAATCTTGAAAGAAAAAGTGTCAGTTTCCACAAAAAAATAAAAAATAAAATAAAAAATGATTTCTTTCACAATATTAGTGTTTTCACTGAATTGATCAGATAAATACAGCCTTGGTGAGCATAAGAGATTTCTTCTTGGAAAAAAAAAAAAATCAAATCTTACAAACTTTGAACGGTAGTATAGATAACTCAACAGACAAAGACTAAAAGCCTCAACTTCAATTTTGATTAAATCAAGTTTCCCACTGGTAAGTACAACATTTGGTGGCATTCATGTGCTCTCATCAGTACAATCACTCTGATATGACTTTAAGGCAAGATAAGACTTTATCACAGCTCTGTATATTTCCATTACCTCACAACTAACATTTAGACTGTGGCACTTCCGCAGTTCCTCTGCAATTAAGCAGCCTGGGAACACTTGAAAATGGTAATGAAGTCCTTCTTGATAGCTCTGGCTCTCATGGAGAAAAACTCGAAGCTCTGAGAGAAACTGGAGGCTTGTGTCCTTTTAAAGAGACCTAGACTAGCGTCCATCCATTGGCGCTGACACAGTATCATTTTGTCTCCTTTAATTCCAGCTTTAGCAATCATTCATGAATTCTACTGCCATTAAACGACCAGGCGCTGCTAGCGAGTGTTCACACCACAAATTGAGCTGAGATCAATACTGTTTGAGTCAACGTGAAAATGTGTGTGAGCGCATCATCACAAGGGATACTGGGTTTATAAAATAGCTTTATTGAGCCACGTTTAGTGATGAGGTATTAAGTTAAACTATCATAGCCAGACAGATAGCTAGAAATCTCTCTAGATCCAAAAATAAATGAGAGCTGCTACAGACTAAAAGCAGTGCAGTCTCAAATGCGTTTCATCTAGCTAGGTGGATAAAAGGGAAGCTGACATGCAGAATATAAAATATAGAGGCTATCCTGTCCTTGAGTGTGACGTTAAGAGAGAGAGATCCTAAAAAAAAACTCTTTAGATCTGAAGTGATGGCCTTGAATCAGAGTGGCATCAGTATTAATATTTCATGGCATGTGCTGTGCTTCTCAAAGTCATGAGTAGTGCACATCTACAGAATACTCTCAAAACTTCATTCACAAAATCACTTCTGAGATTTTAACCAAGAACTGTTTGCTATTTAAAAACAATGCAAAATAATACAGTTTCTATGCTAAAATGCTTTTCAGGCTCAACAATAAGCATGGTGTGCTGACCTGGGGTCACTATGAGAGAATTTTTTTTTTTTTTTTGGTCAATTGATGAAAGTGTCACTTGCCTTTTGGGGTCAGTGATGTGCTGCTACTCAAAACCTTACATTTGTTGATGTTATATATTTCTATGCCTTGCAATAAAATATGTATTTGTGAAGTAGCAGACATAGAAAATTCTTCTGATTTGTCAGGATAATGTTATTTAGCATGTAAATAATACAAAATTTAATTTTAAATTTTAAAAACATTTATTTAGATTTGCACTCTTTAAAAAATTTCAGTTTTTTTTTTAGAAATAAGACATTCATTATAAGAAATAAAAGGAATTAATTTTTAAATAATACAAAAAGTAATGAAAAATGTTAAACTTAGAAAACATTAGTAGAGTACACAAACAAATATTTGATTATAAACTTGATAAATACTTGAAAAACATTCAAAGTTTGGGGTTGGCAAGATTTTAAAAATATTTTTGAAAGAAGTAGTTTACCAATGCTGCATTTATTTGATCAAAATACAGTAAAAACAGTAATATTGTGAAATATTATTACAATTTAAAATAACTTTTCAATTGTAATATTTACAAAGTGTATTTATTCCTGTGATTTTTTTGTAACATTAAAAATGTCTTTATTGTCACTTTGGATCAATATAATGCATCCTTGCTGAATAAAAGTATTAACATATTTAAAAAAAAAATCTTAATGACCCCAACATATGAACGATATGTTTGTAATAAGTGTTTATTATTTAAATACCAGCAAATTTAGCTATTGAAAAACTGTATTAAATCAACCTGTTAGTCAACCACTAGAAAATTAGCCACAAAATAATTACATTTGAAGAGCTACTTCATATATAAAAAAGCTTCTAAGTCAAAAAAAAAAAAAAAAAAAAAAAAGCAAGGATATAAAGTATTAATAAGTCTGCTCAGAAATATCACTACATGTCAAACACACCACTTTCTCAGACTTAAGGGGCGGTCACACTGTACTTTCGTTCCATTGACTTCTATTCATACGGAAACGCAAGCCCGTGCGAAAAGTTTCGCATTTCGCTGAGTTCCTAAGTTCAAACTTGGTGAACTCTAGCCTGCGAATTCACATCACGTGAAACCGTGTGACCAACGGCAGATCGATACGTCACAGCATGACCTTCTAATAACAAATTTAAAACTGCAGCGCTGCAGGAAAGTGGAGTAGATTGTGTGTTTTGTGTTGAATTTAAGTTTTTGAAAAGACGCTGCACAGCGTGAGGTCATATCACGACCGTTGCAGCATGCGAAATCGTAATCAAGTCTAGTGTGACCACGCCTTTACTGAGAGGCTCAATTTCTAGGGCTGGGGGGATTAAGAGTCCTCTTTTTGATAAACTGTCACATTGTAACTGTCTGTCCGCTGCACTGATCAACTGGGATCCGAGTGGACCGCCCTCGTGGTCCATAAACAGCACAAGCTGCTGACGGTGCAGTTTGGGGCAGTTCATTTAAAACAAAAGGCCTGTTGTCTCTGTACTGGCCCTACATTTGACTGCATGGAGGAGCTGCCCACTAGCCCACTGTGGACAAGCCCTAGCCCATGTGAAATAACTGCACTGCTCCTCATTTGAAATGGGTGACACCATAAAACTACAGTGTCGCATTCAACCGCCCCCCCCCCATCTAAAGCAGACCATAGGCCACAGCAATAACTTCAGAATCAACATCAATGTTTACGTCACATAAACTGTAAAAAATTAGTTTTACAGTAAAAGTCTGTAAAATTGCTACGATAAAAACCTATTAATTGATTATTAGCTCCCTTTAAATAGAAACAGTGGGGAAAACTGTAATAGATCCAGTGAGACTTTTCATGTAATTTTACAGTAAAGTGCAGTTAAATTTACAGTTTTGGAATTGAAAGAGAGCATCTCATAATTTACAGTGGAATTCCCTGACACTTCACATTTGATGGTTTTTCATTGAAATAATTAAGTTTCTTCTAGGGCTGTCAAAATGACTGAAAAGCTAAATTTGAATTTTCTACTTAAATATTATCAAAATTCGAATTATATTCGAATTTAAAGGTCCCATATTGTCAAAACTGAAATTTCCTGACTTTTTTCATGATAACAGATGTCTAGGGGCTATGTAACTGCCATTTAAGTTTCAAAACAGTCAATCCACAGTAAAATGCACACAGCCTGCATAAAGTAGCTGTGCTTTTTCACGAGCCCTTGTGACTTCCGTAAAAATGTGACCTCCGAACTACTCAGTCACCACCCCGAGCACCGCCCACCATCCCAACCATCCTCCAGCCACAATTAATCACGACAATGTATATACAATTACAAATGATTATAAATCGTCAGTTTGTTGTTTTACACACATGCGTACAGACATTATTTCATACACAACATAGTCATGAGATGCAAGAAATCTTCAGACGCACCCATAACAAAAGACAATACTTTATTGAACCTTTCCAGATAAGAAGCGTGCGCTGCAAACGTGAGCATTTTTGACGATTGTTTCTGTCCAGTCCGCTCGTTTTATCGCGTTTAACCACAGCTGTCATCGGTTTTTTGTCTGCCAGTGGCAGCAGGTATGCGGTCAAATTTCTAATTTGAGGCTGTATTACATCGATTCTGGCACCCAACATCACAAGAAGATGATATTTTAAGCTCCTTATGTAGCCGAATCTGCGCGGGTTTGAATGGGCCGGCTCCAGTATCCCTTTGTTTTGCTTCCAGCTTAGTGCGGTGACGTAATTCTGACGTCGGCCCTAACTAGTTACCTGTGGTTGGCCTGACCGTGCCAATCACCGAAAACCAATCACAAAGAGTAGGCCACATTCTTCATTTAAAAACTTGACATGCAGTGGGATGGGGAAAACCCGCCATAAAGTCTTGAGACATGTTTTTTAAAAGTTGAACTTACATTAATTTTACATGGCTTTCTAAACATGCGGCTCTCTTGTGCGAGACGCGAGTGCAACGGTGATTGATGTCCCTATAGAAAATGCGATAAATATGCATTCTGTGTGAACGGCTTGGTTTCAGTTTCGCCGTAAACAACATCATCTCCACACTGATGCTCTCCTTTTCCGCAATATTTTGAATGAACAACGTAGCAGCGTCACATCTAATGGGTTCAACTGGATTGGCTAACAAAAGCATTAAAATGCAATGACAGCGACATCATCGTCGCATCTCGTGTGCCACTGATAAGGCTGCCTGACACACCTAAAATTCGAATGCATCCATGATTTTTTTTTTTTTTAAATTCAACGAATTCGAATTTTTTTTTGACAGCCCTAGTTTCTTCTTAGTTTTTTCGTATCAGTTGTACATTAGTAGGGCCCTATGATTTTCGCAATGCGGAAAACACGGCTGGAATCACGGAATCTAGTCATAAAAATAAATGCATCATTCATTCATTTATTCATTCATAAAAATGGAATTTACTGAATAATGTGGAGTGTCACGGATTATGCCAAATTTTGGATGAATAAATCAAAAGTAGGTCAGTATACTTAAATCAAAATGCAATATGGACTAGTGTTTGTGAATATTAAGCTGCAAAAATACCATATGAATATGAAATAAGCCTCTGCCGCCTCAATATATGAGTACATGAACATATGAACAATTTCTAGAACTGCTCTGAGAGTCACTTTGGGAGCATTTTATCTTTTTTTTTTGAGAAAAACTATTGTCATATCACAGAAGAAAACTTAAAGGACTCCGCAACAACCTGTCAAAATAAAAGTTCGGTTTAACTTGAAGAAACTGTGACAGAAATATTACTTAATATAATGATAGTAATTTAATTTTTTTTATAATTTATTTTATTTATTCATTTTATTTTTATTTATTTATTTTTAGGGGTGCTCCGATTGATCGGGTACCAATCATTATCGGCCGATAATCGCTTTGGGATGTTTAATCACCGGTCTCTAAAAAGGCCGACCTCATAAATCGATCTCAAGCTGAAGATGCACCTGCTGTGAGAGGTTTGGCACGACATGAAGCAGCACCATCTCAATCTCTGTCCGGCGCAGGTACAATAATGATAATGCTGAAGGTGAGGTACAATTCATATTTATTTATTAAATAACATTAAGTAATTTGAAACTTTCTGTGAGACATAATTTCATAAACGGCCTGTGAGAATCACCGCGCGCTCTCTCTCTTTCCCTCTTAAAATGCGCAAATGGCTTCAAATCACATCGCGTCTGCACTATAAGCGACCTGCATACTGCACAGTTGACACAGGAATTGTCACTTTCACAATAGTTATTAAAGTTTATAAATTGATTTTCTTGTTAATTCTTGCCAGTGTTTAACCATTCAGCATTCGCTCTGCTGGAGACTGTATGCTCAAAGCGCACACACATAACGCCAGGTTCACATTATTATACTCCGTTTGCAGTGTATATGCGGTGTGTATTTGTTCTGCGCTCATGTTAATGGATCAGAGCACGCAGTTGTGGTCCGATAGTGTGTTCCATGAGCGGTGAGTCTGCAGCAGTGCAGCAATCGTTTCCGCACCGAGTCTATCTTTGCTGTACTGCACGCACTGAATTAAAGTGACAGCACATTGTTTGTGGTAAATATGAACATAGATTGACACGAAAATGTAGTAATTACACTATAAATGCATACAATTAAAAAGTCTACACATATGGATTTTTGGCTAGGTTTAAAGGAAAAGAGCACTTTAAGATAAACAAGGCAATAATAGATGGCACTCGTGGAAGTATGGAAAGCAAAGTTTTCATGAACAGCAGGATTGTTTATAATAAAGATTTAAATGCAAAAGAAAATGCAGTAGAGCTGACCGTTTCTGCCAGTCATATGTTGATTTAGAATGTTTGTGATAACATAAGAAAAGTAGTTTAAATGTTTTGCCACTTGCTTGAGCAACTTAATATATAAATCTAGAAGTAGATTTATTTGATCTCAAACGCCTTACCACTTCTAGCACGCACAAATCAGGCAACCAACTTGATTTAATTTACACACACAATTGCACTGCAGATAACATTCTGGTGCAACCACTACATATCTCTGACCATTTCTTCATTTCTTTTACATTACTTTTTGATACCCATGTGCCATCAACCCCCTTACCGGTTACTTTTAGACGAAACCTACGCTCCCTTTCTCCCTCACATCTGTCCTCTGTAGTATCCTCCTCTCTTCCCTCACCTACCCATTTCTCATCTCTGGATGTGAATGCAGCTACTGACACTCTGTGCCAGACATTAACCTCTTGTCTTGACGACATTTGTCCTCTCTCCTCCAGCCCAGCACGGGTTGCCCCTTCTAACCCCTGGTTATCCGAGGTTCTTCGTGAACATCGGACCAAACTCAGAGCGGCAGAGAGAAAATGGCGCAAATCAAACGATCCGTCGGACCTGAGTAGGTATCAGTCCTTGCTCTCATCTTTCTCTGCTGAAGTCCACTCTGCCAAATCCTCACATTTCCACGACAAGATCAACAGCGCTCCAGACATGCGTAACCTCTTCAGAACATTTAATTCTCTCCTCTGTCCCCCTCCACCACCTCCCACCACTTCTATAACAGCTGATGACTTTGCCACTTTTTTTACAGGCAAAACTAGAACAATCAGTAGTCAGTTCTCTCCTCCACACACACACGACCTCCAACCAACCACATCCACTGCTAAAACTCCCATCTTCTCCTTCTGTCCACTCACTGAGGCAGAGGTATCCAAACTTCTCCTCTCCAGCCATCCTACAACATGTCCTCTAGACCCAATCCCATCACACCTTCTCCAAGCAATCTCTCCCACACTCTTACCAGCACTCACACACATCATCAACACATCTCTCCTCACAGGCATTTTCCCCACTGCGTTCAAGCAGGCTCGGGTAACCCCACTGCTCAAGAAACCTACATTAAACACTTCTCTTACTGAAAACTACAGACCTGTCTCTCTCCTTCCATTCATAGCGAAAACACTCGAACGAGTTGTCTTCAACCAGGTCTCATTGTTTCTTTCACAGAACAACAAACTGGATGCTAAACAGTCAGGTTTCAGGAGTGGCCATTCAACTGAGACGGCACTACTCTCAGTCACTGAAGCCCTGCGAATTGCAAAAGCAGACTCCAAATCATCAGTCCTCATTCTGCTGGATCTATCTGCTGCGTTTGACACTGTTAATCATCAGATCCTCCTGTCTACCCTCTCATCTCTGGGCATCACTGGGATTCCACTTTGCTGGTTTGAATCCTATCTCACTGGTAGGTCTTTCAGGGTGGCCTGGGGAGGAGAGGTATCCAAAGCACATCAACTGGTCACTGGGGTTCCTCAGGGATCGGTTCTTGGACCCCTCCTCTTCTCCACATACATGACATCACTGGGTCCCATCATACAGGCACATGGCTTCTCCTACCATTGCTACGCTGATGACACACAGCTCTATCTCTCTTTTCAACCAGATGATCCAACAGTAGCTGCACGGATCTCAGGCTGCCTGGCGGACATCTCGGCATGGATGAAAGAACATCACCTACAGCTCAACCTGGCAAAGACTGAGCTTCTTGTCTTCCCTGCTACTCCAACCCTACAGCATGACTTCACGATTCAGTTAGGTTCATCAACAATTGCCCCATCAACTTCGGTCAGAAATCTCGGTGTAATCTTTGATGACCAATTGACCTTCAAAGAGCACATTACAAAGACCGCTCGATCTTGCAGGTTTGCACTACACAACATCAGAAAGATCAGGCCCTTTCTGACAGAGCATGGTGCACAACTTCTTGTCCAGGCCCTTGTCATTTCTAGGCTGGACTACTGCAATGCTCTTCTGGCTGGTCTTCCATCAAACACAATCAAACCTCTACAAATGATTCAGAATGCAGCGGCACGTCTGGTCTTCAATGAGCCCAAAAGAGCCCATGTTACACCTCTCTTTATCTCCTTGCACTGGCTACCAGTTGCAGCTCGGATCAAGTTCAAGACACTGATGCTTGCATATAGAACAACCACAGGCTCAGCACCCGCCTACTTCCACTCACTATTACGAATCTACACCCCCTCCAGAAGTCTGAGATCTGCTAGTGAGCGACGCCTCGTGGTACCATCACAGAGAGGCTCAAAATCACTCTCCAGAACATTCTCATTCACCATTCCTGGCTGGTGGAATGATCTTCCCACCCCTATCCGGAATGCTGGATCCCTACCAATCTTTAAGCAACAACTGAAAACTCATCTCTTTCAGCACTACTTGACTTCATCCTAAAAAAAAAAAAAAAAAAAAAAAAAAATTCTTTCTCTTTATTTATTCCTTTCCTTTCTAGCTTGTACTTATTTGAACAATGCCTGAGACTTGTTGTTACAAGCACTTCCTCTGTCTGATTGCCTCTTCAAGACGAATCGCTTTATGTATTCCCCAATTGTAAGTCGCTTTGGATAAAAGCGTCTGCTAAATGACTAAATGTAAATGTAAATGTAAATGTAAGTAAATGCAAAAGTAAAAAGCATTGAATAATGTGTTGCTTATATTGCATTTAAACACGTCTATAAAGATTGTATTACTGAAAAAAAAAAAAAGAATCACAATGAAAAAGCATTTTAAGAAAATGTTTGGATTTGAAATCAAAATAATGGATAAATGTTGTGTTTGTGGTAAATAGATGGATCAGTAGTGGACTCCTGTGTGAAATCAGGCTTGTGCTGTGTATAAGCTTTTCTGCAACAACTGCACGATTGTAAAAACAAAAATGCACCGGATGATCAAACATTTAGGTGAGATAAAAGTATATTTTTGAAAAAATGTCTAAAAAATGCCTCCCTCCACCCCTCAAATTAAAAAAATCCTCTCTCACAAGAGTCACAGAGTAAAGATCGGTATCGGTGATCGGTATCGGCAGATACTGCTTTCTGTGATCGGCCTCAAAAATCCTGATCGGAGAACCCCTTTTTTTTTCTTTTTTCTTTTTTTTTTTTTTTAAGTCTACCAGGGGGTGGGATGGGTTCTAAATTTGCACAGTTGCTTTTTGTTTTATACTACTGTTCCCAGAAAAATAATTAAAAGTTGTTAACAAAAAATATATAATAATAGTACTACTACTACTAATAAAATTATTATTAAAACATTATTTTTATGGAACATTTACTAGAAAAATTTTTTATCAAAATTTATTTACCAGAAAAATGTAAATGCACAACACAGTATTTCTGAAAAAATTAATAGTTTTTAATAAAATCAATTATTTAGAGATGTTTTTGATTATTACAATTTATTGAAACCACTAAAATGGAATCCAGACAATTAATGGAAAACACAGAAATTTGGTAAAAATAAAACTAAATTTGAGAAAAAAAAAAAATTCATTGGGCCTGCTTTTCATAGGGCCCTACATTAGGGTTTTAGGTTCCATCTTATATTGTTACATTAATGTTTACTGCATTATTTTAGTTACCATGATGGCGTTTTGTGTTTGCGTGAATGACTCCTTCTATACATTAATATTTACCTCAGCTTGTGAAAAAGCTACTTGTGATGAACTTTGATTCATCATGTGGCTTTCTCATTTCTGTGTGTTTTAGTAGTTTTAGGTTGGCACAAGTTACTGAAATATATCATTTTTAACAGCAAATGTCACTCGGTAAAACCTAGAATGTTGCTACCATACTTTTTACAGTAAAGTTCTGACAACTGTTTTTTACTGTCAATTTCATGTATAGTTCACATTACGTAGAGTTCGGAAACTATGTGAATTAAAAAGATGCCAAGTCAACAGAAATGATCAGGGATGTGTTAACAGTAATCAATGCGTTTCGGCTTATGGAAATGTACAAGTCTGCACTACGGCCATTCGAATATCATCTACCGCACATAAATCTCACTCTTCCCGTCCTTGAACATTGATCTTTTGTCTCCCTATTTTGGCTGATTTATGAGGCTGTGAACAGGACAGTCCTTCCATGGAAAGACATGCTGTTTGCAGTTCCTTTAGCCTGTGTGCTGAACAGTTGGAGCTGCTGCTACAAACCTCGCCTCTGAACCCATCCAGCCCCTCCTCCACCACTCTGAGCCTCTGTGTGTGCGTGTGTGTGGAGGAAGACCTGGCAACGAAAAGAGCTGAACAGTGGCAGCTTGGAAGAATGAATTCAGAGCAGGTTGATATCAGCGCAAGTCATCGCACATGCATACGGCAGAGTCATTTCAGGATGTTTGGAGCCTGCAGGGGGACAAGACTCGCCTTTAGCTCTTACTAACACGGTTAAATGTAATAATGACATGAAGTGATTATCACAGCACTAAGGAAAAAGACGTTTCTGAAATACCTTTCAGCTCAAATCAGCATAAGCCCTGCAAAGGATACGTAGTACCTTCAGAGAGAGACCTTAGACTTCTTACGCAGATTTCTTACGCACAATTGGGTGTGTGTGGTTTGTGTACATAAAGTAAAACCACAAAATCAGGTGAAACCCAGAGTGTGCGTGCGTGTGTAGACTGACAGTAATGCTCTACAGAAGAGGCTCTCAACGTGTGCGTCGCAGATCTGTTCTGATAAGGTCGTGGGCAGAAAGAGAAAAAAAACAATGCTAAATGCATATAATAAAATAGAATTAGTTATGCAAATAGATAACATTATTAAGTCTGAAATGGAGAAAATTCTTCCCAAACATTTTGTTGTTGATGTCAAAATCAAATTTCTATTTGTGTTTTACACAAATTCATCTGTCACTTAGAAGAAGCTAAATTAGACAGATGTCGTTCTATCAAACTGAAGAAAAAAAAAAAAAGAAAAAAAAAAATCTGTCATTTGAAATGATGCAAGTGAATTTTGGCATCAAAACATTATAAATGTACAGCATGAAAAATGCATATTCAATTTAAGATTTGCTAAATATTACATTTAAAAACATGAATCAATTTGGGTTTTTTCAACACTAGCAAATTTTTAAAAAATAAATAAATAACAGATATGGTACCAATATATCTCTATATGGCAAATGTAATCTAATTATGCATGCTCATTCCATTTATTTTAACTAAATATCTAAGATCAGCCAATGACAAGTTAAAAAAAAACATTGCTGTCAAATAGAAGACATACCATTCAAAAGTTTGGGGTCTTCAGAAATCATTGTTATATGCTGATTTGGTGATCAAGAAACATTTCTTATTAGAAATATAGTGATGATTTTGAAAGGAGTTGTGCTGCTTAATATTTTTACTAAAACAGTGATACAGTGACATTTTTCACGATTCTTTGATGAATAGATAGCTCAAAAAAACTGTCTTTATTTGAAGTAGAAATCTTTTGTAACATTATAAATGGCTTTTCACTTTTGATCAGTTTACTGCATTCTTGATAAATAAAAAGTTAGAAAAGAAAAGAAAAGAAAAGAAAAGAAAAGAAAAGAAAAGAAAAGAAAAGAAAAGAAAAAGGAGTTACTGACCCTAAACTTTTGACCGGTAAGGTATACTGTGCATCCCTAATGCCGAAATGGACAGGTTGCACAACATATCTTCATTCTCAAAACCATGAACAACACTACAAAATACAAATACAAACTCTCAGGCTCAATCCTACATTTAATACAGGTTCACTTGCAATGTTGATAAACATGGTTACTGCCAAATACAGTGCCACCAAGGCTGCTGAAAGAATGAAACCATCAAAATTCAATTTTGCAAGCAAAAATAGTATGTGAAGCACTCAACAGTACAGTTAGAGTAAAATCAACATCCAGTTCATATTTCCTTCTATCGACACCTTCAGTTGGACATTCTTTCCAGAAGACCCAATGGTTCATGACCCCACAATCATCCTCAAGAACACGATGGATTTACCAATAAAGATGTCATTAAGCTCACATATCTGCAAATGTATCATTACAAAATCAGATCAACTGCAATTCTTCCAAACCATTTTTAAAGACTCCAGAGCCATTCATATAGGTTTACGAACACAGCACATGTATGTTCAAATCGATTTGCCATGGTAGCCTGGCAAGTGTGTTTCCATGGAAACAAGCCCATAGCCTATTCCATAGACGTGCGTCTGGGAAGCACTTGGTTTGAACAAAATTAAAATGGAAATGATATGACCCATGTCATGGGCGGTGAAACAGAAGCACATCTCCATGGGAAAAAAAAAAAAAAATCTTTATTTCAGTTACCCATGATGCCTCGCTCTGATCGCTGGTAATATATTGAAGAAACACTAGTGTGATCTTTGCATTCAGGATCAGTCAATAGTACTTTCATCCTCATCTGTAACATCACATTTCAACCTGCAGAAGATCCCTGTTCCACCCCGCTGGTCTGCTGCCTTCATTTGGTCAATGCCAACAATTTATTGTCGATCCAATGCTAAAATAATCACACATCAGCTTTGCTACGTCATAAAATGATTACATCATTGCTCCGAAACATCTACTGCAAAATAGAAAATACTGATAATTCAACACATGGCCTCTTCAGATTCAACAGAAAAAACATTTGCATCATCTATGCAAATAGACTGAAAATATAGGTTCTAAACTAAGGTTTTCAAACCATTCTGGGTTCCAAAAAAGAAGCTTTCAGTGAACAGTTCTTAAAGAATCTTTTTCTACTATAAGGAGCCTTTTGTTTATGGGTGTTAGGGGTTCTTCAAAGTACCATAGATGCCAAAAAAATTTAATAAAAATAAAAATGTTTTATATATATATATATATATATAGCTTTTTTGTTTGTTTGTTTTTTTTTTGTATGGTGTGTGCAAATTACTACAGAAATCAATACTGGTCAACTGCTTCTATATTTCATATTATCTAAAATAAGTTACTAAACATTAGTTCTAATCATGAGTGCATGTTCTCCTCCCAATCCTCTATCCTTCCTGCCGGAGTGACTTAAACTGGTCAATTCCAGCACTTGACTATTGATCCAAAGCTAAAAATAACTGCAACCATCATGCAACACCATTTCATCAAGTCATCACCACATCAACCTTCAATGCACAATAATCAAAAGCATGACTTCATCTGTCCAAATACAAAGACAGGTCATGCTGCATGCAAGTGAACAAATACCATTTCTACATAAATCTGTTTACTCATATCTATCCCAAAAATCCTGACCAACTGCTTCTTTCATATTCATCTAAAAGATTTCACCATATATCATTTTTAAACACATGTGCTCTGATCCACATCATGAATTAAGCACGATGGGCATGTTCACCACCTATTCCACTATCTTTCTTGCCAGAGTGACTTCATCTGGTCAGCTGCAAAGACATGTTCTGCTGCATGCAAATACAGATTCTACATCAATCAGATGTCTATAGAAAACAGTTCACTTTTAAATTACTCTACTAGTACTTACACATCCATCTAGAAGTCAGATAGACCACCAAACATCAGTGTTGAAACTTGTGTATTTGTGATGCACATCATGAACCAAGCATGTTCACTTTACTATTGATCCAAAGCTAAAAATAGCTGCAACCATCATGCAACACCATTTCATCAAGTCATCACCACATGTCAACATCCAATGCACAATAATCAAAAGCATGACCTCATCTTGCATGTGAATGTTATGTTGCATGCAAACACTGATTCTACAGCAATCAGTTCACATACTGTGTCTACTGAAGACACTTCATTTTTAAATTACCCTCTTCTAGTATTTTCACATCCATCTAGAACTCAGTCAGACCACCAAACCTCTGTGATGCATCATGAATCAAGCATGTCCAGTCTGTTGTGCATCTTACCAGAGTGCTCAGCTGGACCTCCACCGTTGGCGAAGAGGGCAGAGTACAGGTGAGGGTATGTCTTCTCCAGGGCCACACACAGCTCCAGGAAATGGTCGCTCTGTTTGTTCATGAGCATCTTCAGGAGCTGGTCCACTTTCTCGGCGCTGGAGGAGCAGTTCTGGTCCAGCTCGAAGGCTTCCTGCTCGCTGAGGCTTCCCGATTTGCTCAGCAGCTCTATCAGCCGGTCTGCATCAGTGATGGACTCCAGTAAGTTCTGGTGGTACTGGTGTAGTAACTCTTTGTGCTTGGGCTCCATTGCAGTTCCCTGGCTAACTAACGTTAGCTAGCTCCGCGCTATCGCCGTAGACCCGATTCCGCCACACAAACCCGATGAACGCAGCAGCAACTTCTTTCTGTCCGCTCACTTGTAGGATTTGAGCCAAGGCGCCATGAGATGCGATGGCTTAATGAAGCTGGTTTTCATTACAAACTGCAGAAAGGCACAGAAGCCATGTTTGTTGCCTGAGGCTGTTGACTGCACTAAACAGAGAGACATTTCTCCGGTTCACTTACGCGAGGCAACTTCGTCCATTTTTCCCTGCGCTTCCGAGGAGAGCATGTTCGTCTGCGTTTATAGTTTCTTCTTGGCCATTTATAAGGCGTTGTGCGGACTCAAGTGTGAGCAAAAGTAGCGCAACTCTTCTGGCGATCCTTACTTAAACTGTACGCTCCGCCATGTCTCGGTATCTCAGCAGCTGCTGCCTGCTGTCAATCAACTTCCCATACAATGTCTATATATGGTAAAGTGGGCGGGGTTTTGAGCGAGACACACCTGGTTTTCTCCAATGGGCGTGTTCTACTGTTTAAAAATTCGGGCAAAAAAAGGCTACACGGTTATGAGGATGATGCATCATGACATAACAAGTGCAAGGGGACTTTACGCTGGAACATGTGCTGTGCACCGCAGACTGTTGATTTTCAGTAAATGTGACTGTGCTAGTTTGTGATTTTATTATAGTGTAACAATAGAGTCTAGACATTTAAATAAATAAATACGCTTAAAACTGGAACATGGTGGCTGGTTTATAAAAAGGTTATCAAGTGGTCTCAAAGCAGGATGAATCACTGCCATAGTACCATGAAATGTAGTCCTTGTAAATAAATAATACAAGAATAACTAAACTAGTTTAAGAGAAAGTAAACTGTTGTATGATGGAATAAAAATAGTAAATAGTGTTCTTTCTTATATACATATATGATCTGTTGTTAATTAAAATAACATAGTTAAACAAGTTTTACCAAATAAAAAAGGTAAACTTTTTGCAGTGTCCTTTTTACACATATTTACATATACATAAGCAGTTCCACAAAAATGGCACACAAATTAGAAGTACATGTTCTGCTTTACAAAATTATGTAAATATAGAGAGTATTAAAACTGTAAAATGTGACCTCCTTAAAAAAATCTACTCAGTATTTTTCCTTATTTTTCAGTTAAAAAATAAATAAATCGAGATGTATTCATCTGAGAAGCAAAATGACAACATATTAAGTCTTGTTTTCTTAAAAAAACAAACAAACAAGTCTTAAAAAGGAGTTAGTTTATGCTTAAAATGAGAAAAAATTCTGTCAGTGGGAAAAAAATAATTAATTCAAAGGGAAAAACTAAAGTAAATTTATCTTCATTTTTTAGATATTTATAATAGAAAACAAGACAAAAATTATAAGGAAAATAATTTTTTTTTCTGAGATTCATATTACATGAACAAACTCCAAACCCCACGATTCTGATTTATAGATATCATGAGAAAAATGACTTCCGTGATTTATCCTGCTCAGCCACTGTTTATTTAATATCATCCATAGGAGCGCATTACATTTCTGATTTATGGCTTTGAGGAACATCCATCCTTGATGCTCAAAGTTCACATTATCATGCTGAAAGCCAGTAAGAGGGGGAGCTGAAAGAGTATTTACACATCTTCATTAGATGATTTACATCATTAGCAGTACGGCTCAGACCGCTTTATATGAAGAATTAAAGGTTACGTGGAGTTCACAGGCTATAAGAGGCCAGTTGGGGTTTTTACATGGTAACGAAAAGCAGATTAGTCAGTAACCAGTCAATTATCAGTTACCTCAAACATACAAAGAGAGATAAACGCGGGATTAAATCAGACTGAGTCATTTTATTGGACTACCAAAGTAGATAACAAGAGGTGCAAAGGATGTCTGTCAGACGCGTGCAACCATGGTGAACTAATGAACTATCAGTTCTCACAGCAATTGATTGTATGTATGTTATGCAAGGCCTAACAGAGTGTGCAGAAACATTTGGAGAAATCTGCAATCTTTTCAATGCAGCTGACAGATGGAAAGAACCACATGTCAGCAAAGCAGGGATGGTTACTCCCATCTGACAAATCTTGTGACACTGCAAATTGGTTGCTCTAAATTGAAGCTATTTTACTCTGCACTCCCACGTGAAGCATAAATGGGTGTTGTCAAGGCACTGACGCCTCTGCGTTCAACTTGATGCTTAGATAGAATTAACAACCGCCAATTAGAGAACACGTGTCTGTATACACTTCAGAAAAAATCAAGACAGATAAAGAAACATTAGCTCTTTGTCTGCATTGCGTGGAACTCAAAGAGACACAAAATAGTTATTTGTTGTGACTGATTGATGATTAAATTACTATGATGGAGTTATTTATCTAGTTAACTCTATGCAGACTTGTGAACGTTTTCTGTAAAGAAAATAGCATGCAGAAGTAAAACTGTACTTTTAAAAAGACATAATTATTATGTATGAACGGATGTTTGGTTTTTATCTTATCTAGAAGTTAGATATAAGTTGATTGCTCTCAGTGGAACCTCATTTTCTGGATAGTATTTGTAAGCCCTGATTAATCAAGTTTTTAATTTTGAATGGATTTCCATTTAATTTATGACCTAAATACTGAAAGACGATTATGAAATAGAAAGAAATAAAATAAATTGATTTAATCAATTTCGATTCAAAAACGATTTTCTGTTTTTTTTAATAATACCATAATTGGTATTGACATTTATTAAATATCTTTTTTTTTTCATCAGTTCATAATTGTATTTAAAATGCACAGGGCAATTCTGCCCTCTACTGGTGTAAATCATTCGTAACGTGTGAAGGAGCTTTGGCGTATTTATATTCACATATTTAATTATTTATATACATCCATCCAAGATATTTGCTTTCACACCTTTAGATTTATGAGCGAACACTATTAACGTATATGACTATACATTACAGAATAAAAGTCCCGGTGTCTCTCCGCTAAAATCTCCCTGGGAATTATTTAAAAATGTCCCCGCCATTATTTAAAACCTGACTGCCACATTGTGTTCTGGATGAGCACTAAATAACGCTCATGTAACTTGAGCCTCAGCAGTTTGGCCTTGCATGAAGAAATAACCAGGCTGCTGGATGGCATTAGATCTGAGCTGATCTGGGAGCAGTGACTCTTCAGACCCAGCATGCACTGCGGGAAGCGGGTTGTGAGCTACAAATGATGCATGTGCCCCATAATTCAGTCACAGTGAGCTAAGAACCTCCTTAGCTATTAAAATCTTTTTTAAACACGGCTAATTACAAGTGACATAAATACTAAGAGGGGATACAAGACATTCAGCTTTACTAACTACTTGTTTTGCTATTAAAACCAGTATTGGGGGTAACGCATTACAAGTAACGCGAATTACGTAATCAGATTTTTTTTTTCAAGTAACTAGTAAAGTAACGCATTTCTTTAAATGAACAAGAAAATATCTTTTTCAAATAAGTAACGCAAGTTACTTTGTTTTCCTATTTATTCACTGACACCTTTCCTGTGTTGAGAGGAATTGGGAGTAAGCGCAGAGACATTTTCTTCCTGAGGCTTATTTAATTTCACTTTTGGTGTGAATGGTCCTTTACAGCTCGCCAAAAATATAACTTTTGGGTTTTCTGTTATTAAAAATAAATAAGCAAGCCTAGCCCAGGTGACAAAAAGTAATGCAAAAGTAACGTAATCCATTACTTTACATAAAAAGTAACGCTATTAGTTAGTTTTTATGAAGTTACATTTAAAAGTAACTTTCCCTAACACTGATTAAAACAGTGATATTTTCATGAAATTATTTCAGCACTGAGCAAATTGTAAATTAAAGTACACACTATAAATATCATATTACTCTAGTTTAATCTGGTAAATATATATATATATATATATATATATATATATATATATATTTTTTTTTTTTACATATATTGCTCCAAATACTTGAGACCTTGGCATAACTACACACACACACACACACACTTGAATTTGTGGTTTACGGGGACTCTCCATAGGCATAATGGTTTTTATACTGTACAAACTGTATTTTCTATCGCCCTACACCAACCCTACACCTAAACCTACCCCTTACAGGAAACTACTGGCAATTTTTGAATTTAATAAAACACAGTTTAGTATGTTTTTTAAGCCTTTTGTTTTACTGGGACACAGGAAGTGTCCTCATAAACCATGTTTACGTTGTAGTATCCATGTCATTATACACATCTGTGTCCTCATAAACCATATATACCAGTACACACACACACACACACACAAATAAAATAAAATAAACAAATAAAAATAAATAAATAAATAGAAATGTATTATTAAATTTTTAAAATTAAGTTTATTAAAATTTTATATTAAATTATTATTATTATTAGAAAACTATAAATATCTAATACAAATATTAATTTATATAAACATATTTAATGAGAGGTATTTTTATATTGCTCTTTCTCTCTGTGTATATATTATTTATTGCTCAAAATATTTCAGACCTTGGCATAATAACAAATAATTATGTTCATTAATAAAACTGTATATTAAATGTAAATTAAATTTTACATTCTTTTAAATATTTTTTATAAAACTATAAATATCCAATAAAAATATTAACTATTTTTTTACTAATAATTTTATTTTTCATCATGCCATTTAATGATTTGATCCAGATGTCTATTTCTGATTATTATTTTTGCCTAGGTAAAGTCACTTTAGACATGAAGTCTACTATCTTTATTCTGTAGATCGTAATTCTGTTTGACTGAGAGTCATGCCTGATCTAGTAGGAATAATTATATGAATGTTGTTATTAATATTTATCAGGATGTTTTGAGGTCACAGCTGAAATAGCTTCAGAAGTCAGCCCTGATAGTACCAAAGGGACTATTGAAGAAATACCAACTTAATTTGAGTTGAACGCTTGAGTTTTTATCTCTTTCAGGCAGGATTTACTTAGCATTTCATATGCGTGTTTGGCTCTGTACAGAGTAAACAAATAAGAAACACAAAGACAGCACCATCATTACCACTTTTTTTTTGCCTCAATAGGGAGGCGGCTGACAATCATAATGGTTACAACAAAAGAAGTGTGCATAGTTAAAAAACAAAACTGAGTCTATTATGCATAAGATGTAGTAAATATAAATTTCTTTACTATAAAATGTTCATTTATGCCGAACATGATGACTAAGCCTAACATTTATGGCACATTTTCCCCAGTATAAGTATATTACTTAAAATACATAAATGTGTAAAAACATTTTTGGCATTCAGATCTGTGGACAATACTTAATCCAGAATTTTCTTGAATTAACTTGCAAACAAAGTATACTTGGAGAAAATGCATACATCAGATATATATGCATTCTTTCTGAAATAAACTATTATTCGCTAAGCCACTGTTTTGGCACATAAAGATATAGTTTGCTACTCTCTAAATAAAAATATTTTAATAAAAGAGCATGAAATGTAACGTGCTGCATATGTGCACACAAGTGCCTTTGCATTGAGAACGATAAAACATGCAAGTATGTAATAGAGTGCAAATTAAAGTAAGGCGTAAGATGTGTAGAAATCGTGGTGTGGCTTCATGTCCTCCGAAGGTCTGCGAGTATCTGTATCTTCTAATCGCTTCCTCCGCAGATCTTCAGCAGTAGTTTCTTATAATCCCCTGAAGTGTCTCCCTGTAAATGCAGGTTAGTTTGATTACAATTATTATTACAGTGCTGTTATTTTCATTTCTCAAAACATAAAGCATAGTTTGAGTGGTTGTTACACTGGTACTCACAGATATGGCTGTGTATAGAGATTTCCCATAATTCTTCATGTATTCCTGACGAATGTCCAGCATGTCCACCTCAGAGCGGGTCACCATGATGCGAATCAAAGTGCGATCCTTGGTTCCTGCTCCCTGCATATTTAAAACAGCTTTTTCAGAATTCAAGTAACCTGTATTCCCTCAAATTATTTCAGCATTGAGCAAATTAACTCTCTTTCGAGTGCATAAGGACTGTGTTACATTATTCCACACTAATATTAATATCATAATATTACTATAATACTGCAGTCCAATTCAAATATATACTAATTTTTATTGCTGTAAATATTTCAGAACTTAGCTTAAGTACAAAAATGTATGTTCATTATTAAAATGTCCATGACTTTTCCATGCCTGGCACTTAAGAACATTGTTCAACACTTCAGATCGCATCTTGCATTTCAAAATTAAGAATGGGCTATGCAACTGAGTCCTTGACACACAAAACTACTGTATATTAAAACCAAAATTATATATTTTATACATATATTCATCATATATATTTTATGTACACACACACATTTTATATATTATATATATATATATATATATATATATATAAACATTTATTATAAAAGTTTATAAAATACTTTATAATATATTTGTATATTTAATAACAAATATATATTATATAAAAAATATAAGATTAATATATATATATATATATAATGTATTATATAAAAAATTATAAAATAATGCATTTTATAAAACATTTGTATATTTATACAAATATATATATTTATTTATTACATTTATTACATATATATATACACACACATTATAAAATATTGTCTTTTATAAAATTTGTTTATAATGTATATAATTGTATATAATATTTTGTATAAAATAATATATTAAAAATACTATATATATATATATATATATATATATATATATATATATCTTGTATTTATATAGTAAATTATATATATATATATATATATTTACTATATAAAATATTATAATGTATTTTAGAAAATATTTGTATATTTATTAAAATATATATAATATATATATTTCATTTTATTTTATTATAAACATTTATTATAAAAGAATGTATTTTATAAAACATTTGTATATTTATTAAAATATATATAAACATTATTAAATAATGGCTTTTATAAAATAATGTATATAATAATAATTGAATACGTCTTGTATAAAATAATTAATATTTTAAAAAATAAGAAATATAAAGTAATTTTATAGTATTTAAAAAAAAATATAGCATATATATTAATTTAAAAGAAAAGTACCAATTCAAAACAAGGGTATTCTAATTGAAAAATAAAAAAATATATGAACCTTTTTTTTATAAAAGAAATAAACATATAAATACAATAATATAAAAAATATTTTTTACTACTTTAAATAAAAGATTCTTCTGGCATACCACCTGGGGGCACTTCGTGTACACAGTTTGAGAACCTCTGCTGTACAATAAAATGATTTAAAATGACTTCAAAACCATGGTTCTGTTTGTTTGTTTGTCATAAATTTGCTTTTCTCTGTTACTCTGTAGTCAGTACAGCTCATTTGCACTGAGAAGAATGAGTCTCACCTTCATGGCCTTGTAGAGTCTCTCAGCAAAGTAGGCCGGTGTGTTCTTTATGCATTTCACTGCATACAGAAAAACATGTTTAGACTCACCATGCGCAAATCACCCTGCAGCTACGTGTACAATAGGGCAAGCAAGATGAATCTTGAAACTTAAATGGAAAAATATAACAGAATGAAGACAGACCAGGCATTCATCTGAAAGTGAAAGTCATTTAAGAGAGAAAACCTGACTGTTCATAACAGCAAACCGAAATAACACACTAAACACACCTCATTATGAACGTCACCGACTGAAAGGAAGTCATGCACTATGACACAGCAAGCACATATGTCAGCTACGTTATGTGTTATGACTCACATTTGTGTTATGAATCTCGTTGTGTGAAAAGTAAATTACCGCATATTTACCCTATAACAGCTTTACCCTTAAAGGGGCCGGCAGGACGGAGAGCAAGTTAAGAAATACAATTATGAGTGTTTAATGATTAGATTTCATGAAACGATTATAGATGGCAGATCAGACAGCTCACCGACAGCCAGCATGCCGCTCTCCAGATCTCCAGACATCTCTCTCTCAATACTCTTCTCAATGTCTCTGCCACACATGTGCTGGTACTCATGAAACACTGTCAACACAAAAACTCTTCATGTCTTAATAGAATCGCTATTTCTGCACACACTGAGATCACAAACAAATAGCCGTTAATGAGCATGTAAGAGCACACTAATGAATTTTAAAGCAATCAATAGTTTTAATTACAAAGCAACAGCAGCATAACGTTCATTAAACTGTCCCCTAATGGCCACTAGCTTACTGTTTCACAAATACCGTGTAGTACACTATGTTTAAAAAATAAATAAAATAAAAAAGAAATTATATTTTTATTTGGCAAGGATGCATTAAATGGGTCAAAATGAGAGTCGAGACATTTATAATGTTATAAAATATTTTTTTTTTATGTTGTTCTTTTGAACTTTCTATTTATCAAAGAAACCTGAAAAAATGTTTCATTGTTTTCACAAAACAATTAAGCAGAACTACATTTTTTAACATTAATAATTATTAGAAATATTTTTGAATAGCAAATTAGCATATTAGAATGATTTCTGAAGAATAACGTGACACTGAAGAATCATGTGACTCTCCTGGTGTAATGATGTTGAAAATTCAGCTTTGCATCACAGGAATAAATTACATTTTAAAATATATTAAAACAGAAAACAGTTCTTTTAAATGCCAATTATATTTCACAATATTTTATTGTATCTTAGATCAAATAAATGTAGCTTTGGTAAACATAAGAGATGTCTTTCAAACAAGTCTCTTATGCTCTAATGAATTTTTTTTTTGTTTTGTTTTTTTATCTGTTTTGAGTGTTACAATTTGGCTATTCAATTAAATAAATAGTAACAATAAACATGTTAATGAGATAAATATATGACCAGTATTGCACATATTATGTAATTAGACAAAAGACAACTGTGTCCTATAGCAGGAAATGTCATAGTAAGTAGGTTGATTTAGATGTGAATTCAAGTGTTTCCACTGGAAACCATCTCCAATTATGAGTCATAATTTTCAACCTCGGCAAAAGTGTGTTGACTGCAACACCAGACCCAAAAGTGAATTTTTGGCCACCCCATAATGGACCAAGTGGCAGAACTTGGAAGTTCCTGAGCCTTTTTACATGAAGTATTCTGTACGTGGGAGCACTCAAACATCATTATACTATATTATACAGCCTGATTTAAGCTAAAGAAGCAAAAGATGATTATTTCTGATTCAGTATATCCCATAGTACTGTATTCTTGACAAACAGGTTCTGAGACTTTGGTATTTCCCTATTCAAGTAGATGAGAGCCTAGCAGGAAACAAACAGCCTGGGCGGCGCTGAGTGAACTGATCTTCCTAAAAGGGACTTTGACTTGAGAATAGTATTATTCCAGCTAAAGGGCCATGACGTACCTGCTCTGAGGTGAGCTTTGCTCCGAGCACACAGGATGGCATTGAACTTAGACTCATCTGTGCCAAGTTTATTTTCCCCTGCTTGATAGAGAGCCTGCAGCAAAACACAAATAGAGCATAGTAGAGACTCTTCAAAGAATAAGAAACACATTTTTAGAAACATTTTAATAATTACCTGAGCATCCTGTTTGGCTAATGATATGTCCACATTCTCACTCTCATCACGGTTACCCTTTGAGATAATAACAGGAAGAAATAGTGATATGACTTTCACCTTTCTGTCATTTACAATGTTTTTGACCCTCAAAATATGAAAGTTTCAATCATCACATTCACATTATCTGCATACCTGAGCAAGAGAGACCAGAAGTCTGCAGAAATGTCCAGATGTGTCTCCACTGATGGACTCCTCCAGTGATTTCTTATTTTCTAAACCAGAAACACTGAGCGTTATCCATCACAATTCACCGTGCTTTACTGTCGAGCTTAAGATTAAAACGTGCATGACAAATGCTTGATTGGGAAGTAATCAAATCTGTAATTGCAAAGGGAAGGAATTAAGTGATATGACTCTAGTACGCACCGGCCTTGAAGACTTGATTGATTTCTCGGATCTCCGCATTAGAGCGAGAGGCCAAGATTTCAATCAGACAGGCCTCATCTGTCCCTGCTCCCTGTGAAATAATCAGCAGATTACATTTGTATTAATGGCATATCAAAGCATCTAATCAAATATTCTGTTATCTGTCCACCATGAAGGAACAGTTCACTGAAAATGTAAAGCTGTTGTAGGTACGTATCATTCCTCAGATATTCTCCTTTTGTGTTTGTGGTGAACTATTTCTTCTACTCTCAGAAAACAGTGCTACATATAAAAGTAATGCTATATGCATCATTAAGATTCCAAACCCCACATTATTAATAATTAATATTTATAATTCTGATATATATATATATATATATATATATATATATATATATATATATATATATATATATACACACACACACATATACATCTCATTATATATAACTATTATATATAACTATATAACTATCATATATAACTATTTTCAATGGTAATATTTTGAAAAATTTTAATTTATTTTTGTGATGGTAAAATTTTCAGCAACATTACTCCAGTCTTCAGTGTCACATGATCATTCATAAATCATTCTAATATGCTGATTTGCAGCTTAAGAAATATTTTCTTAATATCTATGTTGTTACAGTTGTGCTGCTTAATCGTTTTCTGTAAACTGTGACACATTTTTGTTTTTTCAGGATTCTTTGATGAATAGAAAGTTCAAAAGAACAACACTTATTTGATATGAATAGAATTATAAAAATATAAATGTTTTTACTGTCACTTTTGATCAATTTAATGCATCCTTGCTGAATAAAAACATTAATTTGATTAATTAATTAATTACTGACCCAAAACTTTTGAACGGTGTATAAATATAACTAAGCTATAACTATAAATCCAGTATGTTTATATATTATATATCACATCAGTTTTCCATGTGAGGGTCCTAAGTTGCACAATGTTTGATAAAATTATTTTTCATGCTTCTAATTTTTCATTTTGTTAATAAAGTACTTTTTACAAACCTTGATGGCCTCTTTGAGCTCACTTGCATCATATTGAGCTGGAGTCTTCAACATGGCCAGCACCAGTTTTTCAAAGTTTCCTGAAAGCTCAGACTTCAGATCCTTAACCAAATCCTGTAAGCATTGCATTACATGAGAATGATCAATGATGCTTGTCTTAAAAAAACATAAAAAAGAACCTAAAGAATCTGAACTTTGCTGCATTTAATAATAATAATAATAATAATAATAATAATGTTTTATTTTCATAGCGCCTTTCAAGAACCCAAGGACGCTTTACAAAATAGTACAAGCAACTGGCAAACAAAATACACCAGGTCATGCAATCATATGATGAACATCAATTATGTCAAGAAGGTGGTCATGTGTCATACAGACAGAAGTTGAGAAATTGAGAAGCAGAGAGGTAAACAAGTTATTTAGAGAACAAAGTGAATAGATGAGTTTTAAGTTGAGACTTAAAGATCTGGAGAGAGGAGGCAGCATGAATATTATAGGGCAGCTTATTCCATAGCTTAGGGCCTATAATACAGAAAGCCCTACCACCCACCGTAGAGAGTTTATACTTGGGCACAACAAGCAAGTTATCATTGCTAGATCTGAGAGTCCGTGCCGGAATGTATGGTTGCACTAACTCAGCTAGGTATTGAGGTGTGAGGCTGTGACAGGCCTTATAAACTAAAACTAAAGTTTGAACTGAATATATTTGGCCACAGGAAGCCAGTGAAGTTGGTGAAGGATGGTAGTGATATGTGCAGATTTTTGTAAGGGCTGTCAGGGCTGTAATGTGAGGGCTCGAGCAGCAGAGTTTTGTACCATTTGGAGGCGATTAATAACTTTGGCAGGTAAGCCGCTATATAAGAAGTTACAATAATCCAATCTGGAGGTTATAAAAGTGTGGATAATAGTTTCAGCATCTCCAGAATTAAGTGAGGGACGTATACGAACAATATTCCGCAATTGGTAAAAGCATGATTTAACAATCTGACCAATATGTGAATCAAAAGCATAACGCAGAGTCAAACAACACTCCCAAATTTCACACAGTTGCTGAGGGCCTAATCTGGACACCATCAATATCTATGAAGATGTCATGCTGGGAGGAAAGCCAAGTCCTATTCCAAGCTGAACACCTCTGGTGTGACTTTAAATGCAGATCTTGAGCCAAAAACTCATTACCAAACACCAATGACTTGTACATACACTATATGGACAAATGTATTGGGACACCCCCTTCCTTTGGACAGAAAAAGGCACTTCCAAAACTGTGGCAACAAAGATGGAAACATAATTCATGTATTTAAAAATTCTATTTCCATCTCTGTTGCAACAGTTTTGGAAGTATCTAAAATGACTGTACCCATATGTACAAGTCATTGGTGTTTGGCGATGAGTTTTTGGCTCAAGATCTGCATTTCAAGTCACACCAGAGGTGTTCAGCTTGGATTAGGACTTGGCTTTCTGCAGACCAGTCAAGTTCTTCCACACTGACTAAATCAATCATTTCTTTTTGAACCTTGCTTTATACACAGAGGCATTGTCATGTTAGAATAGAAAAGGGTCCTGTCCAAACTGTTGCTTTAAAATTAGAAGCACACAATTCCCTAGAATATCATTATATGCTTGAACATTAAGATTTGTACTCATGGAAATTACTAAAGTAGTCAAACCTGTTCATTAGAAGGGGGTGACCCAATACTTTTGGCAATATAGTGTATATTTGTGGGTAAGAAAGTGTTGATAGGGTGACCTATCAGACATGGAGAAAGGTGGGAAGAGACAGATGGAGAAAAGTCTTGGTGAATGTTATCAATTTTACATAGTTCTTTTCTCTATTAAGGCTTTGATCTATATGCTTTTGTTGACAAAATTATCTTGCCATATTTATCTTTTAGTCTTCTTTCTTTAGAAAAATTGACCAAAAATATCTAATCTTGTACTCAGGGGCATATAAGTATTTGTCCAATCAAATACTCTCTAGAATCAGAAAATTACATCTCACTAACACCACCTGCCTCTGACTATATAATAGCAAGTAGCACATTATGGTTCACAGCTTTTAAGAAAAGCTATTAGCTATTGAAATAAAACCTAAAGTCTCAATCTGAGAGGCAGCTGCTGTATCTGCTGAACAGCAAATATCTAAAAAGCTCCAATGCTCTCCATTACCTTTCCATAGGCAGTCTTGTATGACACCAAGAGTGGAACACGCTGCCTGTTGGAGCGACTTCCGAGTAAATTAATGATGGCTTGTTCATCAGTGCCTGTTGAAACATGTTCATGCACGTTAGCAGCCTGCTATGCAGCTGCATATACAGTAAACAGAGGAGTAATTTTCTGGAAAGCTCATATTGTATTCCATGTCAGTCTAAAAAAAAACTCTCAGTATTTAAACATCCGTCACCTGTATCACAAAGGGGTCAAACTTAATAAGATTAATAATAGATAAACATCAAAGAACAAAAAGAACAGAACGACTTTTAACCCTGAGGGAGAATAAGTTATGTTACTTTCTCAGAAACAGAGTAAGTGGAAAATGAACATGAAGAGTAACTCACCAAAGCCCTTCATGGCCTTCCTGAGGACTTCCGCATCTTTTAATGGATCAGCTCCAGAAAAGTCTTGGATTGTCCCTCTGAATCCACGCTACACATAAAAGAAAAAACAATAGGGAAGTTAGGACACAAATATATACTTAGGCTTTCTGCAGCTTTTATGAAGGTAAATATAAGAATTTATTAAGACCAAGTAAAGAAAATATAAGGAATAAATTGAAGGGAACACAATACATCAATATGTTCTCCATATGTAAAAACTTTGTGTACAAAAAATAGCTTAATTAGACTAAGGATATAATTTATATATACTAATATGGATTAAAACAAGAAAAAGAAAAATCAACTTAATTCAAAGGGTAAACAAGTTTTCATACAAGAGTAGGCAGATTTCCATCTAAAGTTGTGAATTTAACTTATGCGCAAAATTGTAATATCACATAAAACAATTGCGAATAAGCACCGTTTCCATCCAACGAGTCAAAGACAACAAAATCGTCACTTCCTGATAAACTGGCACTATATATCACTAAGAAAAGTAAGAGAAGCCATTGAATATAATAATTTTCATATATAATAAATTACTTACGCTTTAGAGCGATCAGACGAAACAAAATAAATGCGGTCAATGCTTTCGGAAGTGGGTGCCTGCCGTTTGGGAATGCAGTCGTGTAAGAAAGTTCTGGGAGGCAATTATACAGAAATACTTTGACGACAGACTTTGCTTGGGCATTTCAGAATGACCATAACAACATTTCAGATGCTGTGCAACGAGATTGGTTCGCTGTTTAGTCAGGTTTTGCCATCCCACAGCGCAAAGTCACATGACTTTTTTGATGCGCATGAAGGAATTTATTCAGCAAATGCGTTTCCAGCTCCCATTATTCGCATTAACCCTTTTTCGCACAAGTCAAAAACCACCTCAAGCGCACATAAAAACTTTTTAGCGAAATAAGGGATTTTTATTAGAAATTTGGCATTTCCATCGCTCGTTTCTGATGCAATACTTCAAAATGCGCATAAAAACTGGGTGATGGAAACAGCTACTGACAGATATTTCATGTTTTAAGCATAAACTCACCTCATTTTGTTCAATTTCTCTGAAAACAAGTCTTAAACTATCTTCATTTTGCACCGCAAGTAAATGTATCTTAATTTAAGAATGTTTAGATACTTTGTTATTCATTAGATATTCATTCTTTGCAGTGCATGCAACATTTAATACCAGTCTTTCTGTTCCAATTTAAGACATTTTAAGGCCTTAATTTGTGGAAAGATGAATTAAGACTTTTTAAGACCTTTGTAAGAGCCTCAGAAATTCTGTATACTGCAATACATTGCACAAGAAATACTTAAAAGTTAATTACATTGATAGCTGGAACGGCAGGTGCACCTCCTCCGTAACCTCCTCCGTATGCGGGCATGGACGGGTTGGGTGAGGGTGCTTTGGGATAGCTAGGCATGGACGGAGTGGGTGCTGGGGCATTTGGGAAGCCCGACATCTGCTGACCCGGGGGTGGCCCACCAGGGTATCCCATTCCTGGACCTTGGGGCATACCTCCTCCTGGCTGAGGGTACATGCCATAGGGCTGGTTAGGGGAGGGGGCTGGTGGGCCCCCAGGTTGGGGGCCAGGATAGCCACCAGGTACTTGAGGGAACATGGATGGATTTGGGGTATATCCACTATTGGAGGCGAACTGATTTGCCTGTGATGGAAAAATTTGAGGGGGCGAAAAAAGCAAAAAGCATGACAGCGAGCATGACAGTTAGGACAGTAGAGCAGACTTTGCAGGAAATGTAACATATACAGCCATGAAATGACAATACTGAAGGACAAAGAGATGATTAAGGCTAGGACAGGGAGATAAGGAGGACAGTGAACAAGTGTGCATTCATGGAGAGGTTTGTTTAGATAGTGTGGCTTTGCACTAAAACGTTTCTGTTGACTTAAGCTACTTGCATCATATTGCACATGGGTGTCACAGAGACACTGTTTTGTAACATTGAAAGAGTTTCCACATGCACAAATTTTCCCTTGCTGACCCATAAATGTAGAAGTACTGTGGAGGAGTAATGAAACCAGTCCTTTTATTCTAGCTAAAGCTTCACACTGCAAAAATATTTCCATGAAAAGTAGTGTTCAACCAATGTGTTTTTATAAATGGCTGACACCAAGACCAAAATCACCAGAAAGCAAGGTGGTCAACTGATGATTTTGCCAGTCTACTGGAGTTTCTTAAACATTTGGGCACTTTTATGTAGCCGAGGGCAGCATAAATTTTAAATTAGAACACAGGAAATTCCCTTTTTGATATATGTTTTAATCCATTTATTAAGTTTCCCTTGTGAAAAAAGAAATGTTTAACTGTATTGCATATGCACTTGTAGTGTACTTCAAATCTAAAAAAAAAATGCACTTTGTAATAATATCAATTTAAAAGTTTTATTTTAAAGTACAATGTTCTTAACCCTAAGGATAACATGAAGTGCTTGATTATAATTTAAACTGTAGCATGTTATTCCATATTACATTTAAGTTAATATATTTAAAATGCACTAAATTGCAACTTCATCATTACAAATGTATAATACTTAAAGGGGTCATATGACGTTGCTAAAAAGAACATTATTTTGTGTATTTGGTGTAATGCAATGTGTTTATGCGGTTTAAGGTTCAAAAAACACATTATTTTCCACATACTGTACATTATTGTTGCTCCTCTATGCCCTGCCTTTCATAAACGCGCCGATTTTTTACAAAGCTCATCGTTCTGAGAAGCGAGGCGTGATCTGATTGGCCAGCTATCCAGTGCGTTGTGATTGGGCGAATACCTCAAGCTCGTATTGTGATGCCGTGTCCCAGCGCGACGACACAAAAACAATAAAACCCATTACAAACGAGGCATTTGTTGCATCCAGTGGGGACATAATTACTGATTATAATGACTTATACTGTCTTTTTACGTAAACATTACCATGTCTGCATTTGTGATCGGAGAAATGACAAGCAACAAGCACTACTCTACACTGCTCAAAACTTGCGTTTGAATCGTCAGTGGCAGATTCTTTAAATATGAAAACATACTTACAGGCTGTGAGTCAGAAGCGCCAGACTGTCCTTGCAAAATTGTAATTGCCCCATTTTATAGAAACAGTCTTTGAGCACAGCTGGCAGGCTACTCCCAGTTTCAGGAAATAGTCCTCCGTAAAATGTGCTGCACACACTCGAATATTTGGGTTGAACTGTTCTGGAACAGTGTTGTAAATACAACTTAACCACTGATTTCTAGTTGTGTCTTCTTTTGGAAGCCCAAACAAAGTAGTTTTCGCTTTCACAACGAAACACAGCATCTCCAGGACATAGCGCCGGCGGCAGCAACAACACTACAGTGAAAATAAAAGTCCCGCCCTCTTTCTTTGCGTACACATTTGGGTGGTGTTTTCTCCCCACACTATGACGTAGAGATGTGGGGTCGTGTTTGAATGAGCCGTTTTAGGGGGGCGTGGTTGAGTCTTAATTTTTATAAAGAATATCTCTTTGGTTTTGAGACTTTAGTCTTTGCAACTTCAGGGATCTTATCTATGCACAAACAGCTTGTAACACTCCAAAGAGAAAGGAAAACTTGAAATCGCATCATATGACCCCTTTAATACAAATATACAGTATGTAAATACATCATATACAAGTTACAATAGAAATGACATTAAGGTATATTTTAGTTTTTAAATAAATAAACCATAAATGCTTGTGAATATATTCAGCAGTACACTTTAACCATATTTCAAAGACAATGCACTTAAGCCCTACTTAAGTGCGACATTTCATTTGACTGTAATTAACATGCAGTTAAATTCCTGAAAACATTACAGTTAGTTTGCACTTAAGTATATTCTTTTAAAGTATATATTATTATTATTATTTTAAACTATGCATAGTGTATTTCTTTTTCACAAGGATAGATACCTAGGAGAGAAACCTCTTCAAACACATTAATTAATTTATCCCCCAAAAAAGTATTCTTCATTCCTAATGATATTTCTTATTTATGCAGCTCTTCAGCTAAATCATCACTGTGTTCTTACTGGTGCTTTGAGGTTTTGTCTTAGTACTTGTGTAATATGTTTAGCTAATTACACCTAATGTGTATGCTTTTTTTGTACATCATAAAATGTTTTGTGTGAAATATTGTCCTTCAGTGGATCCACACTTGTTCACATTTCCTCTGATGTGTAAATTTGATTACAGAAAAAACTCTAAAGAAGGCTGTGCATCAGTAGATTGAATAGGGTCAAATTTGTTGGTCAAAGCACATTCTGATGACAGATAAATTATAAGAGATCAATGTCACGATCACAAGAGCACAGTTTCATACAAAGCTGATAAATGAAGGATTTGATGCGGTTTTAGCCAAGGTCGTGCATTTCATGCTGACTGGAATCAAATTACTTGCATCTGTTGAGAATGGAGACCACTGTCATTTCTGATCACGCAATACATCATTTTATTATAGAACTTACCATTGCTGGGAGATTTGATGCGTTGAATCCAGGATTCGGCAAATTATCCAGGCCAATAGGAGCACCGGGAGCACCCCAACCTCCTGCAAATACATGCATTTAATATGAGCAAGAACTTAAACAAAAACCTAAAAGCCCCAGACTAATTATGACCAAACAATATCAGTGCACTTCACAGTTGAAATGAAATCAAAACCAACCTTATTTACTTCATTAACACGTGTTCCTGGTCTTATAGTGCATGATTCTCTGCTGCATGCTATTCCAAAGAGAAAAATGTAATAACTTGGTCTGCCTGTGAAATGACTTTTCTTTTCAGCTGCCTCTCCTCCAGTCACCTGGTATATAATCTCCATTCTGCTATATAACTTATCTTAACCATTCTGGCCTATTTTTTTACAGTCCAGACAATTACTGCTGTGCTCTTATTGACTATCTTGTCTCACATGTCAAATTACAGAAATAAAATGGGCTGTGAGCATCATTTGGTGTTGACTTCAAAACACAGTGTGTATAGGGGAAATCAGGACACATTGTGTATTAAAATGACAGGCTAATAATAATCTAGACATCAACTTTTGATCATTGTTCTGTGCAGAACCCCAAGGGCCCTGCGTCCTAATTCTATATTAATAAAAAAAACTTCTTTCCAGTTCTGAACCTGTTTTGATGTGATAAGACAAAACAGAATCACTCTGTTGAATCCATAGCAGCAGGTTTTGTTGTGGTAATAAGAAGTGCCAGGTAACATTGCACTGACATTGCACATTAATTACTAAGCTCGTTCTGCTAGGTGTTCATAACTTCTAATATTTGGTTAGTTGACATGGAATAGACTGGGAAGTTGACCTTTCATGTGACATGCTGAACTCTACCGAGAACTATTTTAAACAGCACTAGTTTTTGCTATTTTGCTTTATCCAGTGTTATGATCCCTTTAATGATTATTTGAGTAATTGACTACATCAAGTATTTTAAAATTTATTTGCCACAATGCAAGGCCATGTAAATACCATAAATATGAATTAATTAAACCATAAATAACTAAACAAACACACACACTTCAAAAGTCAGTAACATCTTACTGGGGTCAGTCTTTTTATGCTCACCAAGATTTCACTTATTTGATCAGTAAAAACAGTAATATTGTAAAATATTATTTAAATTTGAATCTTCAGAAATCAATCTAATATACCAATTTGCTGTCCACAAAACATTTCTTATTATAATCATGGTTATAAACAGTTGTGATCCTTAATAATTTTGTGGAAATTGTGACATTTTTTCAAGATTTTTTGATTAATAGAATGTTCATAAGAACAACATTTATTCAAAATAGAAATCTTTTGTAACACTATAAGTGTTTATTGATTTATGCATCCTAAAATATTCATTACTTTCACAAAAAAAACAACAACTTACGGACCCTTTAAAGTTACTGAACTTTAAAATGTGTATACTACATAAATTAAAATAAATAAATAAACAAACAAATAAATAAATAATTGCAAACTTGTTACAACATTAAAACAACAATCTATTTATAAGAACAAAACTGCTGTTGAATGAGCATAGACCATATCCATATAATTTTGTATTAGAGGGATATATTTTTTGGGATATCTCAGATCTAAACAGGAAAACATTTTTTTTTAACTGTCAGATTGGATATTTGTAGCACTGTTTGATATGCAATGTGTTTGATCTTCAAATATGAATACATTTATGTCTGCTAACCCTTTCAAAGCAAACAATGCTTCTGGCAAACAATTCACTATAGTACATAGTGAATGAGTGAACAAGTCAGCTGTTTTCAATGCACTACACCAATGTGTACAATACCTCTGTGTTTATGTTCTCTCGTGTGCTTAGGAGTTCAGCACTGCAGTATGATCATGATAGACAAGAACAGAAGAAAAATTTCCACACTGACAGTTTTTGTATGAGAAGGTGTCTCGTGTTGACGCTTATATGACTACTAGCGAAACTGATGTAGATACACCGGATATTTGCTTCCCTGTCAAAACAGATCAGATTTCATTACTAACAAACTGACAGTGTGGACAGACAGCGCTAAAAATCAGATGTGAAAACCAAATCAGATTGGTGAGAAGTGTGAACAAGACTGAATAAAATAATGCTGGTAAACAAAACATAGCAAGGTCAAAAGTGCTAGCACGTATACACACCAAACAGAGCATATTTTGGTGTGGCAAAATAGCTAAAGCAACCAGATTATGGAAAATGTGTGACCAACTAGTCAACAAGTCAATGTTTTCCTTCCAACACAACATTCATATGTGTTCATTCAGTAATGTAATCCATGTGACCTCTGGTGCCCAAAAACAAAAAACACAGATCACTGGGCCTCTCAAAAGAAGAGCCTCCAAAATGAATGTCTGTCCGTACGAGACAATGCTAGAAACTAGCTAGCGTTCTACCTCACTATACATTGAGTCACTCATTCACTTTTTTCCACTGGCTCCACCTAAAAGTTCCACATAACCATGTCAACATCACTATTCATCACTGTTTAGTGAAAGCGCCACAAAACAAAGTTGGTTTGTCCACTGAGTTTATGTCTAAAATAAAACCTTCATAACCATTTCAAATACAAACTGCATAGACTAGAGTATGATGTAAGGCAGTACAATGCACACATATGGAAATCATCTATTAGATAACACTCAGCTGCATGCAGTTTCCTGGTGCTACAGTGGCTCACCTGAAGGCACAGCAGGATACGGCCCAGGCTGGCCAGGATAGGCACCTGGCTGGGGCGGGTAAGCTCCAGGTTGGGGAGGGTATCCACCCGCCTGCGGGGGGTACATCCCAGGCTGAGGGGGGTAACCTCCTGCAGCAGGAGGGTACGCCCCTGGTTGGGGTGGGTATCCACCGGCCTGAGGAGGATAGCTGGACTGAGGAGGATAGCCTGGATAGCTCATTGTCGTGCCTGAAATTGAAAAAAGTATAGGTTGTATTATTTACCAAAACTGTGTATAAAGTAAACCTTCACAAGCCTGGATTGCAGATCAGAAATGTAAAAAAAATTATTATACTCAATGTACTACTCTAACTCAGTATTTCCAATTTATAGATATAAAATAAAATCATACAAACATGGTGTAGTTCATTTATAACTTTAGCTTTTACTCTTACACTGTAAAAAAAAAAAAAATTCCGTAAAATTTACGGTAAAAAAACAGCAGCTGTGGTTGCCTGAATTCTACCGTAAAAAATACGGTAACAACATTTTAGGTTTTACGGTTTTAACTTAAATTTACAGTTAAATACCATAATTTCATTAACTGATACCAACCTATTAAAGTACTGAAATCTATTTTGTACCTTTGAAATACACTGATATCCACCAAATGCAGGTGGTGATGAGAAAGTCACTTGATGAACCAAAGCCCATCACAAGCAGCTTTTAAATAATAACATATATAGAAGGTGCACAGTGTCATTCACACAAGCACTAAACACCACCATGGTGAGACTCATTAAACTGAATTATGCAATAAACATTAATTTAACAACATCAGATGTAACATACAACCCTAATAAACATAAATAATAAGAAAAAACTGAGAAGCAGCATAGTTATTTTAAAAAAAAAACATCAAATTCAAACAAAATTTGAAATACAACGCAGGGAATTCTGGGAACGTCAATTTACAGTTTTTCCCTGTAAATTTTACAGGAACTTACCGTTAACCATTTAACAGGTTTTTACTGTAGCATTTTCACAGTTTTTTTATTGTTAAAATCATGGTCATTTTTTTACAGTGTAGGCTTTATAAAAGTTGTGCTCTTGCGCTGCTTGAATAACAATTTTAAGGAGCCCTCAGAGAGCAGAGGCTGCTGTACATCTACAAAAACATCACTAAATAATACATATTTATAGCTGTAAATGTGTTTTATAAGGTAATTAATGCTTAATAAATGTTTGATGAATCATACTGTGTGTGCCATTTAAATCTAACTAAAATCAATACAGAGTTGTGTGAATGGTCAGTAAACTGATATTGCTGGTTGATTTGGTTTTAATGAAACGTTCATGGGTGCATGTTTCAAACAGTTTTGCAAGCATGTTCTATTGTAGAAAGCATCATCCATTTCCTTTCAGTTTAGATGGTTAAATGGGTGACAAAAGTCAAAACTGACTCCATTCTGCTGTGTTTAACACCTAACTTCAGATGTTGAAACTGAGATAGGCTAAATAATGCAACACCTTTAGTGTGCCAAAATCTAGAATGAAGTTCATTACAACATAGGTCAACAAATAAAACAAGATAGCTAAAGTTTCTTTCACTTTCGTAGTCACAAAAGTTACATTTATTTGTGTTTAAAAAAATATAAAAATATATACATAAAAATAGATAGCCTCATTCTTTCTGTCTTTTTCTGACATGACTGCTCAGACTTCTCACCCTTTCCTTCGAAATGTATCTAAACATAAACTCTGAATGGAAAGTGGTGGCTATGCTCTCAAAATCAAGGCCTCATTTTTTTAACCAACCATTAACAGCAGTCAATGTTTCTCACTAAAGAGTTCCCATGTGGTACAAACCATAGAAACACATTACATAAAACAAATTCAAGACAGCTGCTATAGAAAACTACAATCATGTAAAACTCCCATTCATTTTTGCCTGAATGCTTTTGCCTCAATGCTTTTGTAGACACCACAAGTAAACGTCTTTTAAACTTAACGGTATGAAATGATATTATATTTGAAATGATCTAATTATATTTTATTTTTAATAAAAAATGTTTAATAAACATGTCACGACTGGATCTTCCAGCGAAACAAAAGACTTCTATCTGGTGACAAATGCCAGACTTCTCCAATGATTTGTCTGCTTAAACTCCACCATTTTGCCTACAAAACCTCCCAATCAACAACCGATGGATAGAACAGCTGGCAGCCAATGTTGAGCTCAATAGTAGGAAGTATCGTGCTCTTTTGCCTATGCTAAATAACTGATTATTGAGGCAGTGCAGAAAAGCAAAGTTATCTGCAGTAGGGTTAGAAAATATAGCACTTGAGCAGTAAATGGGGCACAAATTTTATGGATAACATGATTTCAGCGGATAAGATACTGAACAAAATAGGGCTTTTATAATATTGTTCACTGAATGACCCTTGACACATTGCCTCAGAGAGATATCCATACTTTGTGAACATACAAATAACCAGCTATATAATATTATTTAGCCTGCATTTGTGCTCTGTATGTGGTCATGGAAGCTAATACTGATGTATTTGAAAGTAAAATACACTCCGCATACAGTCTTATCACCTTTACTTAATGTGGGAGGGGTTTGTCATAGCACCTCACCTGCCATAAAACACATTATAATATGTGTAGAAGGAAGGGGCAATATACACAGACTTTTAGAGATAAACTGTTGATAAAAAGCACCACACCTCAACATATGAAGCAATCTAAACAGTCAACCTTTCCAAACTTATAGTTCAAGTGGGCCTATACAATCATGCATTGCTCAAGGCAGAAAAAAAAGAGCTTTGTTTGGCCTAATTTTTAAGAATGTGAATGTCCTACATTAGAATGTCAAAACAGCTCTATCCACCAGTCAGTTTCTCAACAGACCTTGCCTTCACACTTGAAATCATCACAACACCAACTGTCCACTCTTTTTTACTGTAGAAGTTTTACTTTCTATAAAGCACGGCTCTTAAACAAAGCAAGAGTCCACCAGTTATGAATGTGGAAGTATGTATTTAACTATGCACGTATATATATATATATATATATATATATATATATATGTATATGTATATATATGTATATATATATATATATATATATATATATAAAGAGAGAGAGAGAGAGAGAGAGCAATACTATATTATGCAAAACACTGTAAATTGCAAATTTAAACAGAACTGTACAGTTCACTTCACTAGTTAACTTTAAATTTGCATAATATAGTTTTTGTATAATATAGCTTATTAAATATAATGTAACGTAAAACTATTTACTTAATATAAAAGAACATCTTATACTTAACATTGCATTCATTATATCAACAAACATATCCAAACATCCATATTATGCCACAAAAGAGTTACTATTTGGGTTTTATCTACAGCAAATGTATACAAGACAAAATGTTCAGTCAATTAAAACAGGTTTTCTCCCCATAAAATCTTATTATACCACAGATCTGAACTGTGATGGATTTTTAAATGTGTGAATTGAAGATCAGCGACAGAAGTGAAATGCGTGTTTAATGCACATTATGGGTGGATCTCTAAAAATGCAAGCTGGAAGAAGGCTTAACTTACATGAGCTTAAAATAATTGCTGTTCTTACAGGAGTTACAGAGCAGAAAGAGCATAAACGTCTACGTAACAGCGCACTCAACATCTCTAATACTATTTTAAAGCGTTGAACAGAGCGCATTAATAGTGTAAAAGAGGATATGTTACTTACAGTTTAAGCAGAGGGCCGTCACTTCCTATACAGAGTGCCTCTCTGCTCGAGCGGGGACACGCAGCGGAATATTTAATGAGGTGGGTGGGACTCTTCCTAACTAAATATAAAACATGTGACTCTTTCGTACACCACGACTCACGTTGTTTTGTAATAAAGGAAAGACTATTGTAATCTTTCCATAAGTCTGTCAAATATGACCTAACCTTGTGGGGAGTATACAGTTTAAAAGAACAGCTGTATGAAATGCGTTGTGGTCTCTTTAAGAGCTCAGCTTTCAGAATATATATGTCTGTTTCCTATAGGCTGTCTTTTATTTTTTCTGTTGTTGTTTTTAAATATTTATTAATGCAGTGCATATGTGACAATCTAGCACAAGTCAGTAAAGACGGGTGAGTCTAAATATGGAAGTTTGCCCAAGCAGAACACTCCCTAAACTCAGTCACGTGCATCTACGCGTGTTTACAGGATTTAAGAAAACGCTCTTCAGCAAATGTGTTCTTAAATGATCAATTTAATGTTAAAAGAATCACTATGTATGATTCTGTAACTCTTCTACCGAGAATACAGAGCACATTTTTGCTTACAAAAATCTTACGTACCTTTTAGTATAGAGTGCTGTTTGTTAGATATTAAATATGGGAATTATATATTATAATTATAATATACTATCAATATTCCCACAAATTCACAAATACAGATTTTATTAAGTCTCCCCCCTGAAATCTTTAAGAATTATTTGGTACAATATCTAAAAGCTCAGTCAAAAAAAAATTTTTGGATTTAGTTGATCAACATAATTCTTTATAATATTTTGTACTCCTCTTTTATAAGAAGATTTTGTGTTTAGAAGGTAGTATATTATATATACATACATCATCTATTTTTCATTTTGTGTGTAAGCACCTGTAATATGTTTCAATTGTAATACTTTTGGTTTTGTTAATTTTAAAAAAGTCTATTTTATAGATAGCAATGCTTCTGAACGTTGTTTCTAATTGATAAAACTTACATTTATGTTGTTTCATATTATTTTCTTGTAATTTGATGGTCTGACGGTCTAGATCAGTGCTAACAATAACACTTTATTTCACAGCCATCCTAGTGTAAGAAACTTTTTTTTTAGTATAGTCAATCTTGTCTTGCTTACATCTAGAAGAAAGGTGCCTAACCTGAACAGATCACAGAATATGGCATCCCAGACTTTGACCTTATTGTACCATTTATCAACATAATGATTAAGCCCAGTTATTAGAGGCTGAGAACGTAGGAGTCCAGTATTTCTTTGACTATGTGCCATTGTTATTTAGTCACAATAGCACATCAGTGTAAGACTGATTACACTCTCTTGGTTTTACTCAGATTAAATATTTTCACAACTTTATACTTCATACAAGTACCCTATGGCATTGATTAGTTAAAATATTTACTAAGATTTGACAGACCACATCCATTTCAGGCCTATTCTAAATATGCAATCATTGCTACATCCTCTACAAGGAGACTGCATGATAATTATATTGAGGAAATGTTCTGTAGAAGAAAATGTGTATTTCCTCAAGTAATCACACAGCAATGATGCAAGTCTAACATGATCTGGTATCTAAGAAAAGGCTGTATTTTTAAACTGTGGAAATAGTGGATTTTTCAGCTCCTATAGCTAAATAGCAACAAGACACAAAATGTAATATATTTCATATTGAATACACAAAATGTAATGAATATTTACATTACATTTAAATATTATTAATACAAATATATCACATAAAATACATTAATTGAAAAAAATATGATTAAAAAATTAATTGAAAAAAATAAAATTACTAAGCAATTCTAAGGTTTATCAGTAGATTCTGATATTCGTGGAATAACACGGGCCCCTACGGATAAGACGGGGACAGCAGTGGTGTTCCTTGCTGACTGGTGAGCCAAGTAAACACCAAAAGTCACCTAAGAGAAAGAGCAGAGGAGAACAGAGAAGTTATGTAATTTATAATTCATATATTGGAAATGTCATTTCTGTCTTCTTGTAAAAGCATTCAAAGGAAGAAAACAAGAATAAGGAGTTTCGTTTTTACAGACCTTTCCACTTCTGCATTCAGAAAGAGAGCGAAGGGGTTCTTGGGTCCTATTGGCTGATTTTTGATCAACTCCAATCATCTGACAGCGGCCACATCTCCCAGTCACCTTAAATAAAACATCAAGAAAAGACCTGAACATCTGTTTCAATTCTGGCTGATTATGACTGTGTCTATTATATCAGCTATTTCCTCGAACCTGAAACTGTGTGTTTCCTACTGTCAAGTGAGACCAGTCGTCCTCTGCAAATGCCTCCTGTCCTGAGATGACCAGATTTGCCCTGAAACGCTGAATGAGCTGCTCCATGTCATGCCATGTTCCTTCATTCTCACTATCGTGTCTTTAACATGCCAAAAACATCCCAAATGAAGAAGTGTACTTTATATACACAAAGCACTGTCTGCCAGAATTTAAAAAAAGACCATTTAAAAGTCATCTAATGTGCATCTAACAGATAATGACATTTGGGTATGTTATACTACTAAAAACAGCACTTTCTTGAAGAAAGAGGTACTGGTTTGGTCATTTGTAGCTGGCATGACTTTACCTGTTGGCAATGTGTTCTTGCAGAAAAGACATGCTGGCTCTGTTAATAAGTAGAAACTGAGCCTCATTCACCAGAGAGAGAGCTGTGGGACCACAATCCCCTGCTGGACAGGAAGACATCATTAAGGTAAATTGCTTCTCATTAGAGGGATGTATAGAAACAAATGAAATAATTGACATACAGTGCAAGAGCAGAGCTATATAATGAATGTGGATAGCACAGCTAATATGATTTGGTCTCAAAAGAATATTATTAAATGTCTCATTAAGAATCTCAAAAATTTAAATCTCTGCTTTTTGCAAACAAATCCAAGCAAATCACAGAAAAAAATAGATGTGTGAGAGTGTTTTCTGGGAAGAAAAAATATGAGAAGCAGAAGACTTAAGAAAAAGTCTCCATTTGTTCTTGATTTAATCATATAAGAGAAACAATTGAGATCATATTTGTGCATTTTCCTTTCCTATGGGAAGAAATGTAAAAATTCTATCAACTGGTTTCTGACTTTCCATGTTAGCATTTAATACCAAAAAGGAAGTAATCTGAAGTCGAATGCATTTTACTTATTTTGTTTTAACACTGTCTATTCATAATACAGTGAAACTAATATGAATCTAAGCATTAACAAATTAACTAACAAAGCTAATATTCCTTTAAAATATTACATACACCACCAGTCAAAAGCTTTTGAACAGTAAGATTTTTAATGTTTTTTAAAGTCTCTTCTGCTCACCAAGCCTGCATTTATTTGATCCAAAATACAGCAAAAACAGTAACATTTTGAAATATTTTTACTATTTAAAATAACTGTTTTCTATTTGAATATATTTTCAAATGGAATTTATTCCTGTGATTTCAAAGCTGAATTTTTAGCATCATAACTCCAGTCACATGATCCTTCTGAAATCATTCTAATATTCTGATTCGCTGCTCAAAAACATTTTATTATGTATTTATTTATTTATTTATTTATTATTATTATGCTGAAAACAGCTGAGTAGATTTTCTTCAGGTTTCTTTGATGAATAGATATATAAGTATATTACAAAAAAGTTATGGAAGTTTAAGTTTATAAAAATATAAAATATAAAAATTAAAATATTTATATTTTTTTATAAAATATATATTTTACAAAACATGTTTTACTCTAAAATTGCTAGGAAATCAAAACCAAAATTCTGAACAAGTTATGTTCCAAATCTGAGGTTGATATCTCAAAAAATGAGCTTTCAGTGAAATTTTGTTTGGGCGTAGTACCAAGCGTTTCCACTAGATGACCATCAAACCCCATTAGTAACCATATAAGACCGCCTCCATTTCCGTATATGGTTTGAGTGATCTGAAACATGTTTTTCCTTACTTTTCTCAATAGTTACAATGTAGACATCACATTCAGAAGTATTAAGGGTAGTATGGCAGTATTTGATTTCAATTTATCCTCTAAAAAAAAACACATAAAAGACATGCAACAAGAACCCTGGACGTACGTTATAGTTCATGCTGCATCAAAAATTGAGAACTTATTGTTTTTCTTTATATTTGAAACACTTTTAGACCTTTTTTTTTCTCAAAAAATAGAATGAATGTTATCTTTTGAACACTTGACATGAACATGAACGGAGATTTTTCCTGATTTTTCATGATTTTATATATGTATCACTATTTCAAAGTAAAGGTCAGAACTCGCTCTCTGAGTCTGATGAGTACTCTTCTTACAAATTAATAAATTACAGTTGCTCTGTAAAATATTTCAAAAATCAGTCACCAAATATGAAAACTAGAGTCTTTAAGCTTTCAAACGATCTATAGTTTGTCAAGATTGCTTTAGGTTCAGACTAAGATATTACTGTTTAAAACATGTAATGACACCTTGCTAAATAAAAGTATTACTAAAAGTATTAATTTCTATAATTTCTAAATTATACTGACTCCAAGCTTTTGTATAAGTATAGTGTATAATGTTTCAAAAGCTTTTGATTTCATATAAATGTTGATCTTTGGATCTTTCTATTCATCAAAGAATCCTGAAAAAAAATTTACTCAACTGTTTTAAATATTGATAATAATAATAATAATAATAATAATAATAATAATAATAATAATAATACTAATAATAATAATAAATGTTTCTTGAGCAGCAAATCAGCATATTAGAATGATTTCTGAAGGATCATGTGGAACTGAAGACTGGAGTAATGATGCTGAAAATTTAGCTTTGATCACAGGAATAAATTACATTTTTAAATATATTTAAATAGAAAACAGTTATTTTAAATAGTAAAAATATTTCAAAATTTTACAGTTTTTGCTGTACTTTGGATCAAATAAATGCAGGCTTGGTGAGCAGAAGAGAGTTCGTTAAAAAAAACATTAAAAATCTTACTGTTCAAAACATTTGACTGGTAGTGTATAAACTACAATATAAAAAAAATCAGGATTTAACATAAAAAATTAATCCAAATACAAATGCTGTTTCAAAACCTTTTCCTCGTCCAAATTTCATATCACGCAGGAATTCAGGTCTCTGCCTTATAAGACGACAAGGTTTTCCAAGAAACTCAGAAAGCCAGGCTGAAACTTCCTCCCCACAATCCACTGTCTGTACCCTACACCAAAGACAGATTCATATGAAGCCACAGCAATATTCATATTAAGTCACAAAACCATTGTAGATAAGGTTCAAATACATGAAAGTGTTTATAAATTTTAAGCTCAACAGTGCATAATGCAATGATATAAAGTAACATTTTTTGGTGGGCTTGTGTTTTATCTTCATACCTGTCACCGCAAACTTTGCTCTGGGATGTTCTTAGATCTGAATTCGCTAGACTGGTCTCCAAGGGAACAGTGACTGGCTCCATGCCTGAGACAGGAGAGAATACATTATTTTACCTTATTAATGGAGAGAATACATTATTTTAGCTTATCACTGAATACATTAGAATACATTACTAAAGAATAAATATAATTAAAAATCTGAACTTTAACCACATAATGACAGTCATGAATAAAAACAAAAAACAATGCTCAGTTACTTATGTAAAATAATAATCTGGTTTGTTTTCTAGTGTCTTTTTCCACATATAAAAAGAAATCATGGTTTCATAATCACTGTAACATGGCACCACTTGAAAAGTCTCTGTCTACTAAAAATTTAGGCTATTAAAAGGTGTATTTTATTTACATAAATCAGCGTGTCTCATGAGATGTCTGCAGTTGCTGTTTTTAAAAAGCTGTATCATTGTGCATTGCTGTGCTCTGACCTGAGACCTGCAGCTGCAGTGTGTTAGAGGCCAGACAGACAACAGGACGGATGAGACACAGCTTTGGCTCCCTTTTCTGGCTCAGACAAACTCCATTCTCATTCACAACCATCCACAAGCGATCATACAACAAACCTTGTGGTCCCAGTGGCCACTCTGGCACCTGTGAGGTCAATCACAACAACAGAGCACTTGCCATGAAACTGATATCATTACATCAACCTGCTTTCATCGTCAACACAGAAGGATAACAAAACAGCTTTGTGTACCTCAAATGATGCACATGATTTGACAGGATAGATGAAGAGATTGGTTAGTGTATGGCTAATGCTATTGTTCTTTCCTTCTTTTGACACAGTGTCTTCAGATGGTGTTATTCTCTCAGGTGAAGGAGTGATAATTTGTCCATTCTCATGCCCTAGTTGGCCATTTGGTATTGATGGTAGGTCATAAGATGCCGCTGACTCCATCGGTTCAGCTGACTTGAGCTTGGTTAGTCTCTTTTGGTCCAAGAGCAGAGGTTTGTCCACAAAACAGTTCACAATAAACCGAAGAAAGTTCTGACAGTCCTCAAAACTAGACATGTATCCAAAAGACACACGGATGGATCCTGTGGGACGTCCCTCAATCAGATCAATGTTGTCTCCACAGATGTGACCGGCCTTGAAAGGAACCGTTTATTAACAATTATTTCAAGAATCTTGTTATTACTTTCTTTCGATTTCTGTCTCTCTGTCTGTCATCTATCTATCTATCTATCTATCTATCTATCTATCTATCTATCTATCTATCTATCTATCTATCTATCTATCTATCTATCTATCTATCTATCTAACTGTCTGTCTGACTATCTATCTATCTAAAAAAAACAAAAAACAATCTATCTATCTATCTATCTATCTATCTATCTATCTATCTATCTATCTATCTGTCCATCCATCTGTCTGGCTGTCTGTCTACTTATATGAAATTCAAATTCAGAATTGCTTTGTTGGCATGACTGCAAAAATACAATATTGCCAAAGCTTGGAATATATGTGGAGAAATATAATAATAATAATAATAATAATAATATCTATCTATTTATCTGTGATAAATATTAATAATAATATCTATCTATTTATTGGCGAAAATCCACTTACATTCAAATTATCTGTCTATCTATCTATCTATCTATCTATCTATCTATCTATCTATCTATCTATCTATTTATCTATCTATCTATCTATCTATCTATCTATCTATCCGCCCGCCCGCCCGCCCGCCCGATATATACCTGTCTGTCAATCTATCTATCTATCTATCTATCTATCTATCTATCTATCTGTCCGTCTGTCTATCTATCTATCTGTCCGTCTGTCTATCTATCTATCTGTCCGTCTGTCTATCTATCTATCCATCCATCCATCCATCCATCCATCCATCCGTCTATCTATATATCTATGTTCGTATCTATGTATCTATGTATGTATGTATGTATCTATCTATCTATCTATCTATCTATCTATCTATCTATCTATCTATCTATCTATCTATCTATCTATCCATCCGTCTGGCTGTCTGTCTGTCTGTTTACTTATATCTATCTATTTATCTGTCCGTCCATCCATTTATCGGTACATCTATCCATCTGTCTATGCATCCATCTGTCCGTCTGTCTATCTTTCTGTCCGTCCATCTGTCCATCTGTCTTTCTAGCAAACATCAAAGTTTGTATTGGTGAAAATCCACTTACATGCAAATTACTCTTCACATTTTGGTTGCTGATAGCCAGATAATGTTGGCAGGCTCCTGTGTTGCAGAAACAGCCTGTGCGAATATGAATATTGAAGAGACTGGCCATTTTGTCCACCTGTCAAAAACAAACAAACAAATAACAATAAGCAAAGACATGCAGAAATGAACATTTCCTAATTCTTACATTTCAGACTGCCTTTATTATTTAAACATATTTTATATTTGTAATATTTACTAATAAATATACTTCTTTTTACAGGTTATTCAAATGAATTTGAGGAGAACGTGGCAATTCCTGACTAACCTGAGAATATCCTACTGTTCGTCCATGACAGTCCAGCAGGCTAAAGTTGAGGATTGCACCCTGTTCAGCAATATTCTGAAAGTCATTTTCACAATGGATCTGTGCCACAGGTTTTCCATTGCTATGACACAGACACGAGAGGACAATGTAGGTGTAGCGAGCTAAACCAAATGTGTGAAGCTGAATGTTCAGCATACTGCCTGAAAACCAAAAACATACACTTTTAATGCAAGTCATCAGAATGTGAATTATAACCATGTTCAAACCAAAAACTTCTGAACCTGTAAGTTTCTGAAGTGTTTCAAAACCATGATGGAGAGAAATGATGTCAAGGAAGGAGATTGTGCCATCCTCAAACCTGACAAAGTTGTGGAAAAAGCAAACAAATAATGACAGGTAGTCTTGCCAACAATTAAAGGTCAAATTCTTCTAGTAATATCCTACCTGCTGACTACATTTGGTTTTGGTACAAAATAGTTCTCTGCCACAAGATAAGCTGCTGCTGTCCCTCCTCCAAAGTAAGTTTTTCTCAAGACCTCAGCAGCCTCATTCCTCACCAGCAAGGCTCCGAGTCCAGTCGGGAAGCCGAACATTTTGTAGAAAGATATTGGCACAAAATCAGCGGGATATCGGCTTAGATCCAGAGGTGAGCAGCTTACAAAACAGGCAGCATCCAGGAGAACAAACCATCGACCACGGTGCTCACATGCTGGATAGAGCTGCTGAGACTGAATCCCCTTCACATAGCTCAGAGGATACTTTCTGCCTGAGAAGTTGCTCTGGGCAGGATAACAGAAAAGATGAGGTGCAGAGCACTCCTCTCCATTTGTCTGTGTCGGGGGTTTTCTCGCTCTTCTTTCCACTTCGTGAGGTAGAACTGAAACTGTGCCAACTCCCTGGAGTGCGGTCGCACCGCGAATGCCCACCACTGAGGTGTGATTGTCAGTGAGGTAGCAAAACTGACTTCCTGGCCCCTCATTTGACGCGGCCTTCCAGGGGAAAGTGTCAGCCACTAATTTCAGTGCTGCAGTACATCCTGATGTGAAAATCACTGAGTACTCTTCAGGACATGTATTAAAATGTTCCAGTATCCTGCAGGGGTTCAAAATAAAGAGCTATCTTATCATTATGCACCTTATCTTGTCTTATCTTCAACTATATTACAACATACCCGTGTCTTATCATCAGATCTTGAACAAAATCTTTTTATAATACTGCTTAAAATATTACTAATGCTGAATCCTCAATTCAGGCTACGGTTTTCACTGTATGTTTTTCAAATCTTTTTGTTCCCTCTGTTTATGTTTTGTTTCTCTCTTGCAATGTTATTTTAGTATTAGTTATGTACTATTACACTATTTATTCATATTTTAAATCAGCTTTTATTTTTATATTTTCAGTTTTCATTTAAATTTTAGTTTACATTTTTAGCAGTTTTGCTTGTCATTTTTATTAGTTTTTTTTAAATATATTTATTTATTGTTTTATTTTATTTTATTTTTTTATTTTAATGACCAAAAAGTATTTAATTAGGTTTAATTTGTGTGTGTGTGTGTGTTTCCTATTCATATTATATAATTGTATGTAACTATGTAATTATAATAAATATTTCTATGCTATGACTCACTGAAAATTCAGATGGTGCAAAAGCGCTTACCTGTATCTGACACTTTCCACAGTGTCATGTGTCAGTCTACTGCTGGGATTATGACTGTGAGGATTGCCTGACAAAGAAAAGTGTGTTATGATCTAAAGAAAATTATTATTTTTGATATTATTCAGTTGTGCATTCAACAATGCATATGAAGGTACTCACCATAAACATTCCTAGATATATCATCATAAAATCCTTTAATCTGAGATTGAGGAAATAGCGTTGTCCCTGCATGATCAAGGTATGTAACACCTTAAAAAGAGAACGAGGAACCTGATATTCAGCCTCTAGATGTAATTCACATTGAGATCAACAGCAGGCGCTGCATTCATTCTAAATCTAACCAAATCAAAACAACTAAAGAGAAAGTAAACATTGCATTGCTGGAGAAGTTAGAAAGCTGTTTTTGTCTGTCTAATACAAAATCGGTTATTTACTGAACACACAAATATTCGTATATTATTAAAGCGTGAGAGTAAGTAGCAGCACCACATGCAGATTTTGACAAGTTACTGAACGTGAAGGAGGTTAAGGACCTCATTTTACCTTTAATCCGTTTAAATTCCCGATCGATTAGTTCTTGTTGATCAATGCCGTAACCATAATAGTGCCAGAAACTCTTAAAACTCTCAAAGGTGCATAAGTCCTGAAAGTCCTGGAAAGACTGAGTCTCCATATCTGTAAAGTCAGACAGACACAAGAGCTCCCTCTTTCGCGAATTTATGAAACGCTTACCATGTCCAATTGATAGAACCGAGACTAAAGTCCAGCAGCAGTGTGACTTGATCTTTCTGCAGGACAAATATAGAGCAGTTTCATTAAAAACCCATGAGGTTTCTGAAGCATGTCTGGTGGACTCACATATAGAGGGAAGTTACCCTTTTTATTAAATATAAAAGTATAAATAACTGATCACTTATCATTATAAATGATAATAGTTTACATAGCGTTCAATTCAAAATATTGGGATCGGTAGCCTATTTTTTTTTTTTTTAACGAATTTAATACTTCAAAGAATCCTGAAAAATATTAATCAGCTGTTGCTCAGTTATTATTTCAGCTATTAATCTATTGTTTTCAACATTGGTAATATTTAAAAAAACTTCTAGATTAGCAAATCAGCACATTAGAATGATTTCTGAAGGTCCATGTGACACTAAAGACTGGAGTATTGATGCTGAAAATTCAGCTTTGCATCACAGGAATAAATTGCATTTTGAAAATATATTCAAATAGACAAGGTATTTTAAACTGTAATACTGTTTCACAATATTAAAGTATTACTGTATTTTGATAAAATAAATGCAGCCTTGATGAACATAAGATAATTCTTTCAAAAACATTAAAAAAAAAAATCACACGACCCAAAACTGTTGAACAGTAGTGTACTACATATGACTTTTATTTTTATTACATTTTCATAAAAATCATAAAATCATAAAATATTTTTACCATAGCCACTATATTGGTACTACAATAAAACAGCTCGCTTGGTATTAACCACCATGCACATGAAATTAAGTATCACAGTATTACTATAATAATTCTCACTAACTGTTGTAACATATCCTTATTTTTGTGTGGTTTCTTAAGGTTAACCCAACACCGCTATGACTGGTATGTACAAAGATAAAATTCAGGTCACAATAGATTTAATAATGTAGCCTCTCAGAATGAGACCTGTGAGTGTCGGCATCTAAGAACAGATTCTGAGAAAAATATATTAGTAAGACATTAAAGCATGTCACAGGGGGTTTTATAGTATGAAAATAGATAAACAGTCACACTCAATTCACTTTATGTTGTATTATAACAACAGTTCTATTAGCAATTTTGGGATTTATATATATGGACAGATAGAATGCAAAACCATTGTAGAAACAGTAATAATCACTGTGACTGTTAGTGTTACAGTATGTTTTTGAAATTTACTTCTATTTATGTATTTTTATTCATATTTTGAAGTAGCTTATTTGTATATTTAATTTGGGTTTTTTTGGGGTTTTTTTAGTAATTTTCACTTCTTATTTGTGCTTGTCATTTTTATTTATTTATTTTTTCAATCATTTTAATTTATTTTTTAGTTTAGTAGTACTAATTGTAATATTTTAAACTTTTTAAAGTGAGCTGCCAGGGTGACATTTCTCATTTTTTGTTTAGTTTTTCATCTAGTATTTATATTTTCATTTATTTCAGTTTTATTTAATTTAACCAAAAAAAAAAAAAAGAAAAAAAAAAAGTTAGTTAACAATAATGACCCTACTGTTTATCATGTAACAGAGTCTTAAAATTTGATTTTACACTATTTATCAACACATATGCAGGGAGGGAAGGGAGATCCACAGAGACATTGTTCATTTCCATCCCAGACAGCAGGCAGTGATTAAATATGCCACTTCTGCTCCACTAATTCATTCACTTTGAAATTCTGCTGCCGAGCAGAGTGCATCTTTTTCTGTTAAAGGGCCACATTGTTTTCACAGGACTTTGGCCTCATTAGCAGGAGTAGATGCTCAGCATGGGGGAGGGGAAACTGGCCACAGACACATTGTGTCTTTTCTGTCCATAATGAGTCAATTTGGAGATGCTTATGTTGAATGGGGGTGCTGGCAAATCATTCAGCATTTTCGTCTTCTTCTTATGTGTCCTTTAAAATGTCATTATCCATGCATAAGTCTTACCTAGGTCCTCCCTGCCAAAGTGGACAATGTATTTCATGATTCAAGTCTCACAGTTAGACAATTCCATCTTACTTTCTTCTGAATATTTTGCCAGATGAGGTCAGCTGTCCATCTCGCAGGCAGCTTCACCAAAGTATGGAAAACCTGTTGCCTTCTGTTCTTCTTGGGATTCCCTAATGCATCCGTTCTCATGATGAAGGTGCTGCGGCATCAACTACGTGAGTATTAACAACTGAGAGAGCCTCCGGGCTCACGTAGCCTGGGCTAAAGGCTTATCAGAGGCTAAGCCAGAGGGGGACAAAAAACAGTAAAGCTAGTCTCAGTCGACCAGAGGTACGGGCACAAGGCCATCTGTCCATTCTCTGAATACAACTGACAACAAAGGAGGGCAACTCCGCACTTAGGGAATCATACACACTCTGAAGCCTCAAACGTTAACTCATCCTGGATTGACAAGGCACGAAGAGTTGGGGAAGAAAGTAAGTGGCATCTTCGCGCTGTCTCAACCTCCATCACTTCTCAGGTCAGTTTGCTAACTTCAACCCAAAGCTGCTCGTCACGCTCAGGGACTTCCAAAGGACAGGAACAAATAAGCGTATTAATGCTTTTCTGGCAGCAACAGTGCTTTTGTTTCATCTTTGATAAAAGTAGAGCTGTTGTTTATATCTTTCATGTGCATATTATGTGACTGTGTATACACTATATGACACTATATAGCCTTGTTTATATGTTTACATATAATTATAATAAGGCTGTATAACAATATAGCTACAAAAATACAATTTATAAATTATGTTAATAAATGTAAACGTATATATGCGTGTGTATATACTGTGTGTGTGTGTGTATATATATATATATATATATATATATAAATGTATATATGCATGTGTATATATACTGTGTGTGTGTGTGTGTGTAACAAATATATAACAAATATAATTTATAAATTATGTTAATACTTATAAAAACCATATTCTAGTTCTGACACTACATAGACTAAAACTTAAGTTGTTTACACGTTTTCATATAATTATAAAAATGCAATATAACTAAATCTAAACAAATCTAATTTATAAAGGTATATGTGATATGTGTATTTGTATACACATCTATCTATCTATCTATCTATCTATCTATCTATCTATCTATCTATCTATCTATCTATCTATCTATCTATCTAATTTTAGTACTTTTAGTTGCCAGGGCAACATTTTTCATTTTTGTTTAGTTTTTAATCTAGTATTTATATTTTCATTTATTGTTTTATTTCAATTAGCCCCCCCCCCCCCATTTTTTTTTAAAATACAAAATCTTTGTGATATTTTTAGTTAACAATAACAACCCTACTCTTTGTCATGTAACAGAGTCATAGAACTTAATTTTACACTATTTATCAACACAAATGCATATGCATATCCATAAAACAAATATAAATTATGTTGAGGTTAATACATATAAATGATTAAATAATGTTTACATATTATTATTGAATGGACCTATTCGATGATAGACTTTTGGTAAAATATTAAGATAAGGGTTTTTTTTAAATTAAGCTTAGTTTAATTTGTTAATTGCTGTGTATTGAAATCACAATATTGTACAGTGTAAAACAATGACAAAGGCTTGGTCATTAGGATTACGTATTTACAGACTGATCATTTCTGAACACTAATCTGACCCACCATTTACTTCGCATGTCAACATTTCAATGGCAGCTGCATAAATTATTTAAATTCCTGATTCATAAACCCATTTGACATTTGAAAAACAGTGTGTGTGATATCTATATTCAAGCTTATTAGTGCTATGCTATATGATGGCAGAATGTTTTCAGATGCCTGTTGACAAGCTTTGGAAGGACAGAAATGGGTCAAATGGGTTTTAGCATTAGCCAAACAAATCCGGGCCTATAGGATTAGACAGGATGGCAGCAGTGTGCTTGATGCATTTACCTGATGAAACAGCACAGAACTAATAGCCACACAAAAGAACAGGCTTTTTACACCATTTGTTATTGAACACAGTTATCGTATCTCATATTAAGAATGCTTAATCTAGAACTCATTTCATAACTTCCACATTAGGACTCTTATTCATGATTAAATTTGAATTCTCTGTCTTTAACAAATAACCCTTTTACTGGCTTCGATATTAAACAGAAGCAAAAAAACTAATTATATATATTTGTTCATTATATCATTTGTTTCTCTTTTAGACTATTCAGCGGATCCCATCTCTTTAGCAAGTTCCTCTGCTGTTGGAGTGTCATGGAAAGAGGGACCACATTTCATTTAACAGCTTATGTAAGTCTGAAAACATTTCAAAAGCAGTAGCCTAACAAATGAAAGCATTGGGACTCAATTAGAATAGATGTCTTCGTGTTCTCACTTAAATAAAGAAAATGCACTCATTTATTGCTCCTAGCTGCAGGGCCTCATTAGAGGAATATGAGGAATGGATAAGGCTTTATTAAAGGGAAATTTAAGACAATCTCCTTACACTTCCTCTGATCTAACGCTGCCTCATTTATTAGTTTCGCCCATGAATGTGCTCTGTGATCTCATCTGGCTTAGAATCGATTCAGAAGGCGATAAGCTCGGTTTTAAAGCGCTCGTCATTGCTGAGATGTGAGGAATGTGGGAACAGACGACTCTCTGATAAATTAATGGGCCTTGTTAGACATGGTCACACAAACGTCACTTGATCCAAAGGCTTAGAAAGACACAAGTGGCTCTTTTTGAGTCTTATCAAACACGGTCACACCATTTCTATTAAAGCAGAACCATTAGAGAGATTAGTGGCTGGACCCCGCTCACCCGCCTGGAGGGAAATAAAGCCCATCTTAATGTCAGAGCACAGCAACAGGTACCCACAGCTAAACAAAATGAACGCATGACCGAATAAACATTTACGACTGAGAAAGGTATAATAGCAAGGAATTATGAGTTGTCAAGACTGAATTGTTTGCTCACTGAAATTCATTTCATATCTCTTCTGACTGAACTGGTAAATTTGTCTGTTTGTGTGCACAGAGACAGTCTGTTTGAAGCATCTAGACCCAAGAGAAGAATGAATATGAATGAGAAGGAGGGAGGAGTATGTGAGGGGGGGCTAAATGTCACCCTCACCATCCGCCTACTAATGCATGGCAAGGTAAGACACATCTCGGATCTTCACAGAGCTGTGCTTGTTTTGTTTTCAGCTTTGTTTTGCAACCGCAGCCAGTCAAGCAATGAAACAGTACTTGAGAAAGATTTATGAGTGTATAGGTGATCATTTTAGATTATAGAGTGGCAATATAATTGATTATAAAATGTTGTCTTTTAGATAACACAATCAGAAAAGTATTGACAGCATAGAGTAGCATTTACATGATCGTCTTTTCTTATGAAAGGTACCTGTAGTAGTCTGGGTCTGAAATTATGTCTGAAATGATGGGTCTGAAATGATGAAATGATAAAATGTGGCTACATTTATGCAATGGAAAATACACTAAAAACTGTAATATTGTGAAATATTATTAGCATTTAAAAGAACTGTTTTCTATTTGAATATATTTTAAAATATAATTTATTCCTGTGATGCAAAGCTGAATTTTCAGCATCATTATTCCAGTCTTCAGTGTCACATGATCCTTCAGAAATCATTCTAATATACTGATTTGGTGCTCAAGAAACATTTATTATTATCAATGTTGAAAACAGTTGTGCTGCTTAATATTTTTTGTGGAAACCATGACACAATACCATTAAAAATGTGGCACTTTCCTAACATACCTAATAAAGTACATATCTAATAAAGTACTGGAAAATATAAAGTAATTACATGGGTTAGGGTTACGTTTAGGAGTAGGTTCAGGGTTAGTACCTAATTTATTACCCAGTTATTGTAATTACTATAACAAGTACATAGCATGTACAAGTGGAACAAGACTGTAAAATAAAGTGAAATAAAGTGAACAAAAAGATAGTAGTACTTTTATTCAGAAACGACACATTAAGTTGATCAAATGTGACAATAAATACATTTAGAAGGTTACAAAAGATTTCTATTTCAAATAAAATTCAAATTCCAATAAGCTCTTTTGAACTTTCTAATCATGAAATAATCCTGAAGAAATATTAAAAAGCAAAAACTGTTTTCATCGTAATAAGATCATATTGACAGCTACACTTCTTGCCACTTTATGATGTCAATATTATTTCTGATTATGTCATCTAAAAGAAAACACTGATAATCTCCAGTTTACCATACAATCATTTAACATTAACCAAGATTTTGTTTGTTTTGTGTGTTTCTAGGAAGTTGGAAGTATCATTGGGAAGGTAAACAATTCAGTATTATCCTGATAATTGCATTATTGAATTAAGCATAACTTTGAGTCTTTAAACTTTGGTGTTCCTAAGCACTTCATACTGTGTTTAAATATGGCTTACAACCTAATTATAATATACAAATTCTGATGTAATTATGGTTTTTCTCTTGCTTTGTTTTAGAAAGGAGAGACTGTGAAAAAAATGAGAGAGGAAGTAAGTGCTACATTGATCTTCATGCTCAAATAGGACTAATCATTTTTAATTTATTTATAAATATCAAAACCTCATTTTATATTTCACATAGTAAGGTTTTTAACAGTTTTTTCTTATTATCTGTAGCAAATTAGCTCGAAAGGGAAATATTTATAATTAATAATAACTGGTTATTTAATTAATTATGAATATTTAGATCGGATCTTAGAATTAACTGTAGTAGAATCAATATTACAATGATTTAATCTGTTCGTCCACCGACAGTATAATCATTTATCATTTCTAGGAAAGATTATTTTCCTGACCAAGAAAGAATAACTTTCCTACTTCATACAGTACTAGCATTAACTTAGCATGTAGCATGGATCAACATTCAGTGACTCCGAATTGTGAGCAGCACACAGAGGCAAATAATTGTGAATATAATGAATTTAATAAATTAAACTACAGCTAACATACAATTAGACTAAGCAAAACACATATATACAGAATGAGGGAAAGTAAGGAAAGAGAGAGAGAGAAGAACAAAGAATGGCAGTATTTAGCATCAATTAACCACAACCTAGTGAGAATCATCAGAGAATCAAAAATCACCTTAACAAAGGGGCCCAAACTTAGACACGCATCTAACTAGTTGGAAACGGTTACTTGCATTGGCTTTGTTGCTGAACAAGAGTCCGGATGCGGTAGACAACAGAGGTTCTTGATGAGTTCAGCAGGAGTGAGCTGGAGGCTTTCGTCGGGTTCTTCTGAAGATCGGGGAGTCCACAGTGAGTCGACAAAGTTACTTGAGGATAAAAACTGCCAGAAGGTCCGACTCAAGGGCGATGAGTCTTGGAGAGTGTGTCTCAAAGGCACTGAGCAATGATGGGTTTGGGTTAGGGACTTTTAATGGTTCCTGGTCACACCCATCTTTGGCAGATTGACCAATGTAGAGGTGTGAATTTTGAGCAGGAGAGGTTCATTTGTCTCACGCAATACCTTATTCGTATGGTTTATGGTGGTCTGGAGGATTTGTCCAATATTAAGTCAAAGTATGTTAAAAAGAGCATGGTGCAAATTATGGTGACATAATATACACCATTAATCCAGGAATCGGAAGACGGTAATTTTGATATCTAACATGCCAGGGTTTGGAAAACATTAGGCAGTGATACATTCATATGTCTAGATCCAAGTAATTGGAGCTTCACTACAGTACTACAGAGTTATAACTAAGCTACTATAACCTAGGAACATGCATACAACACAGGCATACACCATATACATTTTGGAACAGTTTGATTGTGGATAAATGGAGCCAATGTCCTTTCCTATGTGTATTGTGGCTTTTGAGTGTCTGGGCCCTGGGTAGTGGCTCCTCGTGGTGATGGGGGAATCGTCGCCTAAACAAACACATACACGCACACACGCACACACACACAAATCACGCATACGTGGTACGTGGGAAGGGTAAGTGAGACTGGATGAATGAAACTGGGCAGAAACAGGGGGGATGAAGCCGAGTTGACCATCTGAAAGAACCATCAGTCTCTAATGGCGCTTTTCTACTGCATGGTACGGCACGGTACGGTTCAGTATGGCTCACTTTTGGGGGGTTTTCCACTGGGTACAGTGCCTGGTACCTGGTACTTTTTTTTGGTACCACCTCGGCCGAGGTTCCAAGCGAACTGTACCGTTACCAAAACATGACGTGTAAACTCTGCTGGTCACTGATTGGCTGGAGAAAATCGTCACTGCCTGCGTCATTGAACTTGCAACACGAGACACAACAGACCCGCTAGATTTAAATCAGCACAGCCAGCGAAGGATCGAACGCAACTGTTTTGAATGAGCGCACCTTTCTTTTAACAACCAAAAAATGGCTGTTGAGGAAGTATAGACGTTCCTCTCGTTGATAGCCGAGGAGCGGATCCAGCGAGAGCTTGATGGAGCGACGCGGAATGAAAAAGTTTTTCAGGAGTCACGGCACTAGAGGTGGTGAAAGTATAACGACACGTGAATAATCCCGCCCACTCTAAAGCGGTACTAAACTGCAGTGGAAATGCAAACCCAGCCGAACTGAGCCGTGCCGTGCTGTACTGAACCGTGCCGAGCCGAGTCGTACCACGCAGTGGAAAAGCACCATAATTCAAAGCACAGTATACGATAGCTTACAACCAACCTCTGTGTGGTGAAAGGAGCTATACTTGCATTTGACTTGGCTGTAGAACGAGAGTCTCGTGAAGCCTCTGAAGAAGGTCTGGATGGTTCCATTCGATGGCCGAAGTTGCAATCTCTTGAAACTCCGAGATTGTTCTTGACTGTTGTGGTTGTGGTTGAGAGAGTCCTCTCTCCTAAGTAAGCACATGGCCGGGTGTAAAATGAGGCCTGCTGGCCCTGTGGGCCGCAGTGGAACTGCAGGCTGCAATCCAGAGATGAAGGTGCAGACTGCCGGGAGCAGAGAGAGAGAAATGTCTGATTGAGGGCATTTCCATGATTGTGAATTCCAGGGTTGACTGAGGACGAACTCCAGTGGTATTAGTATGACTCTCTGTGGTCAAGAGACATCTCCCAAGGCTAGCGAGATTGCGCACGGCTCTATATGTTGGGGCCTACCGGGCGTGCCTGCACCGGCTCAGGTTATCCGTGACTAGCTCCACACGGGCAGCAATCAGAAGATTTTAGCAGAAGAGAGGACGGACCTGTGAGTGAGCCCTTTAAAGTCAGGGAAGAGTCACACCTTTCAGGATGGGCTTGACCAATGAGAAAGGCTGAATTTCCAAGTGGGAGGCTGGAAATATTGGGGGGTTTTATGACCCTTTGTCTGAGAGCATGGTTCGAATGGCTCTGGCAGTCTATACTTTGATTAAATTACAAACACACATGGCATTCTATGAGGAGGTGGTGTACACCAAAGTGTGGGTCATCAAATGAGCATTAATTTGGTAGGAGACATGATATAGGTTGGGTTACATTAACTAGTACTTCACTCATAAAGCATGCATAAAACAAAATACAATGCAAGAGACACTATACAAGACAGATAAAATCATACACACAACGTCCTAGGTTGCATGTTTATTCATAGAAAGGTTTGTCTATGAATGACAAGGAGGAAAGTTATGTTTTTATGGGCATTGTGTGGGTTTCAGAAGGGTCCGTTCTTACAGCACGTCACATCTCACATACTTTTGAGCAATGAAACAGTCTTATCAGATGGTTGCCCTGGTAACTGAGTCCTTTAGGGTACTCTTTCGGGGGGAAGGGTCCATAGACCCTCATAGTTGGCCCTTTGGTTAGGTGAGGGGCGTTAGCGATTATTTGTTAAATATAACAAATAGTTGTGTGTCTGATTGGTCCAAATGCTACAACATGTACATCAAAAATTAGAGCACAGAAAACCATCTGGAATCATTTTCAGTTTGAGAAAAATCATCTTATTATCTGCACGATCAGTTCAATGGTATTTAACTGCCAGAGGGTGCAAATGTCAGCCTAGAGGCGAGACTGATCAATTAAACGTAACGCAGCACAAAAACCCTGCTCTTCTCTGTGGATTCAGAGTGGAGCCCGGATTAATATATCTGACGGTTCCAGTCCAGAGCGCATTGTCACCATTACCGGACCGTCTGAGGTCATCTTCAAAGCCTTCGCCATGATTGCAGAGAAATTTGAAGAGGTGGGTAGTATACTGTAAAAATATTAATGTGGATTTACACTATGGATTTACTATTTGCCATGGTTTCACATTTTACAGTAGTAGTTGTACAATTTATTACAGTTACATTGCTACTGTATACAGTGAATTCACAGTGAATAGGAGCAAGAAATGGCTGATCACAGTTCAGTCACAATTGTCTGTATCTGCATTACAGTGATCATATATATTTAGACATGAACTGTGATAGTGTGGATGTCCACAGTAAAATGCCTGCATTACATCCATAAATGATGTGGTTGCATTTTTTTTTTTTTTTACTGTTTGATGGTTTCTTATTATTTAGCTAATTTTTCATATTAATTATGTTTCCTTTTCAGATTATACTTGTTAATTATCAGAGTTAATGGGTTTTATATGCCCGGGAGATCATACTGAACACTCTAATACTTATAACAGATCTCAACACAATAGTATTGCTAACTCCTCCTCCCTTAACTGTTCGTTACATTATAATATTTCTATAACTTACAACGTTAATATGCATAGTGAAGTTTGAATAATGAGTCAATCACTTGCTTATTTTCTCCATGTTGTACAGTGCAACCAATTGTGTTCGGTAACACCATTACACGGCCTTTTAATTAAATGAATTAAAAGCAAATTAGGTCCCAGTCAAAGGAAACACTGACGGTGACTTGCAACTATGAACACTTTTGACAATATGGTTATTTGTTTTTATTATTTTATTTATTTATTTTGCATTACACCGCACAGCAAATTACCTAGTCAGTATTTTTGAGTGTAGCGGTATCATTTCAAAACCTGTCAACTTGTATTCCTGCAATATTTTTTCTCCCTTATAAACTTGTTTTTATGACAAAATGACACAATGACTTGACAAGAGCTGAATTGAGCGTCTTTCTGATGCATATGCATCTTTTTCAGGATATCCTGGCATCCATGATAAACAGCACCGTGACAAGCAGGCCTCCTGTGACACTGCGCCTCGTCTTCCCCGCCAGTCAGTGCGGTTCACTCATTGGCAAAGGAGGCTCGAAGATCAAAGAGATCAGAGAGGTAGATATTCTAGGTAGAAGTTTAATTGTTGGCAAATGCGCAGGGTTTGTAATGCAGGTCACAGCGGCTCCCAGATGATGCACGGAATGATCCGTTAAACAATTAGTTTCCGTTGTCTCAGCGGCAGGCAGAAACACTTAACATCAGCATGATTGATTGTCCTCATCAAGACAGAACTTTTTATTCCTGAGCACAGGGGCCCACTCGACTCAGGCTTCCGTTAAATCCACATGTTATGAGGTGGCTGCACCCCTGAGCTGTAATTTCCTAAACTCCTGAACTCGCTCACTTTTCCTCAAACTTATCTATTCATGGCTTTCGCTGATGGAAAACAAAGCGATTCATCTCAAAAGCGGAACCATTCGTTGTCATTTAGCTGTTGAAATTGACATGAGGACAGTGACTTTTGCTTGAAGGCTTTGTTTTTTTATTCGGCTGGTAGATCACATTGAATAAATATAGCTGTCCTCGCCGCTGAGGGCTGTGAGGGGTGAACTGGCTGCTTTTATTCCTAGTTGCTATGAATGTCTAGGACAGGACGACCCACCAAGGCCTAAACAGACTAATATTTATATACAGTATCCAAATAGCTTGACCTAAATAACTAGCCAGACGATAACAATGTCAGTTCTAGACATGAGAATAGCTGTAATACCAAAAGGGACTGTATGGCACACTTTTTTGCTAGTCGTTTGGAAAGAAATCAAAATTTGTAATCTTACAATCTCATCAGTGCTGAGATGGGAAACTTTTCAAACTTTAAGAAACATTTTAATTGGTAATTAGTGGTCATATTGCAGTTAATATGCATAAAATGAACACTGACATTTAAAATGATATTATTTACCAATCATTATAGGATTCGTTCACTTCCAGAATAAAAAATTCCTGATAATCTACTCACCCCCATGTCATTCAAGATGTTCATGTCTTTCTTTCTTCATTTGAAAAGAAATTAAGGTTTTTGAGGAAATCATTCCAGGATTTTTCTCCATATAGTGGACTTCAATGGGAGCCAACGGTTTGAAGGTCAAAATTGCAGTTTCGATGCTGCTTCAAAGGGCTCTACACGATCCCAGTCAAGGAATAAGGGTCTTATCTAGCGAAATGATCTGTCATTTTGTACAAAAAAAAACAAAAACATTATAGACTTTTTAACCACAAATGCTCGTCTTGCACTAGCTCTGTGAGGCGCATGTGCGTCACGTTGGAAAGGTTCTTCGGCCTGTGTCACGCGGGACCTTTTCAATTTGTGGTTAAAAAGTATATAAATTCGTATTTTTTTTTTTTTTAAAAAATGACCAATTGTTTTGCTAGATAAAACCCTTATTCCTCAGCTGGGTTCATGTAGAGCCCTTTGAAGCTACATTGAAACTGACCCGTTGGCTCCTGTTGAAGTCTACTAGATGGAGAAAAACCTTGAAATGTTTTCCTCAAAAACCTTAATTTCTTTTCAAATGAAGAAAGAAAGTCATCTTGGATGACATGGGGGTGAGTAAATTATCAGGAATTTTTTTTTTTCTGGAAGTGAACTAATCCTTTAAAGTATACAATAAAAAGCAATCATTAAAGAAATTTCTTTTTCCAGAGAAAGCTCTCTGGAAAAAGTGAATGTGATTGGTCCAATATGGCATCACTGCAAAAACTCCCTTTTGGAACCCTTAATTTTAAGAGTGCAGGTAATAATTATAATTCAAATCAATAATTCATGTCTGCACATTCATTTAACTGGCGAGTAGCTATGTAATAAGCAGAATAATGTACCGTCATTTGGTCATTATTGCAAAATAAACCCAGGCAGACAGGGTGACCAGGAATGCATTTGATCATTGCATTTTGATTAATAGACTGCATTCACTAGTGGGCATTTCTGGAAGAGCTCTGGACTGGTTATCCTCCTATCTTTCTGATAGGAGTTTTTCTGTGTCCATAGGAACTTACATGTCAGACTCCGTTCCTCTGTCCTGTGGTGTGCCACAAGGTTCTGTGCTTGGCCCTCTGCTGTTTAGTCTGTATATGCTTCCTCTTGGCAAGATTATTAGTAGTTTCAAAATATCTTATCACTGTTATGCTGATGACATCCAATTGTATATTTCTTTTAGTCCTGATAGACTAGAAAAACTGTCTATTCTGCAGAGTTGTTTGGCATCCATTAATACATGGATGTCGGACAATTTTCTGCAACTAAATAATGATAAAACTGAGGTGATGATTATTGCCCCTGACAACATTACTCCTAAGATTAGGCAGGCTGTTGGGGGTCTATCATCATCTGATAGCAGTGACATAAGAAATCTGGGTGTCATTTTTGACAGGTCTATGTGTTTGAACAGTCATGTAAAATCTGTAGTTCGTTCATGTTTTTTCCATCTTAGGAACATTGCGAAGATTAGATCTCTGGTTTCAAAAAAAGAGATGGAGATGCTTGTTCATGCATTTATCTCTACACGGTTAGACTATTGCAATGTTCTGTACACCTGTTTGAACAAATCTTCTATGGATCGATTACAAGTTGTACAGAACGCGGCTGCAAGGCTTTTGACTAGGACCACAAGGAAGTCACACATTACCCCTGTGCTTAAGGCCCTTCATTGGCTTCCCATTGGTTTTAGAGTGCATTTTAAAATTTTGGTCATTACTTATAGAGACCTGCATGGTCAGGCACCCTCATATATCCGTGATCTCTTATATGCACACTCTCCTGAACGGTCTTTGAGGTCTTCTGACCTAGACCTTTTAACTATTCCCAGAACACGTCTTAAGACAAGGGGTGACCGTGCTTTCTGTGTTGTGGCTCCAAGGCTTTGGAACTCTCTCCCCTTGTCATTGAGAACTATGTGTTCTGTTGAATCTTTTAAAAAACACCTAAAGACGTATCTTTTTGGACAAGCCTTTAACTTATAATATGGTCTGGAAGCAATTAATTTATTTACTTATTTATAATTTTTTTTTTTTTTGTGATATTTTGTGGTATTTTTTCAGCTGGTATTTTAACTTTTTGATTTAAATTTTTTTATTGTAAAGCACTTTGTGACTCTTTGTCTGTGAAAGGTGCTATATAAATAAATTTTACTTACTTACTTACAGGAATGCGGATGTGACATGACCTTCTCTTTTTAAATGTCACTACTGAAAGAAATATGAATGATGTCATTTGAGGCTTTTCTAATCATCCTGTCCAGTGTGTGTTGACTAAAAGTGTTGCTGTATGTCAGAGCACAGGTGCCCAGGTCCAGGTGGCAGGAGACCTACTGCCTGACTCGACTGAGAGAGCTGTGACCATCTCAGGCACCCCTCACGCCATCACACAATGCGTGAAACACATCTGCACTGTCATGTTGGAGGTTTGTGAGCGTGTATGCTTTTTAATTGAAAATCCGTATGATTATGCACAATTTCGCTTGTGCTTAAATGTTATTTCAAGTGGGGAATATTTTCCAGGTCATTTCCACCTTCACACTTCATTTGCATCCACTTTCAGCGCATGGACTACATGTTAAATGTTCCTGTTTGCTTCATTAATTTCCAGCATCCAACCTTGGATGCCTTTGTTTTGCAGGGTTTTCCTTGGCCCGCATTAACTTTGGGCTTTGAACAGTAAAATCCAGTGAGGCTTAACAGAGTTCTAGAAACATACTGCCTAAACGCCTTTGATTTTGTCCTGACTGTGCTTGTCTTCCTCATTTAGTCGCCACCTAAAGGAGCCACCATTCCGTACCGACCCAAGCCCACCGCGGGTGGCAGCCATACAGTGTTGTCTCAACCGCATGCTGCGTCGGTGAGCTCTCCATCTATCTCTTAATGTAGAAACCATACAATCGAAACAGCCCTTCATGAGCATTAACGATTCCATAGTTCCCTGCAGTCCCAGTGGGACACTCTGGGTGTGGATATTTACGCTAATGATTAGACCAAGATCAGCTGGTGGAATAAATCTCACCCCCCAGATCCAATCAGTAATACAGTCACCAATTGGGCCATTGGACCATGCCAAGTGCTCTTAAACATGCAGATTAGACTCGCTGTGAATCACTAATTTAGATCTGTAGGTGTTTGAATTGGAAAGCTTGTAACTAATCATAAATACAGCTGTATATACCTAGACTAAACAATTCGTTCATTAGTATTCCATTCTATTCTATTGTTCAGATCTTCTGAAATACTCATTTACTCATGAGGGCATGCAATCTAAGCTTTGACCCTTTATTTTTGGCATCTCTTGGTATGTTGTCCAAAGGGCTTCTGTTGTTCATTTGAGTGATCATGACATTTACTTTGACTAAGGTGAGAAATGCAAAGGCTAGTTGTCTGTATAATGAAAAATTATGTCAGCTAAAAGCTCTCTAGAGGATTAAAATACTAAGAAACAGTTTAGTTCTGTATTTTTTTTGCTATGTTTGATGATAGCATGGGATGTTCATGTGATGCCCCCTTGTGGTTACATTAAGAAGAGCTTAACATAATTTAGTCATAATTCCACATGGCACTTAATGACAAAGTAGTCTCAAGTAGACAGACTTTGACTTGTGGTGTAAAGTCTGGTCCACTTTGCAGCTTATTCTGGCCGAGAGCCACCTGCTTTAACATGAACAAAGTGGCCAACCACTGTTTGTTTATTGGTGAATTTTGTATGAAATTAATCATAACAACTACTGACTCATCTAAGAAACAAATTTAAAATATGGCACAGAAATCTCCCTAAATCTCCCCTCTATTTGCTTGTGGATAACTATATACTACTAAGTGCTGCTAACAAAATTTGAAGCCACTAACCTGGCAAATCCTCACAAATGTTTTTATTATCAACTTGTTTTAAACACTATTTTATTGGATAAAATCCTGCTAACCCTGATTTTTACAATTTGCATTCCCTTTGATCTATCTGTTTTGAGCTTGCGATTTTCATAAAGGCTTTCTAGGTTTTCATGAAATATGCATAGAATGGAGTGTGGGCGGTCCATGGGCATGCCGTGTTGTCTAATGACCAAGCTGCAAATAAGCAGTTGTTATTTGTTCTAACCTAAACACGTTATCTGTTCCACAGGCATTTGCTATTCCAGGACAGTTTGCCATTCCACCCCAAGACGTGAGTGTCAGTCGCACTAGCTGATCAGTATCATTCACAGCACACTTCACAACACCACTGCAGTGCCCCAGCCACATCCCACCCCTTACACAATCACAGTTCTCCCACTGCATTCCTCACACACACACACACACACACACACACACACACACACACACACACACCTAAGTGCCGATATCCCCGATATGGTCTCTGCCTATAAACCACTTCTTTAATATCTAGAATCACTAACACTTGTTAGTCCTTAGTTATTTCTTATCCCTGGGTAAGACACAAATAAACAATATTTGTTAACTGAATCATTCACACACGAATGCTATAATTACAAAGGCTACAAGGCAGCACTGTATTGACAGAACCCTAAAAATTATGGTTAGGTTTTTTCAACTCCTAAAATTATGTAGTAAACTTCTGAAATTAATTCCATTTCACCATACAGGCAAACTATGTTAAACCGTTCACCATACAGACTCTATTCTGTGGAAGACAATTTCTGCCTCAGAGTAAAAAATCCAAGTAACTGTGAGATAAAGTATAAGTAGATAAAATTTGTCATATGCATATATAAAATTGAGATTGCGAGTCAATGCGAGATGAACAGTGAAGTCGCAGGTATAAAAAAAAAAAAAAACTGCATTCGTGAGATATTAAGATCCACTGCTAGATATAGTCACAATTTGACATATACAGTATAGTAAAATTGTAACTGCCAGATTTAAAGTCAATGCGAGATATACAGTTAAGTCACAGGTATGAAAAACAGTTGCAATTGCAAGATTTGAAGTCAATGCGAGATATAAAGTGAAGTCGTAGGTATGAAAAACAAAGTCGCAACTGGGAGATATAAAGTCACTGTGAGATATAACCACATTGTGATAAAGTTGCACTTGTGAGATTTAAAGGGATAGTTCACCCAAAAATGAAAATTCTGTCATTAATTACTCACCCTCATTTCATTCCAAACCCGGAAGATCTTCTTTGTTCATCTTCGGAACACAAATTAAGATATTTTTGATGAAATCTGAGATTTTTCTTACCCTGCATAGACAGCAACCCAACTAACACGTTCAAGGCCCAGAAAGGTAGTAAGGACACGGTTAAAATAGTCCATGTGACATCAGTGGTTCAACCTTAATTTAATGAAGCTATCGTTAAAATATGTAAGGTTAATATTAGTGCTAAGGTTAATATTAGTGTTAATATTAATTAATATTAGACGCGCGCTCCAACTTCACTTCAGCGTCAGGCGCGAGTCAAACGAGCGCGGAAACTGTACTGTGCTCGCAGCGCGTGATCTTCAATTACACGCACAAAGGCTCCGGCGCTCGCATAGCCTGTATCATTTCATATCAAATCACGAAAGAAACTACGAGCATGCAATGTCGTGATCAGTTAAGTCATGAAGTAACCAAAAAGGCGATTAAAGCTGCTATAAAACTGTGCATGCATGTAATATGTTATATATGAGTTACATTAAGAACACATCTCTGAAATGGTTTTCAAAACTGTCCTGGAGCATCCTAGCACTGACTCCCTCATCTAACACACTCGATTCAACTCATCAGCTCATTAGAAGAGAATGAAGTGGGTCAGAAAGGGTAGAGTTGAGAGAAAATATGATGCGTGTCAGATCCGCTTCACGTTCAGCAACGACAGCTCTTAAAGAAATAGAAGCCAAAACAACCTAATAACCAGCTGCTGTGATGTCTGTTCATCAAGAACAAAAGAAAAAAGAGGAAATCAATAACTTTTATAGTTTTAAGGATTCATCTGTATATAGTTTAGAATTTAGTGTTTCATAACTTTATTAAATTTCTGTATATTTCTGCTGAGGGGCACAGGTAGCTAAATATGACATTTATTATAATGGGTTTATGTGAAGATTGTTTTAAGTTCACTTAAATTATGTTATTTTTAAAGTCTAATAAATGTTCAAATTGATAGCTCTTAATTATAATGTAATGTTGAATGGCTGTAGTCAATGGTTAAATATTAGGGGGAAACGTTTTTATAGGGAAATCAGTATTAAAGGGTTACTCCACCCAAATGAAAATTTTGTCATTAATCACTTACCCCCATGTCGTTCCAAACCTGTAAAAGCTCCTTTCGTCTTCGGAACACAATTTAAGATATTTTAGATGAAAACTGGGAGGCTTGTGACTGTCCCATTGACTGCCAAGTAATTCTCACTGTCAAGGCCCAGAAAAGTATGAAAAGCATCATCAGGACAGTCTACCATCAGTGGTTCAATCTGAATTTTATGATGCAATGAGAATACTTTTTGTACGCAAAGAAAATAAAAATAACGACTTTTTTTTCAACAATTCGTCTCCTCTCTGTCTCTCCGTGTCACCATAGTGCCATTTTAGAGATCATCCACTGAACGCAAACTGCGTACGCTCTTCTGTATCAGCCGCAACACAAGGATGCACTATTTTCATTCAAATCAAAGCGTAAATACACATAGAATAGCGTATCCTTGTGTTGGAGACGAATTGTTGAAAAAAAGTCGTTATTTTTATTTTCTTTGTGTACAAAAAGTATTCTCGTCGCATCATAAAATTCAGATTGAACCACTGATGGCAGATGGACTATCCTGATGATGCTTTTCATACTTTTCTGGGCCTTGACAGTGAGAATTACTTGGCGGTCAATGGGACAGTCACAAACCTCCCGGTTTTCATCCAAAATATCTTAAATTGTGTTCCGAAGACGAACAAAGCTTTTACGGGTTTGGAATGACATGGGGGTAAGTGATTAATGACAAAATTTTCATTTTAGGGTGGAGTAACCCTTTAATTGGTATCAGTGATACTGGCCTTCCGTCATAAAAAAGATGCCATTAAATAAATATTAAAAATATACTGTCTTTATGTTGATTGTGCATTAATTTGAAGATTGAATGTGAAATTATTGCAATATAAAAGTATATTTAAAAACTTTAATGTTAGGTGGGATTAATCGCGATTAATCTCAGAAAAAATGTGCGATTAATTTGTTAATTTTTTTAAATTGATTGACAGCGCTAGTTAATATATAAGATTGAACCATCGATGTCATTTGGACTATTTTAACGATGTCCTTTAACGATAGCTATAAGTTGTTATTTCGCGACGATAGCTATAAGTCATTATTTTTGTTTTCTTTGCACACAAAAAGTATTTTCGTAGCTTCATAAAATTAAGGTTGAACCACTGATGTCACATGGACTATTTTAACGATACTTACTACTTTTCTGGGCCTTGAACATGTCAGTTGCATTGCTCGCTATGGAGGGTCAGAGATCTCTCAGATTTCATCAAAAATATCTTAATTTGTGTTTTGAAGATGAACGAAGAACTTACGGGTTTGGAACAACATGAGAGTGAGAATTTTCTTTCTTTTTTTTTCCATTTTCATTATCCCTTTAAAGCCAGTGCAATATATACAGTAAAGTCGCAGGTATCAAATATATAAATGATAGAAGGTTCAGTATTAAAATTATAACCAAATGTGGTGATGTAATCATAATATTTGCCTACTATACCGAATTATGATTGGTCTTCTTTCTTACATCAATTTGCATTCTAAATTGTGATTGGTCTTGCATGTAACACACGTAACATCTGCACCGCCTGTCAAGATGGTGTCAAGTCGTCTGTTAATTCTCACAGACAGCTGGCAGAAAACCAGATGCGTGTCATGACAACTGCAGATCGGATACTTCATTTCACATACTCAGAACCAAAACACACCTCAAACTTGAACACGATTATTTTCCTGCCTTGCAAGCACTCGATTTCCCTTAAGGAAATGCAAATCTAGTTTTTTGATCACCTTATTTGGGAGAAGTGGATGGTAAGTCCAAAGGGGGACCTGATAACTAATCTAATTTTGAGACTTGATATGGGTGCTGTTCTGTCAGTAGATGTGAGTGTCCTCTGAAATAATTCCATTTTGATTGGCTAGTTCTAACCTCCCTTCCTGCCCCCGCAGTTGACCAAGCTTCACCAGTTGGCTATGCAGCATATCCCCCTTACCTCCCTTGGGCAGAGCAACCCCACCTTCCCTGGTACGTACCCAGAGCTCCCCAGGGAAGTCTGTCTCTCCCTTTGTCTGTCTCTCTGCCTGTCTTTCTCTCGATCTGTCTCTTTCCCTCTTCACTCTTTCGTCTGTCATGTCTGACCACCTCCGTCTCATGCGTTCACCACCGCATGTTCTACTTTTCCACTCTGAAGAAAATGAGGGCGAAGCTGTTTTTGTGGTAAGGTAATAAATATCATAACACTGCCAACATAATGCTGCGCATGCCGTGCCATGATACGACCGCTAACCAGTCCTAATAGCTCTAGATAGTCTGCGTTCAGATGCCAGTCGACGGCCGACGGCTCCTTTGAGCTGTCGTAGAAATCTCCAAATGTGTCATGTCACCATAACAACAGCATCATGACGGCTATGTGATGCATATCTGTCACCCCTCAGTCTCTCCTTATATGTGAACTCGTCACGAAGGCTTTCACTTGTTTAACATACTTCCTCCCTCATGTCCTCCACAAAACCCCTGACCTGTTCAAACCGGCAGCATTTTCCTAAGCAAACCTGAAGCCCACTCTCACAGCAGCCCACATTTATCATGACAAACAGAGTCCACACATTGCAAGTGCCAGGCCATAATTATTACCATGGAAATAGGGAGTTGAAGAGCGACAGCCTCTCCACAGACGTTTCCGATAATGTGCGCTATTTGGAAATGCTTTTATGGGTGTTTTTGAATCTCAGGCAGACATGAATTAAACAGGAATTCATTCATGACTCACCCGCTGTAGCAGCCTTAATGCTTTCGTACATTGTGTAATTTTAATGTGATATTTTTCGATTTTATTTGAGCAGTCTCAGTGGCAGTGTAGCAATGTCAAAAAGTTTATTTTTTTTTTCAGCAATTGAGTTGTGTATTGCTTACCTTCCCATTTCCTTGCATAGGTTTGGAGGCCACCATTGCAACCAGTTCTCATGAGCTGAGCATACCTAATGATGTAAGTTATATGTTGTATACATTTAACTTAAAATAAGAGGCACATGTTTGTTGCAGTTCATGTTGAATTATATGCTGTTATTGCTGTGTACACTGGCCCCAAAAAGTATATAAGTCACACTTAAACTATATGAATGTCATTACATTAGATCAAATAAAAGTAAAAATTAGTAATAAGCTAGAATGACAAATTATGCTAGAACTTTTCTAAGCCATATTTTCAAATGCACGAAAATATGGTATGGAAAAGATTTTTTAAATGATTTTGCAATTCTCTTATGTTCACCAAGGATGCATTTATCTGATACAGAAATACAGTAAAAGTAATATTACTGAAATATTACTACAATTTAAAATAACTGTTTTAATATATATTTAAAATGTAATTTATTCTTGTGATGCAAATCTGAATTTTCAGCATCATTACTCTAGTCTTCAGTGTCACATGTTCTGATATGCTGATTTGCTGCTCAAGAAACATTTATTATCAGTGTTGAGAACAGTTGTGCTGCTTAATATTTTGTATAAAACATGATTTGTTTAGGATTCCTTGATTAACTGAAAGTTCAAAAGTGTACTTATTTGAAACATATTTTTTTAACACTGTAGAAGTCTACAGTAGTCAACATTTGAAGTGGATCAAAAAAGTTAATCAAAGTTGTCATAAGACAAGAACGGGTATTGTTTTGCTTTTAGGACAACTTTGATGAAAGGTTTTGATCCACTTCAAATGTTGACTACTGTATACTGTCAATTTTGTCAATTTAATGCATTCTTGCTGAATATAAGTAATAATTTTTTCTTCTTCTTCTTCTTCAAAAAAAGTTTTTTAGTGTACTTTTACATTTTATTACCACAGTTTGGATTTCCATCTAAAATAAGCATGCTGCATCTATATTTGCAGGAATAATAGTCTTGGCTCTTGGGAAACATATCTGCTTATTGTATCTGCTGCTTGTTGATTCTCATGCACAGCCGACAGAAAACAAGACGCATACTGATTCTCAGTTTGAGGCACTGAGAAAGCATTTTATTTACAAAGAACCAAAGGTGCAACAGACTAAACATTTACATTGTTTACTTGCTTGTGTACTCATAGTAACATAAAAATGGTCTGAGATGTGAATCCTCCCAAAGACCAAATTATCCAACACCAAACAATAATGTATTCATTCATTTATATTTCAGTTTGTTTTTCCAGTCATTTTATTTATTTAAATTTTATACAGTGTTTTTAAACCTATAATTTCATTTTATTGTACTGGAATATTTCATTTGAAACCATATTTTTGCTTGCCTTATCTTACTTTGAAATACATGCCAATTTTCCTTGATATTTTGTGTTTATTGGAATGACATTCATACACTTTTAAGTATATCTCTTTTTTATGATTTGCTATCATTACACTGACACATTGTTACTCTGATCATGTATTAAAGTAATCTGTTATTCAGCACCTACTTGTAGAATCTATTTAGTAACATTCAAGGCATGCCATACAGTAGAGAAGAACAACTTCCATGCCCTAAAGGTTTACTCTCAGCCTCCTTAGACTTTTAATGTCCAGATGTTGTTTGCCCCTCACCCGTCTGTCTCTCTGTCTCTCAGCTCATAGGCTGCATCATTGGCAGACAGGGTAGTAAGATCAATGAGATTCGCCAGATGTCTGGTGCCCAGATCAAAATTGCCGGGGCCACAGACGGTTCGGCAGTGCGCCACGTCACCATCACAGGCTCCCCAGCCAACATCAGCGTGGCTCAGTACCTCATCAGTGCGAGGTAAGACCTTTCCCTCTCACATGTTAAAGCATAGTTCAGCCAAAAATGAAATTCTGTCATCATTTACTCACCCTCATGTCATTCAAAACCCATATGCTGTTTTTTTTTTTCTGTGGGAATTAAAGGGAGAATTTTTGAAGAATGTTCTTGCAGCTCTTTTCCATACAATTCCATACAGTTCATAGTGATCACGTCTGTCAAACGTCAAAAAAGACAAATTATAAAAGCAGCATAAAACCGGCATAAAACTAGCCCATATGCACTACAGTACAGTAAAATAAAAAAATAAAAATAAAGAAATGAATACTTAACTTATAATTAATAATTAACAAAAAACAAACAAACAAACAAAAAATCCTGTTATTTTTAACCTTTTCTGAAAGAATCCTGCAAAAATAATCACAGTTTCCACAAAAATATTCAGAAGCACCATAATTGATAATAATAAGAAATGTTTCTTGAGCAGCAAATCAGCATATGAGAATGATTTCTGAAGGATTATGTGACACTGAAGACTGGAGTAATGATGCTGAAAATTCAACTTTGCATCATAGGAATAAATCGAAAATTATTGATTTTTCTTTTATGTCAAAAATCATCAGGATATTAAGTAAAGATCATGTTCCATGAAGATATTTTGTAAATTTCCTACCGTAAATATATCAAAACTTAATTTTTGATTAGTAATATGCTTTGCTAAGAACCTCATTTGGAAACCTTTAAAGGCGATTTTCTCAGTATTCAGATTTTTTTGCACCCTCAGATTCCAGATTTTCAAATAGTTGTATCTCAGCCAAATATTGTCCTATCTTAACAATACACCAATGGAAAGCTTATTTATTCAGCTTTCAGGTGATGTATAAATCTCAATGACAAAACATTGACCCTTATGACTGGTTTTGTGGTCCAGGGTCACAATGATTGAATATACATCAAACCTATATTTACCTATACAGGTAGTTACCTACCTATAGTTACAATGAAATTCAGTGAGTAGCAACTTCACATTAAACTATCCAAGTGTCTATCTTGGAATACAGTGCAAGCTGGGTAAGAGCAGCCAGTACGTTCTACAACATTTCTCCTTTTGTGTTTTACACAAGAAAGTAAGTCACAGGAACAAGTAAACATGATGACAAAACTTTCATTTTTGGATGAACTATTCTGTTTTACATAATGGTGTAATACGTCGGAATTAGACAGCAGTCATGTGGTCTGTTTCATCTCACCCATTTGGCACTCCTTTATTAATTCTCATCCAGGCATGTTAAACCCTTATTATTATTCCTTCTTGTAACACATAACATTCCCTAAATTGATTATTCTTTTCTCTATTTCTCTCACCCCCTTCTCCCATGTCACTCTCTCTCCTCTTGTGTGCACCCATAACCCCTCTATTAACCCCACACTTGTCCTCACACCCCTCCTTGTTTGCATGCATCTGAATGTGTGTTTGCAGTTTAGAGATGGCTAAACTGAGCATCCAGGCTGCGTCGTCCTCCTCTTCCAGCACACCTATCGACCTCAGCCTGGGCTTCTCCCAGTCCACCCCCTCCGCCTCCACCGCCTCTTCCATGGCCGTCCTGGCTGCTCCCCCCTCTGCTATTAACGTCCACTCCCCCCAGTCCGTCCCCTCCATCCCCAGCGCCCACTACGCATTGCCTGTTTCCAGCCTGCTTGGCATGAAAACCGTCCCCCTGCTGGCAGTGCACACAGCCACCTCCGCAGGCCTCCCGGCTGGCCTCACTCCCTACACTACAAAGATCCCCACCTCGTCCAGCATCAAAAAATCCGAGCGGCAGAAGTTTGCCCCGTACTGAGTGGCCGTGGTCTTTAAACTCATCAGTAATGTTGTATTTGTTTATTATTCATTCATGAATATTAAATAGATTGTTTCTCCCCACCCCCTATTTTTTAATGTTTCTGTGCAATATTACACAAACAAGGAATAGTGAGTGCATGACAAGATTAATCGCTCCTTATATTGTCTTCTATTTTGTGTGGCGTTTCATTCGGAAGTGTTTGAGATATCCATCTCGCACCATATAATTTATCTGACACGGCACCGTTTTTTTTTTTTTATTTTATTTTTTTAAAGAAAAGCCAAAGCCAGCAAGAACTTGATTTAGTGGTACTATGCAGCTCACAGTGTTTTTTGTATATATATATATCTTGGAGTGATCTTTAATGTGCTGATTAGAATGGCTGTCATCATTGTATCACAACACAATATCCAAAGTCATTTAAAAGAGAGTGAGATGCTCTGCCTCTCATACTGATGTTGTTATTCAGACTTTGACCTACTTTATTAATATATCAGAACTTTTTTTTTTTTTTTTTTGGCAAATACCTTTTTTAATTAATACTGCAGAGACACAAGGCACATCCTGGTACCAGGGCGTCAGAGGTGGGACAACCAGGAAAATTGTCCTGGGCCCTGTAATAAGGTCCTTCCTTAATAATATGATGATCCCCTTGCGAGGGACCCTCATACTAAATATATATTTAGTAGCTCTATATTGTCATGTATCAAAACCTATTTATTAAAAATGGTGAAGAAGTTAAAAAAGTGTGACAATCCATTGTTTCCTAAATTAAATATTTGGCTTTTATATTGCCACTGTATTAACAGCAAAACATTCTGGAAAATATTTACTTTGTATTAGGATCACAGTGAATCATTTTTTTTTCTACCATCTACTCTATTAGATGTATAAACCTGAGAAATATTTTAAAGGTGCCATAGAGTGGAAAACTGTATTTACCTTGGCATAGTTGAATAATAAGAGTTCTGTACATGGAAATGACATACCGTGAGCCTCAAACACCATTGTTTCCTCCTTCTTATGTAAATCTTGTGAATAAAAAAGACCACTGAAAAAATAGGCAAATCAGAATATAACACCGACTGTGATGTAACAGTCGGGATCACTAATAGTTACGCCTCCAACATTTGCATATACCCGCCCATGTTCTAGGCCAGCCGAACCTACACAGCCGAATCATCAGAAGTTCTGCAGTATTGTGAAGAAACAAGTGAGGACAACAGCAAAAATGGCAGATCATGGAAATAAATGTTATGCTCCAGGCTGTGCAGGGGATGTGAAGTGCAGGAATGTGTTGGTGTCTGTATTCAGAAAGGCACGGAAAGCAAATAACACGTTCTAATAAAATAAGGCGAGCCACTAAAGGGACATGTTTAGCTCCTTGCTAGCGGTAGCCTGTTACATTACAGTACATAAGATTTCACTTACCACATAAACAGAGTAAGGAGAGATGACTGAGGATGATGGCGAATGATTTACAGATCCTGAGCACCACGGACAAGCATCTGATCTTGTAAAATGTGTGGTAAGTACTGCCGCTCCATCGTATAAACAGAGCACGTGCGATCGCGAATCTGGAAAGCTAAAGTGAAAGTAAAAAGCGATCGTGCATTTGAAAGCAGTTTCAGTGCCCCGCATATTAATAGCGGCTCCCTGATGCCCGCATTTTATATACAGTATAATTACCCAATGAGAGAAAGTATTGAAATATATATATTTCCTCCCTGTGTTTCCTTCCTGCTGTGAGCTACTGAAATGAGCCGCACTGTGAAACAGCCAATCACAGCAGAGCCGCACTGTGAAACAGCCAATCAGAGCAGAGCTTAATATTATTATTCATGACCCTTCCAAATAAGCCAATAACAGACCATTTCATTCTAGGAAGAAATCCTAGGGTTGTAAATGCACATGTAAAACCGTTTCTGGATAATTTTTGCCCTTACCTAAGCCACATACCTTCTATGTAGATATCAGAGAACAATTTAAAATATTGTATCAATGCATTCTATGGCACCTTTAATTTAAATTTATGTGTATGGTGATTTTCACAATGAATATTATTACAACACCAATTAAAAATATTTATTTAACATTTATTTAACATCAAGTTAACATTTTAACTTTTTCCCTTATTTTTCAAAAGTTTGGGGTCAGTAAGAAATTATTTCTTTTATTTAGCACAGATGCATTTAATTGATCAAAAGTGACAATAAGAAATATTCCATTTGAAATAAATTGTTCTTTTGAAATTTCTATTAATCAAAGAATCCTGAAAAAAAAAGTTTTGTGGTTTCAACAAAAGTTTTTGTTTTCAACATTTGATAATAATAAGCAATGTTTCTTGAGCAGCAAATCAGCTTTTTAGAATGATTTCTGAAGTATCATTTGACACTAAAAACTGGAGTAATGATGCTGAAAATTGCAAATCATTGAAAAAATATATATTTTAAAATATATTCAAATAGAAAAACTGTGTTTTTTACGTTGTAAAAATATTTCACAATATTACAGTTTACACTATATTTTTGATCAAATAAATGCAGCCTTGGCAAGCATAGAAACTTCATACTTTTGAATGGTAGTGTATGTGTTTTAAATCTTTTTTGTTCTTTCTCTCTAATTTCTGTGGACCATTAGCACTCGCTTGCAGCCTGTGGCGCTCCCAGGACACCAGCTTGAAAAGCCCTAATAGAGCCTACACTTTGTGTTGATGTAAAACAGTATCCAATAAAAAGTTATGTTTTGTTCACTCAGCTAAGACAACTGATGACACTGTGACACAGCAGACCCATGCTTCTCATGCCCAGCAGGGCTAATTATCAGAAGTAACTGTTTTTAACAATAATTTGATCTGTTCTTCTGTATCTGATTGTGTGTTTTCCTCCTAGGCTGTCCTCAGTGATAGCAAGTCTGAGGCCACTGTAGTGCAACATTTACAGCTCTTATCATTAATCTGTGACTGGATTACCCTAAAGCCATAGTGGACTCTTATGGACTCAAGAAATCCTGGCTACATGATGAAAACTGTTTTCTAACTTGAAAACCATGTATTAAACAGATGCGCTGTAACTGTAGTTTTTCAAATGTGTCAACCATTCAATGTAAGACGTGTATTTGTGTTTGTTTTTAGATTGCTTTTTGAAATTCTGTATGCATTTTGCGGTTAATATACAACAAATAAATGTGCATTTACCATAAAATGTAATTTAAAAAACGTTCTTTAATTAAACAACAGCTTTTTATTAGTACACACAGACTTTCTAGTTTCATTTTATATCCAAATCTGACATCTGGATACTGACACACTCAGCCTTGGCACTGCATTTATAAAACTTTAATGAAATTAAACATTCCCTATTTTATTGCATTTCAGTGCCTGACCTGTTGTGATTGAAGTTAAAAGGTAAAAGCAAAGAGTTTTCATGGTGCTCCAGATGCATATCTGCTGCCTTGAGACTTTCAATAATACATGCGGTGCTTAAAACAGGGTTATTTTGGTTAAAGTAAGCTGGTCTCTAAGAACCAGAAAGCACCGGGGAAAGCAGTTTTCATGCACTGTACGTGATTCATATTTGTCTTGTAGAGAGCTTATTTTGTCCTCCTTATCACCCATTTGTTTCTGATGGATGTTTGCTGTTTTGTAAATGTCATCAGTACATTACTGGTTTACTGGAGAACAGACACAGTGACAGGCTGAATGCTATTCATCTCAGTCAGACGCAGAACATAACATTCCCATTGGATCGGGGGATACTGCTTGAACAAACAGTGCATCAGAGCCACTAATTTTCATGCATTCAGCATCCACATTCACATAAAACTGCATGTTTTCTCATGACTCCTCTAATAATTTCCTAAGACATATGAATGTGTTATGACATATGCTTTACCTTTATTATGGATGTTTCAAGACAGCCTTCTTTCAAGGGGCCTTTGACACATTTCCCTCCCCTAGAATGAAAGAAAGAAAGGCCTCCATGAATATTAATAGTTTGTCTGAACTTTTTACCCTTTAGCAGAAATGTCCACAGAGACATCAGTCGGTTCTAGACAACAAATTTTGTCTGGCAAAAATCGGAATGAACTTTTTGTCACCCTTGTTTTAGAAACTACCTTTTCACAGGTACTGCTAGGACAGGTTGCTCAATCATGCATGTGGTCTGAGCGAACCATTACCACACTGTCACTCTCTGCACGTAGAGCCCTTGTCCTGTTCTCGAGAAGCAGAGGCCCCATTCAACTTTAATAAAATAACTTCTGCTTTTAGAAAAACACTCTCACGCTAAGACGTTTGGCCAAGCTGTGAGAATTTGACCTTAAACCTGTCTGCTGGAGGATCTGAATCGCGTCTGTATGCCAAATACAGGTTCAGAGTAAGGCTGGACTGGATCAATTGTTAATGGGCATGGAAATGTAGTGTCAGAAGGGGACCTCCTGTCTTCTGTACGGAGGGGGTCGTGGTGCCAGCAGCTTGTGCTCTGTTGTGAAATGTAGTGTTGTGGACATCTATCCCTGCCTCTTTGTTAATGTTGAATTAATGATTTTCCCCTCTCACCCCATCAAAAGATGATGATGGAAATGGCTTCGACCGACCCTGAATAATCAATTATATTAATGCAGGCCTGTGCTGGATATGAAGAGCATTTCTTTAAAAGGACGTAATCGTCTGGCCTCAAGCACCACTGTCGTTCTGTGTGTATGTTTACAAAACTGTCCCCAGAAGTTGGCTAAATGTGACAGCGTCCTTTTGGGGACATCTGGGGACATTCTCATTTGGAAAAACAATTCATAAATAAAATAATGCTATTTTCTAAGAATCCTGAGAATGTAAAGGTTTCTTATAAGGTTTAGGGTTAATTTGTATTCATTGCTTTATACCAAAAAACAGAACTCTATGTTCTCATTTAGATAGCTAATAAATGTGTGTATTTGCTTAGCTATAGTTTGGGGACAAAATTATGTCCTGAAGTTAGATACACTGCGGTTCAAAAGTTTGGGGTCAGTAAAATGTTTTTGGAAGAAGTCTCTTAAAGCCACCAAGGCTGCATTTATTTGATCAAAAACGCAGTTAAAACAGAAATCTTGTGAAATAATATTTCAGTTTAAAATAACTGCTTTCTATTTTAATTATTTTAAATGTATTTTATTTCTATTTTCTTTCTATTTTAAAATATATTTTATTCAAAACTGAATTCACAGCATCATAACTCCAGTCTTCAGTTTCATGTGATCCTTCAGAAATCATTCTAATATGCTGATTTGCTGCTCAATTTGTCATCCTTGCTGAATAATAATAATAATAAAATAAATAAATAAACAAATAAATAAATAAATAAATACTGACCCGAAATATTTGAATGGTAGTGTAAAACAATTAAGAAATAAAATAATTTCAGTAATTATTTAAAATAATAAATAATACCATTAATAAATAATACTAATAATGTAAATATTTTTTCTTTTATGTGTTAGTCTGCAGTCATTGTAATCAGATTTATACAAAAACAACATAAGTCTCACTATTTTAAAATCAGCTTTAAATGAAGAGGTTTTAAATCTACTGAGATCAACAGGTTTTTATCAGGATTAGGTTATGATATAGATTTAACAAATATCAAGACCTCCACATAAAAACTCCATATATGTGTTAGTTCTGATTTCACTGTTCATAACTGCAAAAAATCAACTACAATCAGTACAAATCGTGGCAGAAAAGTTCAATCCTCAAGTGCATTTTACACCTGCACATTTCAATGTCTCTGTGTCCACAGAATCTCGTGATCAAGGCCAACACAGCAATCTAGAAAACAGACTCGCTCATCGCACATCTCAAGACGGATCTGAGAATGGATAGGCTCTGTCAAAACAACATGAACGAATGATTAATCACAGAGTGAACTGTGTGAGTCCAGTAAGGGAATGTGCCACCTGCTGGTCAGAAAGGTGACGCGCTATTTTCATTAAACTCCTCACCATGTGACGTAAGTCTGCCGGTTTATGTTTTTTTCTCGTCTCTGGTGCTGAAGATCCACTCCTTTCTTTCAGTTCTCCGGCAAGAGCTGAGGAGACATTAACAGTCCTCGTTAGTTGCATCATTAAAACTAAATTTCTTATTTCCTGAGCGCAGTTGTGAGGTGATGTGGAGTGTGCGGAGCCTGATGAACGAGCCTCGAAATCAACTGTGTGACAACTATCTACACAACACATCAACCACACCGACGGAAAGATGCAGGTATGGACGTCTAATCTGTTTTAACGCCTCTAAATTGCATTGTAAAGTTACAGTTAAACGTTTCAGAAGAGTCCATATACTGTTCTGCATGACCAATGCGCTTAAATGTGCCCAGTATGAACAGAACTGATATTTAAGGGCGCAGAGTTAAGTATGATATGGATAAAATAGACTACTCGCTATGTTTGGTTTCCGTAAAGGCTTTTCTTTGGGTTACGTTACGTTGATTAACTTATATGGGTGATATGAATATTAAGGATAATAGCTTCTATTACAGCGCAGACAGTGGTTTTGTATCTGCTTTGTGTCGCATCGTTATCTACGCCTCTTTTTCTCATTCTCAGCTTCAACTCCAAATGATCGCCTCAGTTATTAAAGTGATTTTGCACCTGAGATGTCACACTTTCTATGGTTAAACTTGAGGCTGAAGATGTGATTTTCGAGTGGATGTGAATGATGCTGTGAAGAGCACCTGTGCATTGCATCAACAGGCTCCACAGCCCACAGGGACTGGAGTTGAGATTGCTACATGCATGGCTTTTTATGCTTACATGCGAGTTTAGATTAAGAGTTAATGAATTCATTTTCGTCTGAAATTGAGTGTTTAACATTTCATGAGTCACTGTATGTCTTGTTTGATGTGATATGTTTCTACTCAGGCTTTTCCCTCCTAGAAATTTTCCCCCTCATTAAGCTGTTCGTTGTTTAACAGTACCACAGATGTACCACAGTTCGTTCGGGTCTTTTAAATTGCTTGGCCGAGCGTTGGGACGTTTCACTTAAGCTTGTTTATGTTCACGGCCTTCGGACTACGGTTTATGTGGCGGCCAAAGTGGAACGAGCGAGGTATTTAATTAAAAAAAAATTGAGGTTTTTAATTAAAAAAAATGGAGCCCTGGTGTCTCGCCAATCCAAGCGCAGTTGTTTTTTACCTGTAGCGAGGATCGGGTTTTCCGAAGTTAGGTTTCTGTAGTTTCTCAGGCTTCGCGATCGCTCTGAGCGGGTTTCTCTCGCGAGTTAGTAAGGAGCGTCAAAAAGCAAAACCCGAAGTGGAGCTGGAGCCGACTGAGTTGGTTTATTACTAACGATTTGAGCGCGATCCACTTTACACTCTGGTTATAATTCGGTTTTCAGTTTGTAAATCGGTTTGGGGCTTAAATCTGGATGGTTTGGCTTCTTGTGGTACTATCTTAGTTGACAGAGAAGAAATATACAAACTGACCAAGTTCTGATTAAAACGTAAGTTAATTTATATTAATTACTTATAAGTGTATAGGCTAACTGAATTGTAGAACTGTATAAACACAAAGACTGTTGTTGTTAAATTTGATGCAATGAAAATTCTAAATGCATGTTATCCACTTTATTTTTCCATAAGAGCCATTTGTAAATTTAATGTGTCTGGCTTACGGTGTCATTCGTTTTGCTGCTTGATATTGCAAACTGGTGTGTCTTACTATGTTATTTTAATGTATTATCTTAATTATGAACACACTGGTTTGTAGTGCAAACAGTTTTCTGCTTACTGCACTTTGTTAATGAACCAGAAGTCTTGCACATTCACAGAAAACGGCTTACTTCTGCATTGAAAAATAAGGTGGATACTGTGAACATTTCATCCATACATGTTTCTTTTGGTTATGTATGCATAAGTTCTCCAATCATTTTGCCCTTGCAAGCTCATATGTATCTATCTCCAATTTTGAGCATGATGCCCACATTTCAACATCCAATTAAGAACTGGTGGATAGAATCAAGTCCCCTACCTAAATTTTTTTCTTTTTTGATAATCCCCTACACTCAGATGTACATCACAATATGTAAGAAAAGATCAGTCGCTACTTCCATTTCATTGTCACTTCAATATTAACATAGCTGTGATAACCTGAAGCCTTGTGCCTATAGCATAATTAAAGCCATGCTGATATTCAGCACAACAGCAATCATGCTTGTGCGATATTGTTTAAATATTTTTTCCACCGATCCCTTTTTTCCCCCCATCTAAATCTATTTCACGATTAACCTCTTCGTGTCATTTAACAGATTCAGTTGAAGTGAATTGATTGCGCTTAGCTGGACGGAGAATAGAGGAGTTATTGAAGTGCTTGTGACTCAAGTTCCCTTGAGGCAATTTACTTTCGTGTCCATCACCCTCGTGAAAATTGATGCGTGGAGGTGCGACTGGAAGATTGCTGTCGCTATGTGTGATTACACCCAAGGCAGTCAGCCTTCACACGTTTCCAGCATGGGAAAGTTGTATATCTCTTTAAAAAAAGAGAAAATAAATGATTTAATTAATTATATATATTTTTGGTTATTTGCTATTTTAGCCGATATTCTGTACAGTGTACATTACATTTATTTCAAATTATGGCAACAAATTACATATTACTCTGTTTAGAATTCAGTATCAATCAGATCAGCTCCTTAAAAGTGAGTAGTTCTGCAAATAGATCAAATAAAACAATTAATTGAGTTAAACAAATACAGTTAAATGGAATTAAAAGAAACATCAGTCTTATTAATAGTACTAAATAACAATTTGTAATTGTAACAATAATTTATTTTGATTACATAACTGAAGATTCCTTTATATTTTACATATATTCTTCATCTCATTTATTTATGAGAAATGTATGAGTGACAGAGAGCAAAGTCTTTGTTCACTCAACACACAAACACTCATGAAATAAAAAACAGTAATTTAATACTTTAAAGACCTCACACTTGGTACATGAAACATGACAAGGGTAACAATCAAATAATTGTTCATTAGTGAAACAAATCCATCCTGGTAACAGATTACTGAACATGACAAAACAAAACAAAAAACATGAAATACAGCAGAAATAAAACACAATGCAGTCATAATTATTCATGCACCAGTGTATACTGGGAGGACAGCAAATGGGTCTGAACCACAAAACTATTGTTGAAAACTGGACTGTGAGCAAAAGGCAATGCTTGCAAATTTAAGATGGCTTATTCAAATTATGTTGGATTTGGTCAATTTATTGCAATCAGTGAATGATTATGCTCATTAGCTGTTAGTAAAAATTAGTAGATATTATTTCAGTCTGCTTTATATTCTGTTCAACTTTAGTTAAATAAAACAAAACAAAATCATGATTCTGTTAAATACAATTTAAGTATTATATTTTCATGAAATCTACAGAAGCACAGAATCAGTTTTACAGCCTGCACGACTGCAACTTGACTGAAGAATCATTGAAGGGGTTTTTAAAGGAGTGTTGTAGATCACTGTTTCTAGTGTTGCACTCCATAAGAGAATTGATTTTGGGTCAGTTGTTTGGTAGCTGCTGTAGCCAACTTCTCTGACTGATGATGCATTCAAGTCGTGTCTGAAAGATCGTATTTATGAGTTGAACGGCCATGAACAATACCACAAAGTCGTAATTACGAGTGGAAAACTCTGAAGTTTCTTTAAGCCCCAATTTCGTAGTTGGGAGCATGTCATTGAGAAAATATGTTGGATGCAATGTGTGCAGCGTTTGTTGACTGTAAATTTGTTGAAATTGGTGTTTTGTTTGTGCCATTATGATGCAATTATGAATATATAACAATTCAATCAGCAGCACCTTTATAAATCAAATTAATCATCATATTGGATCATTATGGTGATGTAGAAAAGGTGCATCACCATATTGATCCAACCAAAATGACTTGAAAGCACCAGACTTTACAACTAGTAAATATGAACTTCCCAGGAGGACTTGAATGCACCATAACATTGCATTGTTCATGGTGTTGAACTCTGCAGTTTGTTTCTTTTACAGATGTGACGATGCTTCTGCTGTACTAGACTCTACCTGCGATTTGAGGATTGTAATGTGAGTCCAGGTGCAGTCCCATCATTTTATGCTGGTGGAGAGGAGTGAGATGCTTCACTCGGCTGCCATGACAACAGGACTTATCTTTGTTAGCTGGCTGTTGTATACCAACGCACGGGGCAATCCCATTGTGTCGGTGCCAGAGGGTGGGGAGAAAGAGCGCTTGGAGCGCGTTCTGACCCAGGCCAAGGAGGGCGTGCTGAGCCCCGGTGCAAAGCAGCGTCTGGAGGAGCTGAGTAATCTTGAACTGGAGGGGATCAAGGGTGGGAACAAATCCAGTTCTAGCAGGACCAGACCTAACTTGAGTTCTTTGAGACGAGGGTCCAAACTGCAAGGCAAGACCCTCGAAGCCTGGGGCGAGCAAGATTCGCTCAAGCAAACCGAAGAGGCGCCAACGGAAGAGGCCAACATCTCTCTGGATGCGATCGATGAGTATGCGTACCCCGATTATAGAGGGAAAGGCTGCATGGACGAAACGGGGTTTGTGTTCGCCATTGGGGAGAAATTCACGCCAGGACCCTCCACCTGCCCATGCTTGTGCACAGATGAGGGTCCTCTGTGCGCCCAACCAGAGTGTCCAAAACTTCACCCTCGTTGCCTGCGCGTTGACACTAGCCAGTGCTGTCCGCAGTGCAAAGAGAAGAAAAACTACTGTGAATTTCGAGGAAAGATCTACTCGTCTCTGGAGGAGTTTAAGGTTAGCCCAAAACATTAAGTGCTTCATTATCCATATGCCAGCTTTAACTAAGTTTATTCGTCTCTTTTATCTGTATTCAACAGTGTCCAGAGTGCCAAAATGACCTTTATTTTATGGCAGATTATGTGAAGTGTCTGCATTTAGATCTTTACTCCTATGAATCTCTGTTCATTATTGAGTGGAATTGAATTTTGGTGGTCCAGTGGAGTTTTCTGTCCAGTTGAAGAAATCTAATGTGTGCACATCGTGTCTTGATTATATATTGATTCCAGCAGGCCAAGAATGAGATTTCAAAATTGCAAATTTTTTCATTTTTAATCCATCACTCTTCCTCAGCCCCGGTCTTTCCCCAGGGAGGAGGCTCACAATAAGATAAAATATTGTTTTTCCTGCATTTTCTGCTCTGAAAGTGTGAAGAGTTCAATTATTATGCGAAACTAATGGTGACTTATCTTGCTTAGCTTGTTATGTAAGAGAAGACGACAGGCCCTTTTTCCCTGTAAGGCCCCATTATGATGCTCTCTAATTTCGCCTTTAGTGAAAAACGCGTGTCATCAGTTTCAGAGTTAGCAGCAGGTGCACAAATGATTCTTTTTGAACTGCGTGTCTCGCTCCACAGTGTAGCCAAACCATTAGCTGCTTCTACAGCTTATGCGCATGATTCAATTTTCATTGGTTCCTCCTCCTGTGTCATTGGAGTCCTTATCCAAAACACCTGAGCTTTATGGCGAGCAGTGAGATTTATTAATGCAGAAGTCAGCATAAGCGCTTTTCACAAAGAGTGGTAATGACCAAGAGCTGAATTTATTGGTTCTGCTCAGCCGCACCTAATGCATATGCAGACTGCAAAGGTAACAATTAAACCCTCAGCAGAACGAAATGAGTCCCGGTATCATATCTGTTTAGTCCCACAATGCTCGCCTCTCAGGGGGAGCCGCTGAACGAATCCGTGCTCGCCTCTGTTGAACTTTTCAATTTTAGAAACCCCCTGTGAATTTTTATTTTATTTTCCATCACAAATGGAGGTGACACATTGTCCTCTGTTTGATTCGTTGAAGATTGTCTCAGGAGATACTGTGTGCAGAAGGTTCTTTTTACAGAAATGCTAATGCAAGAAAAGTCTTTTGCATTTTATGCTTGAAAGCAGAGAAGAAGCAGTGAGCAAAACCGATCGTTTGTTCATATATACAGTATGTGATTTCGGAGACATCTGTAGAGTCACATGAATGCTTGAGAAATCCACTGTGTGACAAAAAGACTCTGAATTTATCACATGAATACAGTTCGGTTCAGGTTCATAAAATGCATGTGGCTGTTTCTCCAACTATGGGCACTTTGGGTGCTGTGGATTTTTAAAAATTAAACACTTTTTGAACTTGCTACTTAATTCAATTTGTCTTCTAACAATGTCCAACGGTGTATGAATCACAGCAAAATTCCCTGAACCATAATTTCCACATCCGAAATCACCATTCATGCAAATGATGTTGGTGGAAATGACATTTTAAACATTTATGGAATAAAATGCCAGACTCTTTCCCCTACTAAAGCTAATTTCATAGCTAGCATTTTATGTATCGTAGTAGATACAGACATCTAAAAATACTTTTTTTGCATACTTTGACAGAATGCAATTATTAAAAAAATATTCAGTAACACTTTATTTAAAGCCTTTATGCATAATGCATTATAAAAGTAGTTTTAATGCATTAATTGTGCCTTGTAATGCACCTGCATTGTACAATCTCATGAATAATTGTAACCACAGTTAATACATTATAACACTTATAAATTCATTGTTACATTATGCATATACGGATATCATTACGGATATAATTATTTACAACATGATATAATGTATCACAATGCACATTATGAATAATTATAGTGCATTATACCCTTTAATATCCCTTTATAATGCATTATACATAAAGACTTTAAGTAAAGTGTTACCAAATATTCTGTTGACAAGTGATATTTACCTGGATTTTGAAGGTTTTCTTCACACGCTGGGTAAATTATTAGTGGCAAATTTGTTTATGATGAAAAATATGCTACAGCTGAGGGACAGTCATAAAGTATGAAAAATTTTATATGTGTAAATCATTGGTAACACTTTACAATAAGGTCCCATTAGTTGACGTCAGTTCATTAAACTAACATTAACAATGAGCAATACATTTGTCACAGTATTTATATTTAACTGTTCATTGTTAGTTCATGTTAACTCAGGTCCATTAAATAAAATAAACAGATACAGCTTTTGATTTTAATAATGTAGTCATAAATATTAATATCTACATTAACATAATAATGCTTTAGAAGTAGTTTTCATTGTTAGCTCACTTTAACTAATACTGTTTCCTAATATTAACAAATGGAACCTTGTCATAAAGTGTTTACACACAATAAAAATATAAATGGTTTATGTTTTATGCTTTATTTGGATAAACTGGATTCTTATACTTTAAGATCAAAAGGCTGCTGAGAAGAGGGTAAAATCTATATATAAAAGAGCAAATATAAATTTGCAAAATAGCAAATATAAATGAAGGCACGCTAAAAAGTTTCCAAGATTTTAATATGAGTTTTAATATAACCTTTGTGTAACAAAATGGGGGGGGGGGGGACTTTTAATGAAAACCAACCCTTGGGACCTAAAAGTGCCTGTAGTTGAAGAATCACTCAGAAAAGTAGACAGGTATTGATATTCATCCATAATGAATGGGCTGGAGCGTAAGGCACGACTCAGAGTTCCCCATGGACATAAATATGGAAAGAAAGGAAGGGAGATGAGCAATGCCAGAGGAATTGCCAGAAGGAATTAGGTAAGCATTGTTAATATACTCCCAAGTGCTGTGATTGGCAGGATTGTATGAGCGTGCTCATCAATTAAACTGAACATTCATCAGTTGTCTCAAAGAATCATGCCACAAATCAAAGCTCTTGTTCTTCCTCTGATGATTAAACCTCATATCAGTTGTAATAGTATAACAAATGTCGCTACAGAAGGTTTTGTTTCTCGTCTGCCTGTGTTTCCAGGTGTCTTCATGCGAGAAGTGCCGTTGTGAGTCCAGTGGAGAGGTTCTGTGTTCGGTGTCAGCTTGCCCACAGACCGAGTGTGTTGATCCGGAATATGAGCCTGACCAGTGCTGCCCGGTGTGTAAGAGCGGTAAGTGGTTGTGTTCTTCCAGCCTTTCTCTCTTTCTCTGTTATTCCTCCTCATACCTCTCAAACCGCCATCCCCTGAACCGCAGAACCCCTGCTGTGTCCCCCAGAAGCGAGAGAGAGGTAGGTTAGAATCGCTTCTGTAAAATGACCACAGAGACTCCTGTCCACTTCACCCAATTACCATACCATGAAGAAAATTCACAGAAAGCACGCAGAGCCGCAGATCTCACCGCCTCTCGTATGGCCTGCGTGTGCATCCATCTTATTGTTCTATAATAGCCAGTTTACCTCAGTGAGGTGATGCAAACCCAAGGAGATCATATATGTCTGCAGGCCTTTGTTTAAGATAGTTGACGGGATGCATTATTCAGACAGCAATAGCACTAATGAACCTGCAAAGTTGCTCTGCTTGTTTCCAGGAGGTGAGGTGATTAGTGCAGACAGGTGTTTCGGTTGCAGTCTGCTTTCTCCAGCCCTAGGGCACAGATGATTAAACTTTTACACATGTTTTTTTTCCTCCATTTGGCTGCAAATACAGAAGTATAAGGTATATAAATGTACTCCCTCGTCAAAGCGTCCGCTGCAGAGACGGAAGTATTTTCAAAGTCACTCTACATGAAAAGCACCCTTGCACGGCAGCCTTTTTTTGCTCTGGTACAAAATCTAGTGAGCTGTCTACAGAAGCAGCACTTTAAGAGATGTTCGGCGCGCTCCCGACAAGAAGGCTGTTCCATGAGGAATCTGAGATACCTTCTTTTGGACAAATTCTTAGGCAGTGCGTTACGTGTATACTTTACAGAAAAGGCAATGCTATAAGGCAATGGGTTGAAATCAACAAAACAAAGCAAATCCAAGATGTTGAAGTGTTGATTATCAATAATGTTCACTCAGTATGATAAAGTTATTGATAAAATGGTAACACTTTGCAATATATATAATTTATTAATAATATTTAACGCAATGAACAACTAATAACGAACAACATTTTTTTAAAATAATTTATTCATCTAGGCCAGTGTAAATTTACTAATGTACTAAAGTTCAAATGTTTGGGGTTGGTGCAATGTTTTTGGCTGTACGCTGTATTTATTTGAAAAATACCATAAAATTAGTAATATTGTTAATTATTTGATGAATAGAAAGTTCTAAAGAGCAGCATTTATTTTAAATTATTTTTTTTAAAAATTTGTCTTTACTGCCACTTTTGATTTTATACTGTACATACTTGTTGAATAAGGTATTCATTTATTGGTCACACTTTATTTTGAGGTTCAATTCTCACTATTAACAAACCATTTACTACAACTTTTGCCTCAGTAAACTCCTAATTTGCTGCTTATTAATAGTTAGTAAGGTAGTTGTTAAATTTAGGTATTGGGTAGGATTAGGGATGTAGAATATGCTCATGCAGAATAAGTGCTTTATAAGTACTAATTAACATGTTAATAATAGGCATGCTAATAAGCAACTAGTTAATAGTGAGAATTGGTCCCTATACTAAAGTGCTATCAATTTATTTCCAAAAAAACTGACCAAAAATTTTTAATGGTAGTTTTGTAATGTATTGATCATTCATAATATATGAGCTAATGTTAATTTCTACATATGCGTTTTAATATGTATAAATTAACATTGTTCTGTATTAAGTAGTGCTGTAAAAGTATTGTTCATTGTTACTTCAAGCTTTAATCAAAATTGACAAATTGATCCAAATTGTAAAGTAGATAAAATATAGTTCTGTGTAATTCAAAATGAATTAGTTGATTGTAGTATTGTGTTGTTAGTATAGCAGCATGTGTTAATAAAAATCATTTGAAAATCAAATGAGAAGCGCTATTTGTGTGATGACAGTTTAGATGCTGCCTATGTAGACAGCAGACAGTGAGGCAACTCACTAGGTTTCTGAACAGACCTTTTGTCTGCCTTGTGCGTGCTGTTGTTCTCTTTTTGGCTAGAGGACTGTTTTCAGGCGGGGGGAGGAAAGAAAAGCGGTGACCTCGGGTTAGTGTGTGAGTGTTCTGTGATTGTAACACATTACAATGTCTTGGGAGAAGTTTTCTGAATCATTGTGGGTTATATAGAGCTGTTTGAGATGCTTTTAGACAGCATGTCCAAGACTGTTGCTTCTTGTGTACGCCTGGATCCTGATCTAATATGGCACCGGCAGCCACGCTGCCTCCTTCAGCAGAAAAGAAATGATGACTTGGTAAATGGATCTCTGACTCGGCAGCTAAACTCTCAGCGTAGTGTGGACTATGGGGGGAAGAGTGATGTGGGGCAATTATTTTAAAGAGCACACATGTTTAAATGAATCATCTTGGCATTTGTTGAGATGCTGCCAAGACTCCCTGATCAAATATCTCAGTTGGTGTTTGGCTGTGAGATGGAATCCAAGGAACAAAAGCGGGCCAATTTCATCAAGTCGTGCCGTGGTGAATTCAAACAGTTTTACAAATGTATGTGCACACTCAAGCAGTCAAGCTGTATGGTTTTATGATGGATTGGAAACATTTTTGCTCAACGCACAAGATTACAGCCGCCTAGTGATTTCACGGCGTGCCATATTACCGCGGCTCAGCCCGGCTTCGTCGCGCTTGCCAGGTAGTCTGCAATTTGATTTCATCTTGGAATTGTTTCGATAGATAAAATCACTTTAATACTCTGTTTGTGTTTCTTGTGGTTCTTGCGCGTGTCTTGTGGGGGTGGATCACAGAGAGACGCGAGTGCGATGGGTGGCACCTCTGAGGCTGTACAAAGACTCCTGCACAGATGCAGTGCAAGAAGCAGCCAGATGCTCTGACCCCATGAGATTTGCACTCTTCAAAAAGTAAGACTTCAAAGCTTCGCGCGGTGACACCGTAGGATGGGTGCCGGCTGTGACAGCTAGTTCTAACATGGTGTCTGATGAGGATAATAATCACATACACAAATTTAGCGCTTGACAGGAGAACACCAAGGAGGTCCATTGCCATTTTTTAATGACTGACACTGGACCCGTTGGAAGTACATGATTTCAATTCGGGCATATGGTCACTTCTGAAGGGCCAGTCATTTGAGCCAATGATGTCATGATTGTTCACTCTGGAGCCAAAATGACATTATGCCAATTTTGATGGGCTAATGGCACTGCAAGAATGCCAGGGTTGTGCTCTGTTAACAATTCCTGAACAATTTGAATTCAGTTGATGTAGCCAACAGGATGCGGAATTTGAATTCAAATTTGAATTCAAGGAAGAAGAATTCAAATGAATTCAAATAGTTGTAAGTTCTGACTAGAAAAGTAATGATTATCAAGACCAGCTTTGAGTGATGGTTTGTTAAAGCCTTGTTTGAATATTTTGAAAAACTTTAAAAAGCATTAAGTTTTGAAGGTTAACAGATGGACGTTTGGGGTCAGTAAGAATGTTTAATTTTTTTTAAAGAAATTAATACTTTTATTCAGCAAAGCTACATTAAATTAATCAAAAGTGGCCGTAAAGACATTTACAATGTTACAAAAATATATATATTTTAAATAAATGCTGTTCTTTTGAACTTTCTATTTATCAAAGAATCCTGAAATGTATCATGGGTTTCCACAAAAATAATAAGCAGCACAACTGTTTTCAACATTGATCATAATAAGGAATCAGAAATCAGCAAATTAGAAGGATTTCTGAAGGATCATGTGACACTGAAAACTGGAATAATGATGCTGAGAATTCAGCTTTGCATCACAGGAATAAATTACATAAATATATAAATTACATAAAATATATTAAATAGAAAACAATTCTTTTAAATTGTAATAGTAATTCAGAGTATTACTGTTTTTACTGTATTTTTGATCAAATAAATGCAGTCTTGGTGAACATAAGAGACGTCTTTTAAACATTTACTGACCACAAATTTTTGATGGTTGAATGGATGGATGGATGGATGGATGGACTGTTCACTAGAAACTATCCTAAGCTGTGACATCAAAAGTAACAGATGGATATAAATCCAAATTACCCTGTTAAGAGCCCTCCAAAAAAAGAGTTGGGCACTATAAAATACTGAAATATTAGTGCTATATATACATACATACATACTAGGGATGTGCATCTCCATAACTGAGACCGATGCGATACGCATCTTGATGCATAGCACAGATAGTTTGCTTTTATTTCTTTGGTTCAGGCAGACAGCAAATCATAAATTAACTTAAGTGCCTTCTGACTTCTAACACCTCGGCCTCCGTAGTATTGTAATACGTCATATTCACGTAGCAGCAGTGGTGATGAGAGAATGCGCTTGAGAAACAGTTTAGAGAGGAGAAATCAATCTACATATAAAACTTTGGTCAAAAATTATTGATCACTTTCTAAATAATAAAAGTACAGTGCATCTACTAATAATTATATATAAATAAATTGGTTTTTACCGATGCAAATATGTTAGAAACGATGCATCGTGATACAGATGTCAACTTGTATCCAATGCACATTTTTTAAATTGTTGCATCGCATCGTTAACTTTTATGCCGATGCACTGATGCGAATCGGTGAATTTTACCCTCCCTAATACATACATAGTTTCTTTCATCAGAATGCATGACTAATTTCAAATGGCTGTCATTGAAGAAAAAATCTTTTTAGCATCAGTTAATTTATCTACAAGCAGGGGCTAAAGGAGCCATGCTAACCAGCTACAACTTGACGCCTTGCTCAAAACAAAACTTCTTCAACTTTCTGTGCAAGTGACTTGTCCAATAAATCAGAAGGAGAATGATTATTTAATTGGTACCATTAAGAGTCAATTACCATCTGATTGACTGCGCCTTTGTATGAAAGAGCGGCCTTTGAGAAAAATGTGGTGTCTAAGGGATGAAATGATAATAGCTGCAGTAGAAATGGGGGCTGTCGTCTTCATTTTGGTTGGCAGACTTGACACTGAATGGGGAAGCAGTGAGGAGAATCGATTTCTAAATGGGTTGCAAGCATTTCTCTCATAATCATAATCTTGTGCTCGGTTCACGCTCGCCACGGCATACCCAGCAGGGGCTACGAAAGCCTCCCCCCCCCGACTGTTTTAGCTCAGGTCACAGAAACCACACAATTCAAAAGACGTAAATGCTTGTAATTTGTTCAGTCATTAGAACGCCTCATCATTGAGCTGATTCATCTGCGGCCAGCGTCAGCAGCTTGTAGAAAATGCAGTAAACACAGTGCAAGGCCACCTACACCTTCAAGGCTGTGGTGCACATTTCATCCTATTAGCCACAGTTTCATTAATTTTAAGTGGTTGTTAACACGTGAAAAGCATAAAGGGTGCATAAAGCAGTCACAAGGGCTGATATCTCTATTTGTTGCTCATGAAGAGCAGAGGTAAGCACCTCTTTCTTAGCTGCTGAATGAGGTATTATATTCCCGTGCAGAGCGCTGGCTGGGTCTGTTGTTGGAGGAGTATGCTGGGAGACACTTGAGGAAGTGCCATGGGGGGAGATGAAAGTGAACGCTATTGCTAATATCCACCCCAGGCAGTTGTTCATGAATATCAAAGAACATCTGCGAGGAGCTGCAATGTTGGGACTCAAAAAGAACAGGGTGAAATAAAACATCCTGAGTCAGTCATAGCACTCCCGCGTTCTTTTCACTCACTGAGGGACTGTCAGTAAATAAAAAACTTGGCATTGAGTGATTCTTTTGAGTGCTTTTTGCTGCTTTAAGATTCATAGAGAAAGCTGCACCAATATCCCAAAGATGCAAGAACCTCTTTTAGGTAAGGATAAATGTGCTTTTATCTAGAATTCTTATGTGATAATTAAAACAGCATCAACTGGTCGTGTAATCTTTAACCACATGCAATTAGTCAGTATAAAGGTGCTGTGAATGAATCAAGTGAACAAGTGAACAAATCTTTAAAGTGAATGAATCATTCTCTTTTACTTTCATGCATTGGCTCTGACAATGAATATTTTTCATTCACTGAAGTATCTCCTTTTGAAGAGCATAACTGTTTTCCTTCTTTCTAAGGCTCATGGAACGACTCAGATCGTCACTGAAAGAGTCTTGTAGGTGTAGTTCACCCAAAAATGAAAATTCTTTCATTAATTACTCACCCTAATGTCGTTTCAAACATGAAAGACCTTCGAAATCTGAGAGCATTCTGACCCTGCATTGACAGCACGTTCAAGGCCCAGAAAGGTAGTAAATCGTTAAAATAGTCTAACATCAGTGGTTCAACTGTAATGTTATGAAGCTACAAGAATACTGATGTTTCTGGTTTTCTGGGCCTTGAATGACTCAGTTACGCTGCTGTCTATGCAGGGTCAGAAAGCTCTTGGATTTCATAAAAAATATCTTAATTTGTGTTCTGAAGTTGAACAAAGGTCTTACTGGTTTGGAACGACATGAGGGTGAGTAATTAATGACAGGATTTTCATTTTTGGGTGAACTATCCCTTTAAGTGCCCTTCCAAGGCAGTGGAAAAGGAAATTTACCCAGCAGTCATTGCTCATCACTCCAACCTTAAAGAATTTTGAATAAAAGTTAAAACTGCGACATGTTACAGAGTTGTCATGTTCATTTAGTTGCAAATGTGAATCAGTTACATTCACAACAAAGACAAAAAAGGGGTGAAAATGTTTGAATAAATAAATGATCAATGACCATTCACTGTAAAATTATGATTTTTTTAAAATGAACACCTACTGGTATAAAGATTTAACCAGCTGAAAGAATCTGTGAACAAATCAGTGAATGAATTTGAATGAATCTCAAAAGAGAGTCGCTGAGGTGAATCAAAATCTCTACTAATACCTTGCATGTGTTACAAACAGGAAGAGATGCTTTTTATTTCCCTGCAGCCCTTTTTGTCAACCTCCTCTCATGTGGGCCATTGCCTTGGTAACGTATAGGAAACAAGCCCTCTTCTAAAAGGGCTCAGACACTGGGGTCGCTGCTAATCTGAGGAGGTTGCAATAAACATTTCGAGCATGAGCCAAAAGCTCTGAAAATCCATGTTGCTGGGGGGAGAAAGGGATCACTTGCATTTTCCAAAAAAAAAGAAAGAAAAAATTGGAGGGAGAAATATTCATGGGGGTTTAAGAGGGACCCTGGAAATCACTTTCAGGCCTCAGCTCATCTCAAATACTTCTTCTTTTTCTTTCTTCCTCTGGAGAAATATGTTCGCCCGGATTTGTTGCGCTGATGGTTTTATCCGTTTGTAATGGGGCTTGATTCTCTGCGATACTGAAGGAGAGAAGTAGAGGACAGTGATTTTATATGCACAGCACCTCCAGCTCTCTGTACATTCTCTTGAAACACTATTTTTCCAGTCTTTTATGCCCAGGAGATGCAGGAAAGTAGGAGAACAGGATTTGAAAAGCAAAACTGCACAGATAGGAGTATGTATTTAACAGATGTATGTATTTAATCAAAATGCCATGCATTTATGTGAAAGGCATCTCTCTCATACATGAAAGTTCAACAAATTAGAAAGATTCCTGGAGCCGGTTGCAACAGCTTAGCTTAGTTTTGATGAAATAACAGCATAGACACTAATAAATATTTTTGCGTTGCACCATTAAATGTTGAACTCTATATAAACTAAATATTTACAGAAGGAATAGTGGTAGAAATGAAACAGCAAACTGACTAAATTACATAATACTTAAATTAGACATGACAATGTTGACATTGACACTCATTTACATATTAAGAGAGAGAACATTATGTGAATAAATTACTTTGTTAGTGGCTCTTCAACACAAACCCGACCTAAACAGCACTCCTCTGTGTACGTTGGTCCGTGTTGTGCATGTCTAATAAAATCAATCATGAAAAATAAACATTTTTAAAGTAAGTACAGTTTCTAATTATTCACATATGAAAATATTATTAAAGGAATGGTTCACCCCAAATTTGAAAAACATTTACTCACCCTCAGACCATCTAAGATGTAGATGAGTTTGTTTCTTCATGAAAACAGATTTGGAGAAATTTAGCATTATTACTTGCCGCAGTGAATGGGTGCCGTCAGTCCAAACAGCTGATAAAACATCACAGTAATCCACAAGTAACGCACATGACTCCAGACCATCAATTAACATCTTGTCAAGTATGAGAAACAAATTCATCATTAAGACTTTTGTTGCTTCTCACCAAAATAGTTCACAGTAATGCTTCCTCAGCAAACTCATCTACATCTTGGATGGCATGAGGGTGAGAACATTTTCAGCAAATTTTCATTTTCAGTATGGAGAGGACTTTTGGTGCATTTTGTGTCATATATAAACTATTCATTTAAGTAGTGTCATATTTCAATGGAAATGTATTTTTACCATTAGTTAAGTGAGGCAAAAGAAGTTCAAGGATCAGGGATATACCAATAATTAAGAATAAACTGTAATTCGCTACAATCTGCTCACATATGTGAAGGCTATTGGATCACTGAGGGTAAACATCATATTATTTTGCTTTGCATTATTTTATGGAGATCATACGACTTGCTTCTTTCTTAAGAACAAATGGTGCAACCAAAAAAAGTAATTACAAACTAGCTAGTAGTTACTAAGCCCCTAGCGTGTATTTTATGTTCCGTTGTAAGTAAGAACTAACAAACGGCTGATGCAACCCTACCCCAGTCCATACGGCATAGAGTGTGACTTATTATGAAAATGTTTAAATCATACTTTAATGTTTTAGTGAAGTCCATCCACTGGCACTTCCAGAATAAAATATACCTCACCAAATCCGCATACACCTTCTCCATCCATCCAAGTCCAGTCAAAAGTAAGTCAATTTAGTGGCATTTATAATGCATATGTACTAAAGAACTGCATTAGAGGGCTTTCCTTTTACCTATTCTCAGAGCAGTGTGAGCTATGATCCCGGCTCTTTCAGAGAGCATCAGCTCTAATGAGCTTTAAAAGATCATGTCATTTTCAGGATCCAAGCTTTCCTTTCCTCCTTCTTTGCTTTTTATCTCAATTACCACTGTACCATGGGGAATGCAATTAATCTCTGAATGGACCAAAGTCTTTAATGGTGCTCTCTCTTGAATTTAGCCTCTACAGCATTGCTTTGATAGGCGGCGAGGATAAGGGTCTGCTCAGCGTGATTAAACACTCCTCTCCACTGCCAAAAAATGCAGCATGTGTACTGCTCCACTGCTGTTTTGTTTGTTGTGTGTACTCAACCCATTTATCTTCCTCCCAATCCTCTTCGTCCTCCTTTTTCATCTTTCTCTACCCCTTTTCTGTGTACCAATGATCACATATAATGCGACAATACATAATCATGTTCTGTTATGCAACAGTTAAACATACATGGCAGCAGTATTCATGCACATGCAGTACAGAGCCATAGGGTGATCTGAGATACGACCCATCACAATGAATCAGCTGTGCCAGCTGCTTTTACTTCCACAGTCTTGATATTTGGGGGCAGGAATCCGAAGTGTTTGCTCTGAAATGATTATAAATATGGATTAGATGATGCCTTGACAACACTGGCCAAATATTCAAGATGATTGATGTGCCCGCATTCTTTTTATGTAGTCTTCCATCTTCTATGATAATGTCTTTTAGAGTCTGAATACCAATTCATCCTTGTTTGGCGAATGTAAACAAATAGGGAAATGGAAGCTGCGCCTAGGTAGCATTTCTCTTTAATGGCATAGTTTTTATATTAATTTTGTTAGCTTGACAAAGCCATTATTATTATTATTATTTATTTTTTTTAATTTCTAACCTGAGACTTAACATTTAATTTCTAAACCTAACTACATCCACCAAATACTGCATAGTCCTGTAGCCTGTTCCGGCAGTTTCCCATAGCTGAAGAGTAACTTCCATTGAAAAATTCTGACTATAAAAGCCATTTTACACAGCATGTTCTCGGTTTATTATCAACGGAATGGAGGCAGCCGGAGCTTTCCAAGCTCGTTCGCAAGGATCCTGCTGGTGTGCACACTGCACATGATCATATTTTTCATCTTTTTGTGGCTGCTGCGTACTAATAATGCATTAAGCTCTTATGTAGTTCCCGGCAGAATAGCCATATATGTACAAAATCATTTCCTTGATTTTCTGTATAGTGGCAATCGCTATAAAAGGGAGTTATGAATGAGTGAGTGACTTTGGACACCAAATGTTCACACCCAATCAGGACTTGGAATTAATTTTTTTGTTCACCAGCCACTGTGGTTAGTGGTTTTCCAAAGTTGCTAGCCACTCAGCATTTAACTGGCCACAATTTTGTTGTTGGGAAATTATGGTTTATATGAACATAGTTGACTATGGCGTGCTAAAATATGACATGACTTACAAGACATGATTTACAATTCAGGTACAGGTTTTCACAAAAAAAAAAAAAAAAAAAGTTTTATAAAATGATAAACTTCACATTTTAGCCTTTAAACCATTTTTTTAAGAAAATGGATGAGTCAAAAGAATCAATTATTAATTTAAAAAAGTAATTGTTTAGATTTTTAGATTTTCCCTTCAGAGCTACATTCATATAAAAACAGCTGAACCACGTTTTGACTTTGAAAAGTGTATTCAATGAAATCACAATCTTTTGAACACACCACTACTGAAATTACAAAAATAAAGCATATTTTCAAACAACCTTTGCAAATGGCCCTTACACTCCCCTAGTGAAAAATAAATATACTAAAATGTATTTGGAATACATTTATTTCATGCTAAGTATACTACAAATACATTTACATATTTATATACTTAATAAAAATATCCTGCAATTGTACTTTTAGTATACTAATCTGCTATACTTAAAGTCTACTAAATTGGAACCACTAATTTTGAACTTAATGCACTTTAATTGTGCAGAAGTAGTGCTAAGGTCCAATTAAAGATATATTGATTGTGCTAAAGTGGAACTATTGCAAGTATACTTCAGGTACACTTTAAATATCTTGCATTTAAAGACAGATATCATTCAAAGATCATACAGTCCTCATCATTAAAACACATTTTAGGTTTAATATTAAGAAATGTGCATTGTGCACAAGTAGTACTCCAAATAAAGTTTAATTAAAATTTTTATATCTGTAAGTCTCAAGCGATATGTCAGTAAATATGTTAATAGATTTAAAATATACTTAGCATGAAATAAATGTATTTTAAATATATTACTTTTTTTACTATAGTCATTGTACTATTACGATTATTCTTATCCTTACAATATCTTACTATTTTATCTGGAGCTTGTCAGTAAAGAGATAACGTGTGACAAAAAACTTAAGTTTAGCTTGAAAAGAATCTCTGAAATTTTGACATCTTTATTGAAACCCAAATCTTGTAAAAGCGCCAACGTTTACCCTTATTTTACTTCTTTGTCTGTCTCTGCATATTTTAGTCTTCGAATTTTGACTTGCAATTCTATATCCGAATCTTAATTTCTTCTGTTCAGCTTGCTACCATGCCCCAAACTCTCACTATTGGTTGAGTTGGAAAGAGATTGACAGATATGAGTGAATTGCTCTAAATGTTTTGATGGTTCCTGGGAGGCTTGTTTACACTTTTGGGGGAGATAAACCCATGAATGCCTATCGTGTACTGTGTAAAATGCCATTCATTTCTGCTAGAGCTTTCAAGCTGTGTTCACCAAACTCAGCACAGTACTTCAGGCTTAGTAGGCTTTATTTTTTCGAATTGATCAGACTTGATTGTCCTGTAGTGAAAAGCTTTCCATCCATTCATTCATTCAAGCTTTAAACTATTTAAAAATTTCAAGTAAGGTTTTGTCTATAGCCAGTGTCTGAGTATATCGTTACAAATTCTCTTTTTCTAGATAACGTATGCCTCTGAATGTGACAAGCCATTTAGTGTTTGTCCTGATGAGTCATTTTACACCTGCATGGTCCAGTGCATGATGTGGCATAGCAGTGCCAGTCTATCTTCCACTGAAAGCTGGCCATAGTTGGATGTTTTCTTTTTTTGCTTTTGTTCATGGTCTTTTTGCCTTTACAGTAATAATTGGATAGTTAAGACCAGGCAGAAACGTGGATGGCTGTTTACTGACATGGGATGCATTCCCCATGAACACAATTGCTTTCTATGTGTCACATGCACATGCACAAGCCACAGTACTATGGCTTTTAACACTGCAACATGATGTTTTTTTTTTTTTTTATAGCACCTATATTTTATACCATGTCTGTTTTTATTTATATTTGCCAGTGTGTTGGTTTCATCAATTTCAATAGCTATTCCCAGAAACCAGCTTTACTATTTTCTCTAGCAAGTCCTCAAAAGCATTATAGCTGGATTCAGGTTTAAACACATACGTCTGTATAATTTTTTTACATTTTGAAAGAGCACTTGCATAAGAGTAGTTAAAAATGTATGCAATGGAAGAGCTCTATAGATTAGCACACTAAAGGTTTGAGTCTGCACTTGCAGCTTGATAAATGTTTATGGTGCACCAAGAGCTCAGCAATTACTCCTTTATGAAGTTATGATTCAGTCATGTTTTATGGAAGGCCTGATATTGAACTGTGCTCTACAGTGTGAACATCTTTAGAGGTACTATTGTCATTTGAAACATTTAACACCATTGTGATAGAGACTGATTGCCATCTGTGGGTTCAGTAAGTAATGCTGTCAAGATGCCAAGATGAAATGTTCTTGCCTCAATGAAGTGAGCTGCATCAGGGAGCCACACTGCAACTAAAATTATCACAAATGCGGCAAAAATGTCCAAGAATAATTTACAATCTATTTACAATTGGTGACAAGTTGGAAAGCTTTGTGTGCATCCATATTCAGTTTTGTCAGATACCATCTTGTGCATACCTGTGTTGAATGCCAATGAAAAATGACTCTCATGAACTGGTTGTTTGTAATGAATCATTTGAAATAACAGATTCAGCAGTTAACAGTTTGAATCAGATTCAGTGAATCATTAAGAGCTGTTTACAAGTGGCTCCCTCACTGAACTGCCAGGCATTTTTCATGTCCGATTCAAAATTAACCAAGAATCATTAATTGGAAGCTGCACCTAGGTAGCATATCTTTCTATTGGCTTTTTCTAATTAATCAGATACCATCTTGTGCATACCAGTATTGAATACCAATGAAAAATGACTCATGAAGTGGTTGCTTGAAATGATGCTGTTACTGAGTTCACAAGTGACTCCCTCACTGAACTGCGAGTCATTTTTCATGTCCGCTTCGAAATTAACCAAGAATCATTATTCTTATATACGGTTTAAGTTCTGCAAGCATACATCTGTGACATTTCTGACAATGTATATTTATTCTCTTAAGACCCTGTGGCCTCATATGAGGACATTATATTTTAGTGAATTTATACATGCCACAGTTCACAAGTCTGAATGTCCTGTACAGAGCACATTCAGGGCTTTTCAGAGATACCAAATGATTGGATGTTTCACCATGACCACTCCCTCTCCTCGGTCTTCAAAATTGTCTGAAATTAATTTAGTGACACTCTTATGGAAATATGATAATATTTTGTAATTATCATTTAAATCTGTCTAATTTTTAAATTGTGTGTCATAAATCAACATCTCAGGAAAATGTTATGGTGTTTCAAATCAAAATATGACTTTCTGTTATGAAACAGGACTCTGATTTCATACATGTCCTCATACGAGGACACCGGGACTAAAAGCATATTTATTACACATTTTGGGAGACATAACAAATGAATAGGGAAAGAAATTATATTTCAATATTCTATGAAATATTATTTATAATTATGAAAATCTTGTCAATTATTACTCCCATTATTACACTTCTGTTTTCATTACATGTTGCCCCAAAAAACACATTAATATGCAAATTAGGTTTAGTTTGTAGATACATTGTATATAATGAGAAAACCCGTTTATGGCTATTTTACACGCATTTTGCAGAAAGATAAGTAGTATATCGAATGATTCTGTTATAACATAGTTGAGAATCATCTTTATACAAAGTTTGGTAAAAAAAAAATTCTTGAAAACTAAAAATGTATTGGTGATTTAAAAAAATCAATTGTTTTTGCTAATGCATGTTCATTCATGTCTTTTTATTTTTTTTAAAGAAATTGTGTCCCGATGTCCTCAAACGAGGACATAGCATAACTTATGAATGAAATATCATTTTTTATTATTATTTTTTTTACATTATTTTTAATGCTCTAAACAATGTATAGACGTGAAAAAAACTAATTTTTTCCTAAAACTTTTCTCTCGGGTTCTTAAGAGGTTAAAGATACATATTCAAAACACCATTTTGTTAAATAAATTAGCAATGGTGTTCTAAAAAAATCTGCTATTTTACATTTTTTGTACATTTTTTAAACTAAATTATTTAATTAATAAAATGATTGGTTATTGTTTTAAATTATGGCCAATTATACAGTTGGATCAACTGTATGTCAAGTTTTTTTTTCAGGAGGTGGTTGGGGGGGTGACATTGTCACCATAATCAACACAACATTTGACTTTTGATGTTTATATGGCACAAATATAATGATCACTTGTGTCACAGCATCAGATTGTAGCAAATTTATATTAAATACAACTAGAATAACACCCTGGATTTTATACCTTTATACAAAATTGTCCCTTTGTCACAGCTATAGCAGAATAAACTGAAGCGTCTCTGTCAAGCGATTTTGTAATTTATCAACTGAAAAATCATTTGGCTCTTTAATTCATCATTTCTTTGTTGGTCTTGAGCCTCGTACATGCAGAAAAAGAACCGACTCGGGTCATAGTATTGTGCTTTGATTGACCGCTAACTTGAAAACATCATAAAACTTACAAGAGGTCAGTTGACATAATTTCAGCTTGATCCGTGACAGTTGCTGCCACTCAAAACCAGGGCTTGCAATTCTGTTGGCAGATCTCAACAGGCTTTCTCTCAGTTTGATGCAACCTCTCCCGTCTGTGCACAGGGCCAAACTGCTACGCGGACACAGCGGTGATTCCGGCCGGCCGAGAGGTTAAGATCGACGAATGCACCATCTGCTACTGCACGTACGAGGAGGGCACCTGGCGTATCGAGAGGCAGGCCACCTGCAGCAAGAACGAGTGCCAGCCGAGCTAAGGCTCGAGACCCTCAGCCTTCACCCGGACAGCTGCTGAGATCTGGATCACCCGTCCCAGCTGTGGTCTGTACGGGCTCAGCACAGCAGCCCTGAGCCTCACACGCAGCCAAGACACCGGCACCGCGTGCCGATACATCAGTCGGTCATTTGTGACCGTTCATGACTATGAACTCAGAGTGTCCTGTAGCATGCAGCGGACAGGCCAGTTAACCTGGGAACAAGGCCAAGGGTCAGAGTGCGGAAAACTACTTTCCTCTCGCTACCATGGAGCCTCTGAGTTGGCATCGAGTCATGACGAGTGATGAGATTCATACGTTAGAGTTACATGTATAGTCTTAGGAGGCATGGAGTCGAATTCAATTATATTAATACTTCAAGTTTGTATTGAGATTTATAACCCATATAAAGGATATTTATTTATGTATGTGCTGGTTCAACGATTATGATTGGATTCAGATGTCTGATTTACAGTGAAATGATATTTTTTATAGCCACTGTATTTTGATATGCTGTAACGTTTTAATACCGGATCGACTTCAGTCCATCTTATTAGAATGTATAACGCACCTACAGCTGTCAATGTGTCTGGAGGAAACGTTTCGTCAAAGACTGTCAGGAGTGACACGTAACATCTAACACAACGTCAGGATAGTCAGCAGAGCAGAATGGATCCGGTCTCCATTCAAGGAAATCAAAAACGGAAAAAAAGCTGCTTGCGGATGTTTGCATTTATGTTAAGTCTCTATTGTGCTCTTATCTGAGGTCCATTTTGCTAAGACGTGTTTCTATGTGTACGTGTTTTCATGTTTCAAATAAATCGTTACACTGTGCACGCTTGTTTGTGGGTTAGACGATGATGTGAGGTTGACTGAGGTTAGTTACCATTTTTAAACACAAGGCCATGCTTGAAATGTGAGGTAAAAACATGAAAAATGGCACAGATTTCATGAGGAATATTGAACCAGGAGGAGTGTGCCCATCCAATAACTCAATGGTTTAAATTTAGCTGTGTCAATATAGAGCTCTATATTAGCATTTTGCTTTCAAGCCACTTAACCCCAGGTCTTCTGTTCCTGCAGTCAGTGTACTAAATCGTAGTGTAAATAGCACTGGGTGAAAACCATTGAGATACTACTATAGTTTTTTGTTAATATTTTGAATTAGTTGCTGTTCTTGTATTTTCTGTTCTCAGTTTAATTGAAAAGTTTTAATAATTTTGTTGTGTGTTTTTGTCATTTTTAGGTTTTTTTTGGTAACTGTAGTTTAGGGACCAATTCTCACTATTGACTAGTTGCTTATTAACATGCATATTACTAGCATATTAGCTGTTTAGTACTATGTATTCCCTAATCTTAAGTTACTGTCTATATAGATTTTAGTTTGTTTTAGTTATTTTAGTACATTAAGTTAAACTGAATGAAAATGACAATTGTTGTGCATTTTTGGCTAATGTTTGTTTTATTTCAAGTAATGAAAAGGTAATTTTTTTTATTTTATTTATTTATTTATTTATTTTTTATGGATTTTGTATTAGTTACCTATAATAACCCTGGTGAAAATCTCCTGCAGAATGGCACATAAAATAATTAACACTTATTAATATAAACCAGTAATATAAAAATTACGACTGGAGCACTTGAAAATGTGAAACTCTTGTTGTTACATACAGCTGCAGCAATTTCTTCATGATCTAACCCTTTAAAATAACTTTAGTTGGTATGACCTAGATTGATTCTGAAATACTAAATATTTTTGACTTGATTAAAGCCAGTTCATTTAGATGTTACCACATGAAGCACATTTTTAGGTTACCTGACAAAATATGTTTTACAGTGAGAGCAGAAGTGTAAAAATACCATGAATCATACCCAGCTCTGATTTGCTTATTTTAATCAAACTCCCACCCTGGGGAAACTGTCTTGTTGAACTTCATCACGCTGAAGAAAGAACAGAAGCTAAAAAGATCCTCACAATACTGGTGTTCATGTTAGGAAATGGGAAGGGATATCAGCTGCACTGCAGTATTTCTCATTTTTGAGACCCTAGTGGAGATAAAAACAACAACAGATTTTAAAAAATATAGGATTTTTTGGTAACACTTCTCATTAGTTGCTTATTAGCATAACGACATTATTGGCTGGTCATTAGTACTTACAAAGCACATATTCTACATGACCATATTCTATATCCCTAAGCCTACCCAATACCTAAACTTAACAACTACCTTACTAATTTAAGCAGCAAATTACGAGTTTATGAAGGCAAAAGTTAATGGTTTGTTAATAGCAAGAATTAGACCTTAAAATAAAGTGAGACCGATTTTTTTTATTTTTTATAAAACTGTTTAAATTTGATGGTCATGTAGGATAATGTTCACAGCTAATGAAATTAGTTCATGTATACTATGCATTAAACAATCACATATGTCTTCCCAGTTCAGGTCTTGGAGCATCTAATAATGAGACGATGAGTGGAAATGTCAAAATGTGCAGTGCTAGTCTACTCCAGGACCACTGGACTTAGAAACATTGCTCTGGATGATTCAGTCAGCTCAAACACCTCCCACTGATGGAGATATGAGATACATGTAAGATGTGTCTGTGCTTGAACAATAAGCAAAAGTGCCTTGTTCCATACTGCCATTGCTCATATGAATGCAGTTGGATTAAAAGAGGATTGTTTACTTAATAAATTCAAATTAAACATGATTTTAGACCAGTGTTATTTTAGTATTATTTACGTTATAGCATTTATTAATATTTTGAATTAATTTAGATTTTTAATTTAATTTCTATTTTAATTTTAGTAGTTTTGTTATGTGCTTTTGTCATTTTATAGCTTTAGTTTTTTATATTACTAATTAGCTTGGTAACACTTTAGTATAGGGATCAATTTTCACTATTAACTAATTGCTTATTTGCATGTCTATTATTAACATATTGGCTGTTTATTAGTACTTATAAAGCACATATTCTGCATGACCATATTCTACATCCCTAATCCTATCTACTAACTAAACTTAACAACTACCTTACTAATTATTAATAAGAAGCAAATTGGGAGTTTATTGAGGCAAAAGTCATAGTTAATGGTTTGTAATGGCAAGAATTAGACCTTAAAATAGAGTGTGACCATTAGTTTTAATATACTATATACTATTTAGCTTTACAACTTAGTACTTCAGCTTTAACTTATTTTATTTATTTTAGTTGTCAAAGCAACATCCTGTACTTTTTTAAGTTTAAGTTTTTCATCTAATATTAATATATTTGTTTTATTTCAGCTTTATTTCAATTACCAAAATCATTATTTCAATTACCGAATTAGTTTTTTCGATTACTTCAATCGCTAGAAAAGTTTTAATTTCAGTTTTAGCAAACAATAGCACTAAATGAAATTTCTTCATTAGTATGCACCATGTTTTTAAAATGGACCTTTAATGGGCATGCCAACCATTTGATTAAGGTCAATATTTTTCATTAAAGGTCACAAATGACTCATGTTTTTAGAAGACATTTATCTCCAGTATTTCTGTAGGGACAGTTCAAGTGTGACTGCTGTGATTTGCTCTGAACAAACCAAATCAGTGTTGAAAACGCTGATCATTAATTTAACACGAGAGACGCAAAATGAAGTTGACAATTTCATGTGACAGGATAATATGCCCCAACATCAGGTGTGATATCAAAGATGCACATGCTGAATCTTGCATCAAAGAAATTCAATCAGATCCCTCCTGCCATATGGCAGCTCTTAAATGCAGTTGGGTTTGATGTCAAGGGCTCTGACGCTAACTGAAAGCTACAAAGAGCGTAACACGGGTTAGCTGAGTAGATTATATAGTACTAAATTTTATTCCGTTGCCACTTCAGTGCGTCGAGGCTCTCAGCAAACAAACGGCAAGTCTATCTTCAGGATTTTCTTCAGCAGCCTCATTTACACAAAGAAACGGCAATTCGTTTTTGGGATTAAAGATGAGGGTTTATGTTGAGAGATTTATATTTCCCTCATGATGTTTTATCAGCATTTAATAATGTGTCCAATCAATTAAAAGAGCATAAAATTACACAACATAATTACAGGCAGATTATGAATAACAGAGCAGAATTATGGGTTTTAAAAGAAAATGTTACTGGATTATACAGAAACGAATGTTCATTCAAGAAGTTGTTTCAAAAATTTGTTTACATGCTCTTCCGTCTTTACACCAGGGTTGCCAGACAACCAGTGCATCCCTCCTGTAGCAAAACGTGCCTTCTGGCAAGACTGGGGGATTGTGGGAAAATGAAGCCAGATGCGTGCACATACATGACAGAGGAGCTGATCACCCCCCGGCATCTCCCTGTGGTTCAATCTATGTCTTTCTTTATCTCTGATCACCTCCAATGTCTCTTTCTCCCTCTTGGCGTCTCAGCTGTGGGGCTCAATGGATTTGGAATCATGGATTTCTTCATGCATCCTTTTATAAAATCTGACACCCTGCTGGCTGTACACAATTGCCATTAAAGTGTCTCTTTCCCACAGTATCGCTTAACCCCTCTTCGACTTTTCTAACATCAATCTAGCCATCTATCCAGATGAGAATACTTTCTTTTATATTTCCCTGCTTTGACCTTAAAATGAGCTCTTATCGTGGGCCAAAAAATCTGGATGCTTGGCTGTTTTATATATCCCACGCACATTTTTATTTATTTTTTTAAAGAAAACAGCCTTTTTCTGATCATTCCGGCTCTATTTGGTCTTACTAGTTGAGCTCAATTATTAAAACTAACTCTAATGACTACACAGTCGAGAGTAGCCTGAATTAGTTTGCCCCTTTGAAATGAAATTCCCAAAGTGTCTTAATACCAGCAACTCCGTCTGTCTTTAAAGGGAACTTTTAATGAGGGAATCTGTTACACAAACTAAAACCGATTACCCTGCGCTGCATCTAAATATTTCCCCTAATATACGAACGTCCCCTGGCCATTCAAATGATAGTAAATGCTTCTCCCTTAACAAGCAATGACATTCATCTCTGGCTTGTAGCCAGATTACTTCATACATGGCTAATACCCTATTAAACATGTCTGTCAATCTATGCTGATTTCCTCTGGACCAAGCTGCATTCTCACTGGCTGAAATCTGGAGGAGTTTCTGACACAGAAAGCACAAAATGATTAATTGAGTGATTTTGTTGGTAATTGTGTTTGTGTAAGGTATAAGTGAACAATAAGCGTTTGGTTGTGTTCCATTAGCAACATGTCCACATCGCTTTGAAACAGATAAAGAGGAAATTTCACACTCTGATTTCTGGCCTTCTTACGGCCTCTACACACACCACTACAAATGACAATTAAATGATAGCAGCGTCTCAAAATTAAACACAGCACCCAATTTATTAAGCTATGTGATTGTTCATTATGAAAGAGAAACATGCAGAAATTTAAATACAAATCACCAGCTCATGAGCAGAATAATGTTTCAGCTCAAGGAATAATATCTTATCAGGAGTAAGTCAAATCAATGTATATTTAAGTAATATCATAAGCAAGAGGGTTTTTGTACTGACCTTGACTATGGTTTTGATAAATAATACATTCATCAAAAGCATTTATATTATATATAACTTTTATATTATTTATATGTTATTATTAGCATATATATTTATACAATGTTTAAACTTAAAGGGATAGTTCACCCAAAAATGAAAATTGTAATTAATTACTCACCCACATGTTGTTCCAAATCCATAAGACCTTTGTTCATATTTGGAACAAAAATTAAGATATTTTTGATGAAAACCAAGAGCTTTCTGACCCACCATAGACAGCAATGCAACTGACACGTTCAAGGCCCAGAAAGGTAGTAAGGGCATCGTTAAAATAGTCATCAGTGGTTCAACCTTAATTTTTTGAAGCTAAAATACTGAAATAATGAAATACTCTTTGTGTGCGAAGAAAACAAAAAAGAAGAAATTGTTTTCTTTGTGCACAAAAAGTGTTCTTGTAGCTTCAGAAAACTTAGGTTGAACCACTGATGTCACATGGACTATTTTAACAATGTCCTTACTACCTTTCTGGGCGTTGAACATGTCAGTTGCGTTGCTGTCAATGGAAGGTCAGAAAGCTCTCAGATTTCATCAAAAAATCTTACTGATCTTACGAGTTTGAAAGCAACATTGAAAGCAACACATACTGTAAATAAATATGATTTATGAAAAATAATTTAACAGGTGGTTGAACAATAAAAAATATTTCTGAACAAGTAAAGTGCACCACTGCACGATATTTAACCTGATATCTTTTTATTATTTGTTCAACTTTTGAATCTCATTTACCTGCTTAGTAAGGTGACCAGATTTCTGGAAACATTTCTAGCTCAGTGGTCAATATACATTTCCAGTATTATCTATAAATTCCAGGTTAATTCCATGTCTGTGTATTTTGACCATAGTAACCATGTGACGAGCTATTGTATAACTTTCTGTCATACTACTCTACATTTAGTCATCAGATTAACTCACGGCACCCTCGTTCCCCTCAAACTAAAGCTCATCTGCAATGACACAATGCTGCTGCTCTCGCGGTCCCTCCTCAGGGTTGTTTACTCTGGTCCAGTTTTCGACAGCAAAACTAGTGCAAGCAAGTAATTAGCAAAGGAAGATGAACGATAACACAAGAATAGCAAGCAGACCCCTCTGTTTGTCAAAACAAACACCACACGATTGAGGTGACGACCTTGCCACATGAGGTATTATTTCACTTTGCACAGTATAAAAAATGGGGCCATTTCTGTGGACAGCTACAGCTGGGAACAGGAGGCCAAAAAAACCCCCAGAGACGTTATACTGTACTAAAAAGTCACCAGTGAAACCGATATGCCTGATTTCAACAGAGAATCTGATTCTCTCTGGTCCAGTAGCGCCAGCTGTGTGTCTGTGCTTGTTGTCAGACTGTTGTCAGCAGCCTGCAGCACAAGCGGTAGATGGAAACGCTGCATTAAGAAGGTGTGATGTGGTCCGAGACGAGGTGATATGCCTAACACCCTCCAAAAAACACCTCTACCTCAATCATCCTCCACTTCACAGCTCACGTCTGAAGAGATAGTACAAGAGAAAACATGTCAGTTCCTCGATTAAAAGAAGAGGGGGGAAACAGATGAATATTGGCTATCTGTTTTCATAAGCTGTGCCAACCACCTGTTGCGTCTCCCTGTGAGTGTGTTATTGATTGGCTTGCGTGTGGTTGGAGGGGATGCAAGTGATTGGGGGAGAAAGCTAATCCTGCTCATCCTCTTTTTCGCCGGAGTTAGCGTGCTGGGGGAGATGCCTCGTCTCCTCTCTTCACCGCTGTGACCTGAATACAGAGCGTGTCTTGGTTCAGCCTGGAAGAGCATTGTTTTGATACGGATGTCTGCATAACTAGATGTCAAGCTGTCTGAGCGTGAGGTCATGTTAACATAAAGAAAAACCACTTGCTTCAAGGAATGTTAAAATCCAGGTATTTGAGTATCTTTTTTCATCCTTTGGATTGGCAAATTCTTGCTAACAGGGACCCTGTAAGGTTATCTGATGCAAGCTACTGAAAACAGAGAGATTCTGTTCTCTTTGTGAAATTTAAGGGATTAACTCGACCCAAAATGATCATTCAGTCATCATTTACTCACCCTCGTGTCCTTCCAAAGTTGTGTGACTTACTTTCATCTGTGGAGAATACTCTCCAAAATGGTGACCTAGGGTGATGCGGAGGAGACAAATTGTTCAATAAAGTTGTTTTCTTTGCGCACAAAAAGTATTCTCGTATCTTCGTAAAATTATGGTTGAACCACTGATCTCACATGGACTATTTTAACGATGTCCTTACTACGTTTCTGTGCCTTGATCATGGTAGGACCCTTGCTGTCTATGGAGGGTCAGAAAGCTCTCGGATCTCATCAAAAATATCTTAATTTGTGTTCTGAAGATGAACAAAGGTCTTACGGGTTTGGAACGACATGAGGGTGAGTAATTAATGACAGAATTTTCATTTTTGGGTGGACTATCCCTTTAAGTCATTTTTCACTACTTAAGTTGTTAAGGAATCATTCAGAGTGGTTTTGTGAGAGGAATCAACCATTCATGGAAAGGATTCAACTCAAAAAAATGATTCATTCATGAATTTGTCATCACTACTTTTCTCATTACTGAACAAATCATCTAAGGTTCACTCACATTTGCTGTTGTTTGGTGAACTTTTGAGGCAAAATACAGTCATTTCAATAGGAATCAATGTGATCGGGAATTTCACATGAGGGTGAAAGATTTCATTATTTGCTAATTATCTTCCCTCCAGGTTGTTAATGAATCAGTCTGATACATTAAAAGTGCTGTAATATTGACAGCTAACGGTTGAAATGAGCTCTGCAGTCCAAATTAAAAATATTGGAGAGCATTGTTTTTCCCACTCCCTCCTCCTCCTCAGACTCAATGCTCATGCAGGTTGCCAGATTGAGGCATGCAACAGGAACGGGAGCAATTGAAAACAGATGGCGACGAGCCTTGCATTTTAAGTTACTGAGTTGGAAAGCTGAGGTTTTTTAAGTCAGGTAGAATCTGTGATCTCTGACCCCAGTTTGTTGGCTTCTGTGGCTGCAACACACTCCATTTTCCACCAACTGGCAACCCAGGGTGTTGAAATATTATTGGGTGAATTGGCAGTGGGCAGAATCACACAGACCAAAACAAAAACAGACACTCCGACACAGAATGTGCATTACTAAATGGCTGTAGTGTTGTTTTTAAGAGAAACAAATGTGAACTTAGCATGTTTTCTAAATATCTACAAACATATTATGGTATTTGTATGCTTTAGTACAGTCAAAAAATTACAATACAGCACCTTTAAAAAAAAAGATGCATTTCAAAAGAATGATTCATTCAATAATTGGGCAGCACCACTTCCTCCTCTCTCACAAACTCACCTACTATGACCAGATCATCAAGTCAATGAAATGAACTCAGTTACAGGATCAGTCAGATTGGTAAACAAATCATTTAAGGTATTGTCACATTTACTGTTGTTTAATATATTTTGAGGAATAATTCCTGTCATTTCAGTAGCAATCCACACAATTGGGAATTTCGTTTGAGGGCTAAAGATGTCACAGTAAGTCATTATTCATTAATTAACTTCCCTCCGGTGGACGTTTTATTAAAGCAGTCCAGATCATGAACGAAACATTCAGACTGGTTTTGTCAATGAGTTAAACATGACTACAGAATCAGTAACCAAATCATTTAAGGTGCATTAGATTTACCATTGTTTGCAAAATTTTCTTTCAATAGAAATCTACAAGATCATGAATTTCATGTGAAGGCAAAATATTTCTGGTTTTTCAACTGGTTTATGTTGCTTATACAATTCGTAAGTGGTGTGAAAGTGACTTCTTTGTGAGCGATGCTTCTGGACCTTTCTCATACATGGAGTTTCACCGGATATGAACACACTTTTACACTGGTTTTGACCAGATCAGTAGATTCATACGCCTGTTCCTTACAGAAAACTACCATGTGACTTGAGAAGACTTGGAATATAGTGCCAAAGATGTATGGATTTCTATTATGATACTTGTATGATGCTTTATTGCCATTCTGGAGGTTGACAGCCCCAGTCCTCATTTACAATTATAATGAAAAGAGTGGCCAGGATATTCTTCAAATTTCTCCTTTAGTGTTCCGCATAAGAGAGTCATACAGGATTGGAGTGACATGAAGGTGGGTAATTGATGATATAATTTTCATTTTCATGACTCCAAATCATATCTTAAAAGGCAGCAGTTGTTGCTTGTACTTGAGAGGACACAAACAGCACCGAGCAGCAGTTAAGGCCCAATGTTGGCCCATTTTTAAACGAGACTATTAAATGTCGAGACAGTTGACAGCAATTAAGGTGCTTAGAGAAAGGCATTTACTCAATCGTCTCTTTCTGTTGCAGTCGGTTTCTCCGGCCCAGGTAATTTCGAACCAGTCTTAGGGAATGAAAACAGGTTGGCTCTGCAATTGTGTGCCAGTCTAATAATGGAATCTCGTAAGTCACAAGGGACAGGCTCATTTTTACAAAGCAACAGAGAAAGTCCATTACCCTCTGTGTTGCCTACCTTATGGTGCCTTTTATTTCTTAATTGAAACTCTTGGCTGTGTTATAGCACAGACGGAAACACAGAGAAACATGGACTGTAGAAGAGGGGAGAGACAGCAGACAGCCAGATACAGAAGCCCTCTCTTCTTTGCCACCTTCGGCAATGACGGGTCTAAAAATATCTACAAGCTTCAATGAGCATGATCTTTCCAGTGAGGACACTATCACCATCCTCACTCATCTCACAGCTGCGAGGGAACTAATAACCAGTGACTCCAATGCAAACAGTCAAATTATTTGCAAGTTGTCAGATTGTTAATAAATACGACTGATCATTCATTGATGTGTAAACATACTGCAATATTGTGATGCTGGTTTAGTGCCCAAACAGTTAGCAGATTGAGGTTTAAGATGCACCGTGATATTGAATTTTAATTGGTAGCAGCTCCACAGAGCAAGTAATGCAGGGGTCATACTCTGAAACGGGTGATTTTTCAAGTTTGATTAGGTGATTTCTGTTTTTAAAGAACATTTTTAGCTGTTAATAATTGCATTTGAGATTTGAAGGTAATTTAATCAATTTTATTAAATGTCAAGGCACAATTAGAAAGGTAACCATTTAATTTTACGTCACTAATTAACCCTGCTGTGCTCAAAGTCATGAAACTACAAGGTGAAAATCATGGAAAACCTACAAACCTCATAAAATGTAAGACTCCTAAAACTCATCTTTAAAAGATGAGAACTTATCCTTTAAGAATTAGTTTCTTGAAAGGATGGTGATGCCACTAAATGAGTTTGTTGCTTTCATTTATGAAACTGTATCACTTTCGGATGAGAAAAAATACTCATCAAAATTCATCATATTCATCAAAATGTGATGAATATATATAGATAGATAGATAGATAGATAGATAGATAGATAGATAGATAGATAGATAGATAGATAAAGAGAGATTTTAATTTTTTTTTTCAATTTTAGTTAAAAATTGGTATCAGTTATTAATTGTTAAAGTTTTTGTTTACAAATATGTATAAAAGAATGCAAATGTTTTTGTTCATAGTGACCCATAGACTTTTCTGAGCACAAGTAATAGGCTGTAATTTTTTGCTTAAAATACTTTTTTATTTTCATTGACATTTAATCGTGTTTTTGTCTGTTGCATTTATTTCTCCTTGTTTTATTGTTTTGCCCATTTTATTTATTCATAAGTTTGCTGCTGCTATGCATTTTAAGTGCTCTGCAGCTGAACTTCTCACTGGTGATTAATCAGATCTTATGTTCAATGTGTGAGTGCAGTGATAGTGTTTAACAACACATCAGGTTAATTTTTTTTCCATCACGACAGAGCTGACTAATTGACAAATCAGATTAATGTCTATTATGCATTCGCCTCAAGGTGGGAGCATCATTTGGCTGTAATCTCTAAGAGACCCTTCAGCTTCCTGACAGGCTACTGCTATTGTCTGATTTTTTGCCCTCACAAACCACTTCCAGTAAAAGGGTCTGTGAATACGAACCCCTGCACGTTTCATTCGGTGCCTCTGAGCCCTTTTGTTTTCCATTTCCTATTCCCAGATTTTGTGACAGCTTCTCAGCTGTTGGTTCAGATCCTTTTAAATTGTTACTTCTGATTATGCATGTGTGACAAGCCCAACCATTCTATCTCAAAAATGTCAATTGGCTCTGACTGATTTTCATTTGAGCTGTCTACTCCCAACACGGCATTGATTTCTAATGAGAGAGCTGAGTAAACACTGTCATCTGAGGAAATACATACGCTGATTATGAACTTCTCTATTCTGAGGGAAATGACGGCACACAGATATCTGTCCGCTCCCTCAGTCCCTAATGAAAAATATAGAGCGGCAGATTTGTTACTTCATTGGGCTAATTGAGTGTGACAGGCAAAGAGCAAGGAAGAGGGAGGGTGATAAAGCAGCACACAGAAGCTGCCAAAGGCCACACTGGCAGGACAAGCTCACCCCAGGTGCTCATGGGGGTTTCATAGGATAACTAGTGTTTGGATGAGCAGTGACGCTGCTGAGGCCAGCAGGGCATGGGAAGACGGGAGACTGGAGAGGAAGAAAGGCCAATGATAACTCAGACTTACGAGCCTTGGCGAGGCCACCGCTTGGGGCTGAAACCCACGGTTTGGATGTGACATAAACATGGCTAAATATTCGCTTTCATTAACTGAGCATGCATTTGGAGCGGCATACATCCTGTTACTAAAGAAATCGGATTGTTTTGGCAAACATTATGGAGATATTAAAAGAATAGTTTAAGCAAAAATGAAAATTCTGAAAATGCTGTCATTTTTTATTTATTTATTTATTTTCCACAGTGGAACACAATAGAAGACTTTTCGTAGAATCTTCATGCAGATATTTTCCATAAAGTGACAATTCATAGTGATAATGAGCTAAGGTTTGGAATAACATTAAGTTTTCATTTTTGACTGAACTATCCCTTTAAAGGGCCTATATGTGATCATTTTTATTCATTAATCTTTTTTATTATTATTGCCAATTTGTGAACAGCTTGCAATGAATCTTAAAAAATGAGATCTTCTAAGAAAGCCTGTATTATGTGAAGGAATCAGTATGTTTTTGCCGGGAAAATCAAAAGAGTGTGGCATTTATGCACGCTCCCAAGACATTCAGTTCAGGTACATTAAATGAATGCTTATAAAATGCTTAGATTAATGCCGAAAGAGCTATTCTGTACTAATGTCACTGTGTCTTGCAAAGAAAATGAATTAATTCAAACTATAGTCTCACATAGTTATATAGTCTATAGTCTGTCATAACAGCTCATCTGTTGACATGATGTCGGTGAATTGCAGAGCTGGTGCAAACATATCCACATCGCTATGATCAGATGCTTTCTTCACTGCTGTCTTCTCACCGCTGTCATCTTTTTTGTGTTTATTTTGTTATTGAGAGGATATTTATATATTCATAATCAAATGTCACTCTCAGCGTGGACGGCGTTGGAATGTTCATTAACTAAGTATTTCCAACTTATTTTTACTTTCAAGCAAAAGAACAAAAAATAACTGTAATAACCGTGAGTATACCTGGGCCTTGAATCTCATGCAGTATGTTCTTGTACGTTATGTGCACATGAGTGCGAACACAAAAGGAGCACATATGTTGCTGGCTTCAGTTCACTTAATGGTCACTGGTGTTGCTAATAACAAGAGTTTCTGAATTCTACATATAGCCTTTAAAGGAGACCTTTTATGCCCCTTTTTACAATATGTAATATAAGTCTCAGGTGTCCCCAGAATGTATCTGTGAAGTTTCAGCTCAAAATACCCCAAAGATCATTTCAGTTTGAAAATGCCTAATTTGAGTGTAAGCAGAAACATGCCGTTTTCGTGCATATCTCTTTGAGCTGCTGCTCCCCACCCCGTTTTCCAGAATAGAGCTCCTGCCTCAGATACTCTGCCAAAGAACATCTGTTTGGTTTTAATTATCATGTCTATTGTGCTGAAATCATGCATTTTAAAGCCATATCAGTTTAAACTTCTGATATACGGTTTTCTGAGCGCACACATCTGAAGCACGTGCACAGAAAGCGGCTGTCACATGGCATGTAAGTATTAAACTAAGTTCTCTTTCATGTCTTATTGCACTTAAACTGTCAAATACACACAAGTTTATGTTAAAACACACATGAGTTACAAAAACAGTCGGTTATGTCAGTGAAGGTAAACAGCTGGGAAAGAAATCGCATGTTTATATTAGATCTGTGTGGCAGCAGTAATATACAGTAAATAAATCAGTTAATCCACTGCTCTCTTGTCTCCTCTGAGGCTGGGACTCTGAATAGTGTTCTGTGCTCGTCAGTGCAGCCAAAGACAGAACAGTTAGCATGCTTTGCTCAAACTTTCGCCATGGCGATAGAACTGGTACACCGTTGTCACTTGTGAAAACACAATGACGGCGCCATGGGTGAAACTTGCAGATAAAGGGGTGGTAATATTATAATAAGATCCCCTTTCTACATCACAAGAGGAACAAAATCTGAGCGGCTCATTTTTTCACAAGCTTGCAGAGAAAGGCTTACCAAAAAATGCACTGGGTTGTTCTTTTTCACGTTTTCTGGGTTGGTAGATGCACCGGGGACCTGATTTTAGCACATAAACACGGAAAAGTCAGATTTTCATGATATGTCATGAAAAATGAGAGTAATGTAGCATTGTACTATTCAAAATAAAGGTTCTTTATTGGTGTCAGTGGTTTGAAAGAACATTTAACATTAATAACACCATTGCATAAAAGGTTCTTTATAGTGGAAAAAAGATCTTCAGATTAAAATGTTCTTTACATTAAGAATAAATGGTTCTTTTAGAAACTCTTCAATCATCCGTTCTTTAGGGAAACTAAAATGTATCTATGGCACTGAAAATATGAAAATCTCAGTTTGAGACCTTCACTTTTAGTATTGTAAAAGTAATCTGCATTACAGAAGGAGAGGTTTGACATTCCAAAACTTTCTTTTGAAAACCTTTAAAAATGCTGGCGTACTGCTGAGAGACATCAAGATAAATGCCAGTGCATTTTGTTTACAAAATGAAATTCAATCTTGATTTTAAATCCTCTAATACTTTAATGTACCAGACAGTAAAAGGCCCTTTAAGGCCTGTAAGTGGGCACCTTATTAGAGAGGAAATAAATAAGCATCGTCTGAGCAATCATTGCTGTCTCTCCCTCTTTCTGTTTCTCTTTTTCTTTCTCACACTTGCACTCACAGTTTCCCACTTTCGTTTTCACAGTCCCAGGCGTCATCGCAGGTCAGTGTCCATCCAGGGTCTGTTGTCTAATTAACAAGTCACAGCCAAAAAGAACCCTGGCCAAAAAGAAAATAAACACACATAGCCCAGAAATAAATATCATCGAAAATGGAAAAATAAGTGGTAACTAGCAAGTTCATCAAGACAATCTTTGAAGACGTGTCTGAAAGTTTACAAAATGTTTGAAGGCTGTCATACAATGAAATTCATACAATCAGTAAGGTTCAATTTGGTTTGGACCCCAACATTCTTTAAAATGTCTTCTTTTATTTTCCACAGAAGAAAGAAGTCATTCAGGTTTCGAGTGTGGTGGATGGGGCTTGCGAGCTCTAAAACCAATTATAATTTTGAAGAAACCATAACCCAGATTTATACATTGAGAGTATGTAGGCTTGACTAACAAACTCTACAGCAGCTGCTCACACTTCTCTCTCTCCTTTTTCATCCCTTTCTTTTACCCTTTATTTTCCCTTCTCTCATGTCATCTACTAAAATATACAGTTGCATTTCTTTTTCTAGATGAATGAGGCTTACCCAAATTAGCCACTCTGGTGCACGGCTGGGCACCATGGGATGGGTGTGCGGCTATTTAAATAATGTCAGGGCCTGCAAAGGGAAGGAGGGAACAGACAAGCAGACTAATAACCAGATTTCAGCAATATGGCACTCTCACTCTGTCTTTCTCTCCCCCATTCCCTCTCTCTCTCTGAAGAAAATTATTTCTTGGACTAAAAATACTCATATCCCTGCCAAAAATACTTTCATCTCCAAGCACCAATGTTCTAATTCATTAAGAGCTCCCCCACTGAATGAACTTGAAGCGAAAGAGAACGCGAGAACAAATAAATTAAGGATCGAGCATTCATTAAACGGAATAGCCACGCTGACGTTAACACAAAGCATGTCACATGTTTTCAGCATATTATTTGGGAATGTGAAGGAGCATCTATATCCTGGTGAATTCTCGTTTTGCCCGAGGCGCCGCTCTCACGGATCATGTAACACTGGTTTATCCAAATGCCTGAGGAGTCTTTTACCAATGGTATTGCAAAAATCTCATCACACTGTACTTGTCAGGGATAATATGGCTAATTAGTGTGAACACAGACTGGGAAGATCAAAAAACACAAATTGCAGGTCGTGTTCTGGATGAAGTTCATTCAGGAGTGCAATATTTTATAGAAGTGAGCCGCACTCTATGGCATTTCTAGGCCTAGAGTGAAGCATTAATTCTTAATTGTTTACAGAGGAATTTGTTTACGTCTCTGCAAACACCACTGCAGTTGATTATGTGTCTTCAAACACACAGGCGGTGCATTACTGAATGAAAATGCAAACTGAAGCATAAATAACATAAATGACTTAAATGACTGTCAAATGGCCTTGATTAATTCAATTAACCATCAGAAACCTTTTGATCTGCTTTCACATCTTAATAAGCACCATCTCATTGTGTGTTTTTGCATTGGTGAGCATGAGTTTCTAGTTTTACTGGTCACTAGTTAGCTGGAAAGTCTTTGATTGTGTCATGTGTGATTTTCCTTTTCTTGGTGCATTTCAAATGTGGAGCAGTGCAAGTCATAAAAACCGCTATGCTGTTTGGCTTTTTTTTAGAAAGCTTGTAAAGGAAAATGATTAATATTCAGCCTTGAAGCTTTTCATTTAAGGTTACACTGAGTCAAGCAGGACCTATGGTCTGTTTTCTGCAGTAAAGAACATAAAGCTTGAGATACAGTATCCAGCTTTTATTTCTTTTGAAACAAAGCAAGCATTATAAAAGGGTGTAAATTATTAAAGGGAGAGTCTGAATTTGAACCTCCACTGAAAACTGTGCTGACTTACTGCTTTTGGATTTTCCTCTCTCTCTTGAACCGGAACTGAGATATTTTTCCAACATAATTAAACGGGAGGGCGGGGGTGTTATACATGCAGAGCAACATTGTCAAATAATTCTAATTGGACTATTTTTAACCCAGCGTTTCCAGTCCATATAGTTTCCTGCTTGTTTGTTGGATGTTTATGTTAATGAAGGCCCGAGTTTAACATCAGCTATCAACGCTTATCACCGTCATCAGTACCACGTTGTGACACCCAGATATACAAGGGCATTCTCATCAAGAGCGCAAGCACACACAGCCATATTAATGACAGAGCTGTTTTTATAAACAAGTGTAAAGAAGAATATTGCATTTGACCATTTTTATCAAGCCAACCATCTACTAATCTTTGGCCACTGATGCAGACTGTATGAGATGCATTTTGCTTCAGTGAACATACAGACCACAGAGACAAAAACACCATAGACTCAAGATTATGCACTAAAAATATTTTTGGTATGCTGATTGTTGTCAGACTTGTGTTGTGTTTTGTGGCTCCCCATGTGCTCTCTATGCCAGTGGTTTTCAAACTTGTTCCTGGGGACCCACAGCTCTGCATATTTTGCATGTCTCCCTAATTTACACACCTGATTCAGATCATCAGCTCATTAGGAAAGGGCTCCATGAACTCACATGAGTGTGTCAGATAAGGGAAACATGCAAAATGTGCAGAGCAGTGGGTCCCGAGGAACAGGATTGAAAACCACTGCCTATGCCCTTATTTGGTTTTCCTGTTCCTGTTCTCATTTAGTTCCATTAGTTCCAGCTGTGTTTGTTTAATTATCTTGTTTACTCCTTGTATTTAAGCCCTGTGTTTCCCTGAGCCTGGCGTCTGCTGTTGAATGTCTTCCTGAGTGTTATTCTGTGTTGTTTCATTAAAGACTATTGGTTTTAAGTAACTCCTAGGTCTCCTCGTTCCCTGGCTCCAAGTGCACCATGACAATTGTAGTCTAGAGCTAGCTTTTTATATATATATATATATATATATAAATTAAAGCCACGGTAAATTATAAATCATATAAGCAGGTGCAAAGGAAAAATAAAAGCAAAAATCATGAATCTCACATTTTATTAATGTTTAAACAATGCCTGATGAAGGCCGTGTGACCAAAATGTTGTATTAAAATTTGTAAGCAGTGCATATTAAAATATAACATATTTGTTTGATTTACCATGAGAAATTCATTTAAATCATGCATCAGAGCTTTTGATTATTAATCACAGCCATGAGGCTCAAAATAAAACACCTTCAGCTCACTGTGTTGCTTCTGCATACTTCATGATTTCTCACTGCTAACAGTACATAACAAACAACATTAATAAAAAATAATAATAAACAACATTTACATAGTGAAACTGGATTAGATAGATAGATAGATAGATAGATAGATAGATAGATAGATATACACACATTAGTTATGGGAATATAGAACATTTAAACCTGTCGTACATTATATAAAATAAGATATTGGTATTTAAGCCAATAATGATCATACAGCCTGGAAACTCTACATTTTTTGAGCAACTTTGTCCTTCATACAGAGTTGCACAGAGTTATAAAATTTCAAATGTGAAACAGCCAAAAGGTGTCTGTAAGTTGTAGGGTTATACTTAGGGTGTAGTATGATATATGACTTTATTTAAGAACCACCATCACAGTGTGAATCACAGTCCTAGCTCAAATTGTCTGATCTAGGTCTCCACCTAGTGACCATTACATAATATTGCGGTTATTTTTAATTTTTTTGTGCATATCTCCTATATCCATAAGTATTAGCCTACTATTCAAATCCACTAATTACTACTAATCATCATGCCTTCTACTAATTCACATTTAACTGTTCAAATTAGATTAAAAACTAGAACTCGCTGTAATTCTACTCAATAATGAGTTTTAGCTTCGCTTGGAGTCCCAGCATCAATTTACAGACACATGCCAGTAATTTGACCTCCCGCTGACTGCAGTGACACAGGAGGAGGCAATCTAATGACAAACTAATGATACAGTCTCCTGGCAACAGCGGACGCTGATGATTACACCTGTGGCTTCCATCTGCATAATCCCACATTCCCCATCACATCTAGAGAAGAGAGATGGAGGGTTTATGGAACTATATTCTATTTATTGGTTAATTGTTTGCTTTTATAAATCATTAATGGAGGAGGAACGAGAACCTTATCGTGTAAGACTTCTCAAGGCACCCTGTGAGAGTTCAGATGAAATGAGCAGGTGGCTGTGCAGACAGATGAATCTTCCCTGTGGGAAGGGTCCAGAGGGAAGGTATGACTTTGAGAGCATGGTTGAGACAGACAGACGTGCATCCTCCAAATTCAATCGTGGAGCCCAGCCGCCTGATGAAAGAGTTCCTCTGGCACCGCTGCGTGAAGATGTGACTCTAATAGATCCGTGCTCCGGTCAACTGAGTGCAGGGGCACAGGTGCATCTGGAGGCAAAGAGCAGAACCTCATTCATCGATAAGGTTTACACTGCGTCTGATCTGTGGGTTCCAGCAGGAGTGCGAGACAGGCCTCAGACTCCTCCAACCAGACCTTCAACTCTGATATATGACATGTCTGAGCACAAAAGGTGGAACTCCAGGATGAAACCTGAAGCAGCACTGAAGGCAAACCTCAGCGGTAACTGCAATCTTTTTTTGTTATACAAGTTTGGGCTGACTGTGGCAGTGTGCAACAAAAAGCAATTTAACAGTATTAGATTCTTACATATTTATTAACAAATTCCATCTGCTTTGTTATCAGGTTGGACAAGTGCACAGAGTATTAAACACCCCTCTCAGGACAACCATGAAATAAATGCGGTCAGTCATAGACATGCTCAATTATTCATCCCTGCTACTGTAATAATACTCTTGTATGCTGTTTGTTCAAAGCTTTAGCAGTTTTACAGCACTGAACATTAACTATTCATATGAAATGAGCTTTAAAGAAATAGTTCACTCAAAATTAACATTCTGTCATCATTTACTCATGTTGCTCCAAACCCATATGACTTTTCTGTCTTCCTTGGAACATAAAAGAAGAAGAATTGTATTGGTCGCTTTTATACATGCAGGTACTATGAATGTAGCTGCAGTTTTTAATCTTCAAGAACAAGAGCAACATAAAGGTTTCAAAAATTGTTTATTGTTGAGTTTCTGTATTCTGTGATTCTAGTGCAAGGAGCAGACCTTTTTATGTGTGAGGAACATACCTTCTTATTCAGTAATTAATTTCTGACCTCTCCATTGCCGCATCTATGAGAGAAGTAGTGATGCTCGATTTGAGCCATTGTTTATAAATTGGACCAATTTGTCTCTTAAGTTTATCTAGTGTCCCAATGACCCTGTTTACATGAAGATTATTTAACAAGGTTTGATAGGAGTATGTATGGGTATCAGTGAAAAATTACTTACATTTCGGTTTGTTTCTCAATCCAAACTTATATTATGGCTTCATATGTGGAATAAAGTGCATGCATAGACCTACTTTTCATCACCTACTTTTATGATAGCTTACCTTTATGGTGTTTTTGCATCCTTTTTTTTTTTTTTTAATATGAAGGGTCCAGTCGGCATTCATTGTGAAAAGAGCTAAAACTAGTATATTCTTCAAAATTTCTACTTTTGTGTTCCTTGGAAGAAAGAAAGAATTGAACTAAACCTAAATGTTATATTTCTCTATTTTGTCACCCTTTATATGGGACATTTGCTAAAATATTGCCATCTTTCCACTGTGTCTGTGTACTATCCCTTTATAGGGTGCAGAACCATCTGTTCTTTTTGATAACATAGCAGCAGCAGCTCGACAATACATCTACACCTCTGCAGCCCAAAGGTCTGATTAGTTGCTCTAAAGGCTCTCTTAACAGCACAGCTACCACATTTTATTTTTCAAGACTCTCTCAACTTGACCAGCCGGTACTTTACAAAACATTTCTGTACCATTTGTCTCTTTATACATTTGACAGGCACTTTTATCAAAAACTTACAGTGCAGTCAATGTAGCTATACTTCAGGGTATGCATTTTGTCAATATATGTGCTCCCTGGGAATCTGTTTCAACTGAAATCAATATTTCATGTCCATGTATTTATTTAATGGTTAAATAACCAAACGTAAGATAATGTAGAATCTACTGTGCCAGCTGAGTCTTCATATCCCTTAGACATTTGATTGTGTGAATATGCTGTGGTATAGAGCTTATGAGGATGTAGATTGGGATTCAAAGTTACCTCCTCGCCACAAACCGCCCACAACTACTCTGGAGAAAACGGTTGACCCTGTGAGTCAACGTTTTGTGTTGAAGCGATACCACAGCAGACCTGAGCTGTGGCAGGTGAGTCTGCTTGATGTGAGGTTACTTCTACTGAAGATCTAAGACATTAAAGGAATAGTTCACTCAAAAATGAAAATTCGTTGACAATTTAGTCACCCTCATGCCATCCAAGATGTAGATGAGTTTGTTTCTTCATGGGAACAGATTTGAAGAAATTTAACATTACATCACTGGGTCACCAATGGATCCTGTGCAGTGAATGAGTGCTGTCTGAATGTGGATTACCTGTGGATTATTGTGATATTTTTATCAGCTGTTTGGACTCTCATTCTGACGGCACCCATTCACTGCATTGGTGAGCAAGTGATGTAATGCTAAATTTCTCCAAATCTTTTGCTATGAAGAAAAACTCATCTACGTTTTGGATGGCCTGAGGGTGAGTAAAATTTCAGCATTTTCAAAGGAACTATTCCTTTAAGAGAGATTTCCTTGCTTTCAGGCCATTGGATCCCATTGGAACAGACATCAGTTACGTGCCACATTTAACGCAAGGAAACCCATCAGTTTGTATGTGATTCAAATAACCTTTTATCTTTATTTTAGATTTATTAATTCTAAGAGTCTGAGCTTTTACTGTATATTTACAGATTTATGTCAGATTGTGCATTTAAAAAGTGTGTTGTTTCTGACTGTTATGTTTTCAATTAACAGCACCAGTCCATGTCCAAAATCAGGCCATATACCTTTATACTGGTAAGCAGATGCAGAGATCTTAGAGATCTCTAGTAAAGTAATGAACATTCTGTATACATTATAAATTACTCAAATCAATTCAGTTGCATATGTTCCAGTGTATTGTTGCTTACAGTCATTTTCCAGTACATTTATTAAGGCTTTGATATTTGTGATCTTGCTGTACTTTATAGTGGTACAGTGGGCTCTGAGAACATGGATAGTGTGGACGTCCCAGGAGAGGACTTCATCCCTCTGACTGTTCTGCGCACCACAATACCTCCTCTCACCCCTGCCAGCTAGTATGACTCTGATCTGTGTATCTGTAAATACATCATAACCATTCTACAGAACTCTTTATAAAGAAGGTGTTTTGTTTTCTCTGTAGCCGATCTACTATACCTGGTTACACTGGAAAAGCCCGGTTTGACAGAACACAGACGTCAGGTTTCAGTCTGCCTTCTTTACCATATACTCCACAAACAGCAGGGTAAGTCATTATAATAGTTCAGATTAAAATATTTTGTTTTGTCTGCTATGAACTGGCCATCTGTCCAGGATGTTTCCCTGCCTACAGCCTGAGACACTGGCATTGACTCCAGCATACATAGGACAATTGATTTGGGAAATGGATAGATATATATTTGGCTTTGTAACGTGATTATCTTGACAATAACTGTCCTCACAAGAACCATAACGCAATCACCAATTATAATAATGGAAAATACAAAAAAAAAAAAAAAAAGTCAATAGTAAAATGCCTGTGATATGGTAATTGAAGAATTTGCAGGGGAAATATGTTTAATTTGCAGGTAAATGTTGTGGCAATAAGAAAAAAACGTAATAGTCCTAGAAATAGTCATTTTCTTTATGAAAAAAATAAATAAACACTTTTTATTTTTGAGAACCTGGGTATCTTTTCACAATGTTCACCCTTTAAGCCCTACTTTCACATTTAATAATAATTATATATTATATTATATTATATTATATTATATTATATTATATTATATTATATTATATTATATTATATTATATTATATTATATATTGTAAACATTACACCTCACTGTAAGTCTTACCACTTTGTCTCAGTAGGTGGCAGTAGTGCTTTGTATTTAGAAAGTTCTTCTGTAAGTTAACTTTTTATGGTCAACACCACAAAACAACACAAATTCCCTGAAGCTGCTTAGTTTATCATTTTATAAATAAATAAATAAGAATATTAATAAATTAATATCTGAAACACACACACACACTTACACACATGTATATACAGTGGTGGCCAAAAAAATTATTAGAACACTAGTATTTTCACCAGCTAAAGAGTTTTAAGTCAGTTATTTTTATCCTTTGCTCTAGTGTGTCAGTAGGAAATATGAGTTTACATCTCCAAACATTCATTTTGCCATTAATTGTAATAATCCAGTGAGATTTTTGTTTGCACAAGGAGTCTGACAACAGCCAGCGCTCCACACAGAGATCTGATCTCATCTTCATCCAGTCTGTCTAGAATGACATGAAGAAACAGAACAAACTGAGACAGACTCAATCCAGAAGAACTGTGGAGAACAACGTCTCCAAGATGCTTAAAGAAACCTACCTGCAAAGCTATAGTACTGTTAAAAGTTTTAGGCACTTGTCTAAAAATGCTGTAAAATGAGGATGCTGTCAAAAATAATTTCATAAATAGATTTTCTTTATCTATTAACTAAATTAAATCAACATTTGGTGTGACCATCCTTTGCGTTTAAAGCAGCTTTTGCCCTAGGTGTACTTGCACATAGTTTTCAGGGAGCTTTGCAGGTAGGTTTCTTGAAGCATCTTGGAGACGTTGTTCTCCACAGTTCTTCTGGATTGAGTCTGTCTCAGTTTGTTCTGTTTCTTCATGTCATTCCAGACGGACTGGATGAAGATGAGATCAGATCTCTGTGTGGAGAGCTGGCTGTTGTCAGACTCCTTATGCAAAGAAAAATCTCACTGGATTATTACAATTAATGGCAAAATGAATGTTTGGAAATGTAAACTCATATTTTCTGCTGACACACTACAGCCAAAGATAGAAATAACTGACTTAAAACCATTTTTAGCTGGTGAAATACTAGTGTTCTAATAATTTTGGCCACCACTATATGTGTGTGTGTGTGTGTGTGTGTGTGTGTGTGTGTATATATATATATATATATATATATATATATATATATATTATACATACATACATTCATACAGTAAATATATAATATATTAGACTACACTATAAATATATACTACACTTTATAAATAAATAATTATATATATATATATATATATATATATATATATATACATACATACAGTAAATATATAATATATATTAGACTACACTATAAAATATACACTACACAATTTTATATATATATATATATATATATATATATATACACACACACACACATCACACACACACATACACACACACACACACACACACTAAAAGCATAATGATCATATAATGATCTAATGGACAATGTTAATAAATTAAGCCTAGTCTGTGTCATTGTTGTTTTTATAGTACAGTAGTAAACTTGCCTCATAGCAGTAAACACATCATAGGATCACTCTGAAGAGGCGTTTCCCACAACCACTGCATTCATTTATCTTCTGATCTCTTTCTCCGTTCCTACCTTAGTAAGTGCAATGTCAAACACTCGCATGTTCCCCTTCTGTCGGTGTCTGCCCTAGATTTACAGCTCTTCAATGCTCTGCAGCATGTGTCTCTGGCTGGAGGTGTGTGAACCACGTCTTACAGCATCATTTAGTAGACCCCAACATGAAGTGTATGGCTGAACAAAGTTCAGGTCATCTTCTAAAGCAGACCCGAAAGAATAAAGACTAGAAGGTGGAAGAATATACTTTAATTCTCCATTTTTAAAGTTAAAAAGGCAGGAAAAATCGTGTGGCATTGATATTTTCTGTGGGTTTCTGAAGAGTCAAATCAGACAGACACTACCGGGAACAAAACCAGTCTAGCAGGACACTTCCACCCTCTGCCTGCAACGGCAAAACGTCCTCGGCTTTCAGAATGAGTAGGAATGAGGCATCTGCAGCTAGTGCAAAGAGGAAGAAGGAGGAGGTGTTTGAGAGAAACACTGGAGGAAAACCAAACTCCTCACCCAGGGTGGTTTTTTTGAAAACGTGTTTCCTAGCTGGGCCCCAGAAGAGCTGGTTTACCGTCTTTTTGGAGCAGACCTCTCCAGATGGCCCTATCCAAAGCTGAGCTGCTCTTGTTGCCGGTGGTAATCGTGGTTTTTACTCAACCCAGATCCATTTTCCTGGAGTCACCGGTGCTCTGAAATCTGTTTCCTTTGCCGATAAAACAGGCCTCCCATCTCTTTTCCTTACAGCAGAAAGTCAGCACCTTTACAACTTCCTCTAACTCTCTCCTCCTCCTTATTTGTTGATAACTCAAATGTCTCCAAACCGTTTTCATTCCTCCGCAGCTTTGGCAAAACTCAGTCGCTTGAGAGTGTCAAAAGACACACTCTGACATTGTTTGCTTTATGGAAAATCAGACACAAGCGAATGAAACTCCCCTTTTCAAAGCATTAATAGATACAGTAGTTGACATAACGAGTCTACAGACTTTCCATCAACATCAAAATTTTAGGTTAAAATGTGAATTATGCTAACATCATAATAATTTACTGCTCTTGTTTTACTGTGAATTCACATTATGAAGTTGTCTTGCTACTGTAATTGTTTTGAAGTCACCCTAATGGTGATTAGTGATTAGTATTTGTTTGGGATCTTGGACGTTGTATATTATATATGTCGGAAGTGTGACAAATGAAAACGTTTGTGAAAATGATGACAAGCTAGAATATGAAATAAGCTAATTTCCTGATTTTAAGTTAGTCGAACTATTATTAGCATGAACATGATTTTATTTTAGCATTATTTAAGTACGAAGATAAATCAATAACTTATTTCATATTCATAACTGTTGACATTACACTTCTGCTCACCAAGCCTGCATTTATTTGATTTATTTGAAGTACAGCAAAAACAGTAAAATTTAAAATACCTGTTTTCTATTTGAATGTATATCAAAATGTAATTTATTCCTGTGATTTCAAAGCTGAATTTTTTCCATCATTACTCCAGTCACAGGATCCTTCAGATATCAGTCTAATTTTCTGATTTGCTGCTCAATAAACATTTATTATTATGTTGAAAACAGCTGAGTAGAATTTTTTCAGGTTTCTTTGATGAATAGAGAATTCAGAAGAACAGCATTTATCTGAAATAGAAATCTCTTGTAACATTATAAATGTCTTTATCATCACTTTTGATCAGCATAAATCATCCTTGCTAAATAAAAGTATTAATTTCTATAATTTGTTTCCCCAAAAAAAAACTGACTCCAAGCTTTTGAATGGTATATTGTATGATGTTACAAAAGCTTTTTATTTCAGATAAATGCTGATCTTTGAATCTTTCTATTCATCAAAGTATCCTGAAAAAAAAATGTACTCAACTGATTTAAATATTGATAAAAATAATAATAATAATAATAATAATAATAATAATAATAATAAATGTTTCTTGAACAGCAAATCAGCATATTAGAATGATTTCGGAAGGATCATGTGACACTGAAGACTGGAGTAATGATGCAGAAAATTTAGCTTTGATCACAGGAATAAATTACATTTTAAAATATATTCAAATAGAAAACAGCTATTTTAAATAGTAAAAATATTTCATAATTTTACTGTTTTTGCTGTACTTTGGATCAAATAAATGCAGGCTTGGTGAGCAGAAGAGACTTCTTTAAAAAATATTAAAAATCTTACTGTTCAGAAACATTTGACTGTTAGTGTGTGTGTGTGTGTGTGTGTGTGTGTGTGTGTGTGTGTGTGTGTGTGTGTGTGCGCGCACACAAATTCCATGTAATCTCTCAATTAACAACTATGTTATTACTGTTAATTATAATCAGTTGTTTCATGGCTTTTTTAACTACCCAAGTTGACAGAACAACATTGCAGGGCCAGTACAAGTTAAGCTTGTTCAACAGCATTTGTAGTATGTTGATTACCACAAAAATCATATTTTAGTTATTTTATAGGTTATAAGTTATTTTAACTCATCTTTCTTTTACATTAAAACAGGCAGTGAGGCACTTACAGTGGAAGTGAATTGAGACCAATTTTTGGAGGACTTAAAATGAGAAATGTAAAGCATAGAATTTTATAAAAAAAGTATTTTTTTTTCTGGTAAAATTTGAGTATTATATGAGATGTAAAGTTATTTTAGTCATTTATAGTGTTATGTTTTGGATATAACATTACACAAAAAAATTTAGTAAGAATTTTGTTTCTCACTTAAGTCATCTTAACATGCATATTTATTATGTTTTGTGACTTTGTGACTAAAACAGTGAGTATTTTAACCTTTACAGATTCAAATGTTAAGTTTTGTGGTAATCAACAGTTTATGCCATAAGTGCTGTTTATTGAATCCAGAATATTCCTTTAATTTGAACATTCCCAGTTTGACCAATGTTCCATTTCTAGGAGCCGTTCTGGTACCTGGAGCACCCCTAACTATGGACACAAGGCTCCTCTGTCAGGAATGATCACTACTGTCCCACCGGGAAACCCTTACCTTCATCCCAAAGGCCCGGTACTTCCCATGAAATAACTCTAAAAGCACAGCATGTTCCTTAAAGAGAAAAATAAATGATGAAGAAGTGTGGGAAATGAAAGTCTCCCTTTTCATGAAATTCAATCTGTTTGTGAATAGATCTATAATGATGCAATGTCAGTGACTGATTCTCTGAGCTCTGAATAATGAGATGCTTTATTATCATAATTTCCTTTGATTTAGATGAGTGCTTCTGAAAATGTGGAGGTTATGCCATTGTCTTAAACATTCACTGTGGGTGTGTGTGGGCTTACGTATTTGACTATATGTGTGTCCATGCGGATAAATGAGTGAATCAGTTTCTCACAGATCCTCTTTTGCATGCTTTTATTACTTTGGTTCATCCAAATAGCACGTACAAACTGCTTGTGGAACTTAGAGCTACATTGTGGTTATGCAGCAATAGCAATGCAAATAAAACTTTGCCTGTTATCTTAAAAGAAAACAAAAGGCACGCGTTTCTGAAATGCTCTAGTTTTGCACCCCAAGAACTGTGGTTTGGAGAATAAAAGAAAGAATACCAGTGCAGCTTCACCTGCTTACAGGAAATAGGAACATGCTGGTTTCCTGTCTCCCCCTATGTCGTCTTTGCATTTCTATGTTGAAAACAGTCCGCTCTGGAAGCAGCTCAGTCGAATCCACCAGTTAAAGAAAACACCAACACCAACTAGAAGAATCAACGTAGGATTGAAAAAGTGCTCAAAACCAAATTCATTTATAGAAGTCCTAAAGAGTGTTCAGTTTATAAACCTCACGTTTAACACATGGAATTGAGGAAATGAGATGTCATTCTAAGTTATGCTTTGCATTACGGGAAAACTTTCTCTGTTTTCAGTTGGTTTGACAGCTGAGCCATGGTGGGAATAAAACCTTCTCTGTGGTATTTCCAGAGATGGAGATGTGGTTAACTGATAATTAACGTCCATCTTGGGGCCAATGAAAGGGATCAGGCTAGTCGCGTTTTCTGTAAGGTGACCTTCAGCCCATCACTATGAGCCCACGTGAGACAAACTGAAAGCTTTTGAGACTGTGAGTGTGACATGAGACAGACTCAACACAATAGATGTAAGTTGCTGAAACAGCCTTTTATGTTACTGAGATTTTCCTAATTATCTTTTCATAGTAAGATCTTCATCTACAAACAGGCACGTGTAATGTCTGAGGATTTTAGGGGTCACCTCATCTGTGAGATACATTGATTTAGAGCCATTCCTGCAGTTCAGCAGTAAAGTGTGACGTGAAGCGTAAAAGTTAACAGTTAATACATTTACTAAATTTGACAGTATAAAGGTGCTGTCCATTGTCTATTGTCAGAGACGTATGAAACTCGGCTCACACAGAAGTCATTTTCAAACCAAGCAACTTTCTGTTGGCCAGTGAAACAGACCCATGCAGCCAGCTTTAACCTGTTGCAAAATCTGCATGGGAAAATCTTCACCCACGTGTGAAATTTTTGAATTGTGTAGATTCCTACTGAAATGACTTAATTTCACACAATTGAAAATTCCTGAAGAATTCTAAATGTGATGGACTTTTAGATCTTTATAGACTTGTAAATGGACTTTTATTGTTTTCTCTAATCTATCAGATTCAGTTAATCAAAAGTCATTGATAAATTGCATATAATTTACTGAGCCCAGCTCTAACATGTTATTTTTATTTCATTATTTTTGTTAGTTTCCTTGATAAAGGATCTAAAAGTGTTAACATGTTTAAAAAAAATAAAAAATTTAAATTAATTAGTATCATGAAATCTATAGTTGTAGTTTCATTTAAGCTATCATATCCATCAGGTGTTTATTTGTTGTGGTATTGTTTTAGCATTGATACAGAAGTACCAGAGTCAGAATTGTATGGAAGCCTGTTTCTGTTACAGAATAAAAAAAAAATAATAAAAAAAAAGATAATTTTGATTTTTTATCTCAAACCTTTTTTAGCAATTCTGAGAAAAAAGTGAGATATAAACCCAGAATTGCAAGATATTAACTCAAAATTCCACTTTTACATCTCACTGTATGTTCATATCTCACAATTCTGAGGGGAAAAAAGTCAGAATTGTCAAATAAAAAATCACGATTACCTTCTTTTTTTTAAATTCTGTGGTGGTACCAGGCTTCCACTGAATAGAGTCAGGAGAAATGTGTATTTACAATCTAAATAGGGTCAATTTTGATTTCTTGTTGACTTTAATGTAACTTATGCTTTCAACATCATTGGAAAAAAGTGACTGTGGTGACATTTCTGCACTTATTTTGTTTCGTGACACTTTCAAAATGAAATGTCCAGTGAGTAAAGCTAAAAATGTCTTCAGTTTTCTCTGAAACAGATGAACATGAATCTGGCAACATTTTATTATGTTCGTTTTAATATGTATCGCAACAGTTTGGAAATGAAATGAGTGGTGCTAAAAGGTTAATGTGCTTAATTGCATTTGAAAGTAATGTACCACATACACCGATACTGTTAAGCGTGACATAATAGTAATAGCCTACCATTTTAGCTGGATTCCGGAAGTATTTGAATAATTTATCAAGTGTTGTGACTCGTATCAAGTCCAGTGCTTTACCAGGTGAGCTCCTGAGAAAGTCTAACTACTACATCAGAAAAGCCATACATATGGAGCTGGTTATGTGATGCTAACGTCAAAATGTTTACTGTGGTAGAAGTGTTTTAAAATCAAAATCATAACAGTATTTCACGAGGAAGCATGCCAAAATAAGTATTTCTAAGTCAATAATCTTCCCCTGAAATCATAATTTGTTTAAAAATAAATAAACATTGTAGGTGTTATACTGCCACTAGTGTTCATTGCACCTGGAGTTTTGCAAAAATGTAGAGACAGTTTTTTCCAATGAGCCTATGTTTATGTTTTGTAATAAATGGATTCAGAAGATAGCTGTTTTCGGTAAACATAAAGAGAGATCAGAAAATCATAATTAACATGGGCTATAGAGTCACCTTTGACCTCAGTGTACACAGCAATGCCTCCTGTGACATTTAACCTCTGTCCTGTCTAAGTATTAGCACGTCTTTTTCAGCCAAGCTCACTCCACCATTCAGAAAGCTTCTCCAAAATGTAGACGCACCATCATTTTAAACCATACTTTTCTCCACTCTTCTCAGCTCCTTAAGCTTAGTCTTTTTCTTGTCTACATCGTATCATTGGCTCAATTTTCAAGATGGGGTCACAAACATAATGACTGATTCAGCGACAGTCCTTTAGGGTCTTCACCATACTCGCTCGGCCGAGAGATTAATTTCCCTCCCGCCGCTTAGTTTTTTTGTGTCATTTCCACATAAAGAAGCTAAATGTCAAGCATGCCTGACTCCCTCCAGTGACACATCCATTCCCGCAGATAATTACCATAAGGAAATTGATGCTTTAGTGTGCAGAGGGGAATTTAATTTACTCTGACATCCCCCTGCATAATGCATTCCCAAAGAAAGTGAGATTTTTCAGCCCCAGATTAAGAATTTAAATACAGCAGACTATTAACGTGATTACCAATCTCGAACATCTCCGACTTATTTAGGTAGTTAAACCAATTATGGATTACATGTTGTTAAAGTTATAAATTAGAGGGTGTGAAAGCTGCTTAAAGATCCATGAAATAAGCAATAAGAGGATGCCTCTGTTCTTTTTGCGCCAGTACTTTGCTACTGGATAACTTTAAGATAATATGTTTATTAGCTGTTGTTATGGCGAATGTTCATCCTATCTATGCATAGAAATATTAGGCATTAGGCATTATGAAATAACAATGAACTACTATTATTAATATAATTAATTACTATTAATGTTAAGGATAATTTATAAATATACGATTGTTCATTGTTAATTTATATTTGTTGATAATACATAACTAATGTTGATTTACAGAACCTGAAATATTAAAATGTGTACATGTAGAAATTAAAATGTGTATATGTAGAAATTGACATTATTCACTGTTATTTTGTATTAGCAATTGTATAAGCTAATGCTGACAAAGTATTACTGGAACTTCTCATATATTTTACTGCTGTTATGTTTTTCTTCAAAATACATATATTTTATTATGAACATAAATTTCAGTCAAATCCATTAGAATCAGTCATACATATTAAGTTCAAATTTACCCTGTAACCTTATAGGTCAAGTGGTTTGGAGAATGGATGGATAGATGATATTTCTGAATTTATTATTTAAATAACATCAGGGAAATGCACTAACACTGCACAAAAAAATGAAATTATAGTATTAAGTATTGAAATTATAAATATAGTTTATTCTCCAGATTATTGTGTGGTGTTTTATAAGAAAAAAAACTAATTCATTTTATCTACTTTAAAAAGTCACATTTAATTAAATTTAATATTTTACTAGCCATTTGTAATTGTTTGTGAAATTTGCTAGCGATTTCTGTGTGAAAAATGTTTCTACACGAACCAATTGTTATAAAACATTAACCAATTAGAACATGTCTTTAAAAAACAAACTTTCAACAAAATATTTCAAAAAGAATATAAAATGTTAGACAGAATTTAAAATTATTATAGACATTTTTGAATACTTTATAGAATAAAATAGTAATAACAACAATAATTTTTCCTTGAATTGTTCATTTATAATTGTTAATGGAAAATGTTAATTTCTTTAATTAATGTTTAACACATGACATTCATCATAATTTCCCCCAAAAATTACAGGCTACACATGCTCTCAGCCATACCAGTTTGTGCAGAGTCATTCTCCGTCTCCTCTCTGCTCTTGACTGGAGCTAGAACACAGTTTGCTGAGTCACCCTACACCAAAAGCATTCCCTCAATGCCATCTCTGGAGATTAGACTGTTCCACTGTAATGTCACAGCCAGTTTTTACTCCATTTATATATGATATCAAAAGAAGAAAACATTCTGGCTCTCCAGAGGGTCACTAACTTACACAAGCAACAGGTTGTCCTGAAAAAAACAAGCTCACATCATCCAGGGTTCCCGTTTCACCCCACACCCAACTGCCTGAAAAAGTCCTCCTGGAGACAGGAGATAAGAGTGGCCTCCTTCTGAACGTGACTCAGCACCAGCAGCTCCTGAGATATGGCTACCTGGAAGGGTCAAACATTTGGATCACTAGGAGCCAAAAAGATTTGTGTTTATTACACCAATACCACAGCCAAAAGGCAATGTAGTGGAAACGCCATTTAAAATATAAGGGCGAAACATGGGAATTAAATGACCCTATTGTTTAAGCCAAAATTGCTTTCTAACTCATTATTTATTGACTATTTCTATAAATATTAATGCAAAAATTATACCTTTTTGGATGATTGGTAGCAGTATTGTTAGTACATCCATCCATTCTGAATCTAATGATATATTTTAATAAAGTAATATTGAACAGGTCAGATTGCACTGTCCCAATCTTACTATATGTCAAAAGAATGAATTTTAATTACATCCATTCTCCAAACTGCTTATGCTTTGTAGAATCACAGGGGAAATTTTATTGTTCATTTAAAAAAATAAATAATTAAATACCCAAAAAAGACCTGATTCTGAGGTATATTAAAAGTAAAACCAAACTCTGTGCACCAAAAGATGCAAGTAATAGACTTGGGCCAGGAAATAGCAAGTAATACTGGGTGCATTACTTGCTAGTTCCTGGCCCAAGTCCATTACTTGCATCTTTGCATCATCTCAGCTGTATGCTGCTGTTCCTCTGAACATGAAGTATCCTTCACACATAACTACAAACTAGAAACTGACAGGATGTACAGCTTTCATCTCAAACAACATCCGTTTAATGCCATGAGGTATGTTTTCTAAAACCTAATTGAAATCCTAGAAGATACAAATCAGTCAAGTGTCCTTCATGGCCAAAATAGGTGTTATGCTTACAAACAGTTAGACAAAGTATTTTGCATTAACTGTATGCATATGCATGCATAGACTTTACATTGGAAGCAGTTCTTCACCTTTTTAACTCCAGACAATATTCAGAGCCCACCATTACCACCATGCCTCTTTAATGACATCTCAATGATGTGATTTATGTAATGTATGGTTCTTAAAAAATATAGCATGTAATAGAGATGGCTATATGTGTCACGGTGCACACAAGGGAATGGAGGAGACGAGAGATAAACTTCAAAATAACAGTCTTTAATCCAGAAAGGGGTACACACGGTAGGGCAGAGACAAACAGGAAGAAGACATCAACGTTAATCCCAGATGCTAGACTCAGGGAAACACAGGGCTTAAATAATCAAACTAAATGAGATAATTAACAAACACAGCTGGTACTAATAGAACTAAGGATGAAACAATAAAGACAGGAACAGGAACATAACCAAATATGGGCATACAAGAGGGAAAACTAAGTCTAGGGGAACACGAGACAAAAAACTACAACACAAGACAGGACACAGGTCTGACAGTACTCCTCCCTCCTGGAAGGCACGTCCACGCGCCTCCTAACATCCAACGGGGAGGGTGGGCACTCTGGAGGCCCCTCAGGACAGACACGGGGGAGGCCTCTAGGATGGATCAGGGGACTCCTGGAGCCATGGTAGGGAGCTCAGGAGGCCATGGCAGAGCAGGGAGCTCTGGAGGCCATGGCAGGCGGTCCTCATGGCCATGGCCTCATCCTTCGCCCCGGCCTCTACGACCGGATCCTCTTAGCCCCCCCCCCCCCCCCCCCCCCCCCCCCAAATAACTTGGAGACAAATTAGGGCTAAACTCAGGAACAGGAGCCCTCCTCGGGGCTATCCACAGGAACAGGAGCCCTCCTCGGGGCTATCCACAGGAACAGGAGCCCACTTAGTGATAGGCTCAGAATCTGAGGCCCTCTCTGGGTATGACGAGAGCACAACTGCCCTCCTTGGGCTGGACGTGGGGTCAGGGGCCCTCTCAGGGGTGATCTCAGGAACCGCTTCCATTGAGGCAACAAGAGAACCCCAACAGACAAGACAAGACCGACAAGACAAGGCTGATTAAAAATGTTCCTGTGGACAATACTTTAGGGGACATGACATGACTCTGGTCAGGGGCTGGAGCCTGCACTGGACTCTTGGTCAGGGGCTGGAGCCTACACTGGACTCTTGGTCAGGACACTGGAGCGAACTTTGGAACTGAAGTAAGCTGCAGCCGGCAGGCTTGACTTCAGATCGGCCGGGGGCTTGAGGGAGCCGCAGCTGGCGGCTTGACTTCGGAATGGCCGGCGGGCTTAAGGAAGCTGCAGCCGGCGGCCTGAGTGAGCGGCGGCCCGTGAACTTGACTTTGGATCGGCCGGCGAACTTGACTGATGAGCGGCCGGCGGGCTTGGGTTAGCCGCAGCTGGCGGGTTGGACAGATGAACGGCCAGCTTACTTGACTGAGGATCGGCCGGTGGGCTTGGGTTAGCCACAGCCGGCGGACTGGACAGATGAACATGTGGCAAACTTGACTGTTGAGCGGCCGACGGGCTTGGGTTAGCCGCACCTGGCAGGCTGGACAGATGAACGGCCGGCGAACTTGACTGACGAGCAGCCAGCGGACTCGCAGCGTTCGCGGCGATCCCGCAGAACTCCCACTCTTAGCTTTGGCGCGCTTGGGCAGAATGATGAGCGGCGACTTCCATGCCGCGGGGGAGAACAAAAACAAAACAGAAAAACAAAAAACTTTAAAAACCGGAAAACAAACCGGGTGAATGGCCGCCGCTTACTGTTTTGGTCTGGTATTCTGTCACGGTGCACACAAGGGAATGGAGGAGACGAGAGGTAAACTTCAAAATAACAGTCTTTAATCCAGAAAGGGGTACACACGGTAGGGCAGAGACACACAGGAACAAGACATCAACATTAATACCAGACACTAGACTCAGGGAAACACAGGGCTTAAATAATCAAACTACACGAGATAATTAAGAAAAACACAGCTGGTACTAACAGAACTAATGATGAAACAATAAAGACAGAAACAGGAACATAACCAAATATGGGCATACAAGAGGGAAAACTAAGTCTAGGGGAACACGCAACGCGACAGAAACTACAACACAAGACAGAACACAGGTCTGAAAAAATGACAATAAATTAAAATTAATAAGCAGCTTTATGCACACTTTATATAGCTGTTAGTTCTCGTCCTATAATCTAAATAGTCAAGCAGCACTCCAAGCGTGCTCATATTTAGTATAACAGCACTGGGACTTTTCTCTGTTTGTACCATCTTATCAATTCACAGCATTCCAGACCGGAGCAGAAATGGATCACGGAGTTAACTTTCCATACTCTGTAGACTGTGATCACTCAAAGGATTGAATAGTTCACATCCAGTTTGAACAAAAGAACCGGTTCAAAGAACAATTCATTTGCAAACCAAACATCACTAATCAGTATAGCTGTGGTTCAGCTGTAAACATAAGCTGCATGTGTTTATATTCAGTAAAACATCTCTCTTGCGACTGCTATTCCTTAAATAAGGTATTGGAAATAATTTAAAATCATCTGGTGCACCTTATAAGTTTGATAAGGCCCTCTAGTGGGCTCCGGACCCCTCCCCTACAATTAATTAATGCAACCTTTTCCGTTTCTCATTTAAATAGACATCAATTCACTTCTCATTAAAGAAAAGTATTCTGCTAACATCACTAAAACAGGTAACATGAGATCAAGAGACCCCTGTCCCTCTGAGAGAAATAAATAAATAAGAAATGATCAGTCCACTGTCCTAACCCGCCTCATCCCATCTCATGCATGGCTGCCAGTGATGGTCTACTGGGTGTCAGCTTTTATTGGCACGATACAAAGCGAAGTGCCAAGCTCTGCTGCCTCGATTCCCCGAGCAGACTCGGCCTCTGGAATAAAAGCTTGCAAAATGTCTCGCCCAAGCACAGAGACATAGCAATGCTGGGCTGGAAGGAGGAAGTGCAGTGGAGAGGGGAGGGACCGCGCGCAGAGTTCCAGACTGCTGCCGCGGCGCTGAGAACTTGTGCGCATGGAGCGGCGGGGGACAGCTGGAAGAGCTTCATACTGCAAACTCAAGGAATAGCAGGTAAATAACTCTCACAGGCCGATCCAAGTGACACATATCACAGATTTAGAATTGAAGAGTTGATAAAAATGTACAGTTCAACTAAGTGAGAGCGAGGAGAACTGGCGTACTGGAAGTTTTTGTCCTGAACTGTGTAGCAGGTGCAAGTGCTTCAATCCTCTTGACATGGCGAAGGCGTGTTCATCGAGCGCGTTCGCGTAATTTCGCGCCAGGGCTTCTTCATCAGAAGTTTTAAATGTAGTTTATATGTTTTTCTTTTCTTTCTGTTTTCTTTTCGCTTTCGGTTCATCATCTTTTTTTCCAGTTTTCCCTATGGAAAAAGTTTCCCGATGTCCCATACGTGGAACCGGGTGGAATTTTTTCCAATCATTTCATTGATAATGAAAATTAAATATACGCAATATATTCCTAAATTGTTTATCTTTTAAATGTGTTGTTTAAATACAACTTTGAACGTTACTTTCATTATCTTTCGATACGCACCTGTTGCTCAGCATTCAAATTCCTATTTTTAGCAATATGGACTTTTGAGATCACATTTTCTCCGAAAAATAAAAAAGTCTGTTTTAACGACACATACATTTTAGCAGTAATATGTTTAAGGAAATGTATGAAATCGAAAAGTTCGTTTTCTCCATCCAGCTATGGATGTATTCTTCAAAAATAGTTTTTGGGAAGTTTTACACTGTACTTTTTTCTTGATTATGTTAGAGCCGAATTGCTTCCATTCATTTCACTTTCATTTTCACTCGATTTTCTTCATTTTAAATTAAATTCAAAATGATTATAAAGTATAATGAAGTGATCACAGCAAGTTGGTTTTACTTAATAATTCTTTTTAAAAAATTACAGTTATTTTTTTGTGTGAGTTTTCCTCCTTTTTCCAGTGTAGGTAAGACAGGTAAAAATAACTTACACGAATTCTTTGGTCATTTTTTTCTCCGGTGATGCATGTGTGTCTCGAGATTCTCTTTTGTGCCCTTGTTTGGTTTCATGTATACTCGTTAATGCTCACGGCACAGGTCATATGTGCAAGAGAAACAGTATTGAGCGATTGTGTAAAAATACACCGCGTGCGACAGACAAAAACACACTTCTCACATTTATTTGAGAGAATTGATTAATCAAACTTTCTTACTCAGAAACGAATGAATGCAAATTTATGGACAAAAAAAGTTTGTTTTACTAAGATTTGAATAATTACCAATTAAAAATATAATCATCAAAACTATAATGTAGGCGTTTATTTGTAGGTAAGATATTTACAAATAATACCCGCTTTATATTTCAGTACAGTTTGTTGCTGCGTTTAAATTTTCTAACTTTATTCTATCTATTATTTAAAAAAAAAAAAGAAAAGAAAAAAAAATGGTTTTCACATCCGCGCTCTTAAAATAACAGTTTCACAGTGTATGTTTGTAACTTTTGCGCATCTCAAAAGCATAATATCTCCATATACGACAACATCCATTGCACTTTGTTTCAGGCACTTTTAATATATAAAGCATATTGTACACATTAATGTGGCACATTAAAAATGTGCATAGAGAAAGAGAGATGAAATGATGAAGTGAATAAATTGAGTGCTCTCAGTGGCAGTGTAGTGAAGTGTGGCCAGTGTAAATGAGGCTTCTATAAAGTGAGCTTCTTTTATTTCTGTGAAAGCCTCAGAAAGCAGTTCCTGCATATCATCTTTGACAGATAGCAATCACTCTATCTTACGCCCTCAAATGTGATGAAATCCCCACTGATGCAAGACAGGCCAGTCAATGGATATCCCATCTGACAAACAGTTACTGAAAAAGCTCTCCTAATTAGAAATCATTATTTTCACAGTGTTTAACTGGCACAAATACCGTTATCCAATCCTATTTTTATTTAGGTTATTCATACTAACTATACAAAAGAGCCACATTTGTAATGTCTGAAGGCATGTATATTTTAAGTTATATTAATATTTATTCTGTTTTATCATATTTATACAAATATTATATATATATATATATATATATATATAGGATAAACCTAATATTTTTATTAAGAAAGTCATGCTTTTCAGTATTATTTGTAGCAAAAGAAAAAGAGAAGAAAGTTTTTGTAAGCTAAAGAAGAGAATTAATATTATTTATGATAAGAGGTGATGCTGATATGAACCTGAATGTATTAAACATTCTGCAGGTGTCCACAAGTTAATACTGTTGCATTTTTTTTCATGTTAAAAGATTAATTCTAAGACTAAAATCTAATTGACCAAATGAATAATGAATAATAAAATATTTTGTTATAAATGTTGTTAATTAAAAAGCAGCAAAAGACTGCATCTGTGTTAACATCAAATGTTTATTTGAATGTAGCATCTGTGTTTGACTCAAATTGTATCATATTTAAAGTGGATAAAATATTTCTGTTATGACTTAAATCAGTTTTGTTCCTACTGAAACCAAGAAAAAATCCCAGAATGGTTTTGCATCCTTTTAGAATATTGCTGTTTTATGCAAAGGAAAAAATTCCACCATTTACACTCTGCTACTCTCTTGACTCATTACATGTAGATGTCATTTATGTAACCATCCCTGATGAAATGGCACTTGTTGCAAGCAGTTCTTTAGTTAAGTCATACTCACCTTTGAATGGCTCTAAACACAGCTATGGCATTTTGTCTGTTTAACGGTTTTGCAGTGCCGAGTCTCCACCCATCTCTTCAACTTTTTTTCGCACTTACCCTTTACACTCCCTTTCTCTTCACACACACACATACACATACACACTAAGGGTGTTTTAAAACCTACAGAGCTCTTCCTGGGTGCTATGATAATGTGCTTGACTATGCTAATCTATTGCCTTGACTGTCCTACACGCACACTGAGGTTTGACAACACAAGCAAAAATTGCTGAAAAAAAAGAGGTAACTGAATGCGTGAACTGAGATAACATTTAGGATAGTAGCAATTTCATTTTTACTACCTGTATATAAATAAAGTCATCAGCTGAGAGCAGGTAACTGGTATGATAACTAATCCAGATCGGTTTATTCTTTTAGAGTGGGAGAATAAAGCATACTTGAAAAAGTTCATCAGTGAGGAGTATTTTTACATTTTCTACCCCCTCTTTATCTACACCATCACTATTTCCCCTCTCACATCTGCTCAGAAAAGGGGGCGCAGGGGAATACCGTACACCTCCACCCACCCAATACACACATACACTCTACTTCTCCACTCCATAGAGCTCTACCTCAGTTACCAAAAAATAGTGCAGCAACCTTCAAGATGTTGGTTAGTTTGTGGTACGAGGAATGCGTCACATATGATGCATTTTTATTGCACCTAACCCAAAGCCAAACCTGACCTGACTCTAACCTCAATCAACATCTTTTGAAAAAGCACCAGTTTTATCTATGGGAGTACGGAGCTAGTTGTAACACTCATGGTTTCAAAGTTTCCACACATTATGAAACTTAGTGTATTTACTAGTTGCCATATCAAGAGAAAACGTGCCAAAATTCAAAAATCTTTGGAAGATATCATCGCACATTTATTTAACCATGGCAAAAGTAAATTTCTAACTGAAGTTAGATTTTCTTAGTGTTTTTAAAATTAGACATATTTGCTGTTATTTTAATCTCCAACCTGTTAATTAACAGTTTAGACAATTGTTTTATGGTTATCTAACTAGCAGAAGACACTAGCCGGGTGTAAATCCCAGTTGCACAGGTGGGGAACGTTGTAACGCTGCGTTAAAATGTTTCCTGCTATTAGAATTATGTTATTCTATGATATAATTCACATATCGAACTCTAATTCTATTGAGAAACCATGAATAAATGTGAATAAAAACTGAGAGAGAAAACCTGAATGTTCAGAAAAAATTATTGCAAGAAATTTAAAGCACTCTTACTGGCTCATCTATTTGTCTCGTGTTGTGAGATCTGTGTGTGTAAGGAGGGGTGTGTTGTGTTCAGTTCAGTGTTTTTCCGAATGTGTTTCTTCATCTGTTTGCTCACATTGTTTTAAGTTATGCCATATAGTAGTGTTTTGTGGTGTGTTCACTGTCAAACTCATTTTAAATTACTATAAATACCATTATTTCATACAAATAAGTTTATTATTGTATTTTATTGACAAACCATTTTAGTTTGACTTGTATATTTTTGATTAGATCAGATGTTATATGGTCATGTTACAATGTGCCCCACATATGTGGCATGTTGTCACATTCCACTTCCATTCTTTCGGGGCAAATAAAGAAAAAAGTGCACACTGTATTAATTAAACAAGACCACCTATTTGTACATATTTATGAGATTAATGTGGAAGAAATGCTCTGAACCCCAAGTGGATTTACACAAGCCCCGCTCTACCCTATGCTATTACTATTTAGTTAGTTTTTGTCAGTGTTACACTTCCTGAAATCTAGAACAATAAAATAATTTTTTTTAAATCCTATTAATAATTTTTTTCTCAGTGGGACACTAAATTCAACACATTTTTAATGAGAAAGGTTCAGACAAAACATTTACTCGGAAAGTAACATTGGATATTTCATTTATACAAATATTCATCAATGAATCAGACTTTTACTTTGACTATTTTGGACTTTTTTTTTATTTTATTTTTTATTCCAAATGCTCCACCATAGGATGTCAACTTAAATGTTGTATTTCTCTGGTCAAGTCACAGATTTTCAATCGTAATTGCTGGGCCATTCAAGAATACTAACTAAAACAGGTTCTCATCAAGAATGTGTCTGTATTTACCCATCCCATGTTGCTTCTGATGGCAACAAGCGCCTCCTGGTGAAATCAAAGCCAGACTAGTGGCAAGGAAGCCAAATGCCTTCCTTCTAGCCACTATCTCACAGTGGCCAAATCTGTGAAGTGTTGAAAAGATTGTTGATGTCCCATTTAGACACTCAAAGAGGTCTGTGAAGATCCATGAGCAGCTCCTTGGTATTCATAACAGCGGGTCTGATCTGCAGTTTGCTTGTAAAATATCACTAATATTACTTCCTAGTGATATTGTACAATCACAAATAATACAGTATGTTTGTGGAAAACATCATTTAAATAAATATGCATTCAGTTTATTTTACAACACAAACAGATTGAGAATCATTCAGTGGAAAGTGAGTCATTTCTGAAGGAATTTCAAAAATGTAACAAAATATTAATTTTTATTTGTCATTTGCACATATGCAAAAACATAAAGGTACATATATATATGTATATATATATATATATATATATGGATTTGCATATAAGGATATGAATTCAAAAAAAAATACACACAGAGAAAACATATTACTCTTCAGCTAAATACAATTTAATTGTGTCTAGCTTATCATGTCCACCTGCAATCCTTTACGCACCAATGACCTTTGACCCTCTCTATTTCACACACACAATGACGCCCAGGCACACGCACATTTGTATCTCACAGCATTCGCAACAAACCCTCACCAGGGTTTGGGTGTGCGAGCCGAGAAGCGCGATCCCCAGGAAGACTGGGACATTGCGACAGACGGTAGGCCGCTGGTTTCCCACTATTTGTTCCAAGTGCATGGAGCCATCTGTCATTAAAAACAGGAAGCCCTACGTCCCCCTTCTCCCAGGAGCTCTCTTCAGCTTGCTTGGCTATTTTCAGGAACTTCACTTCTCCCTGTGTGGCTGGCGGGGCCGGGCGTGGGGCCCTAGCGGGAGCGTCTTGAAGTGGCAGCGAGGCCGAGGCTGTTGTGCCCATCTGCTGTGGGCCCAAGTGGCCACTACATTATTAATGGGGCCACGAGCGCTGATGACTTCTCAGATATGCAGGCCTGGCCTGAGGAAGTGCTCACCACTGATTCCTTCTGAGGAGTCAGAAAACACTTATTCTGACCCTCCACTCTTGTTCTTTCCTCCATTTTCTTCTCGTCCTGTCCACTTTATTTTTAACGTAAGAGTGGGTGCGGCCATTTGAAACTTGAATGTATGAGGCTTCCGGTGTCATTCGCTTCCACTTATTTTACCTGTATAAAAACAGCTGCTTGATATGGCAGACTGGTATTTGTTCTCATATTATTTTAATGTATTATAATCACAAACATACTGGTTTGTAGTGAAAGCAGCTTGCAGCACTTGATTAACCCACAACATTTTTTAAAAGTTTTATAAATGTTAGGACAAAAGGTTCTTAAAGTTATGTTTAAGGAATGTTCTTATAAACTTATAAACGTTCTGAGATCAACATTCTCGGAATGTCTTTGTGATGTTATTTGTACTTGATGAATATTCTAAGAAATGTTTTTGTAACCTTTAAATAACATTAAAATCATGACAAGAAAACTGGACATTTTAGCATTCTTAGAACATTAAAAAATTAACGTTCAAATAATGTCATATTTTGGGTAAAAATAAAATTAGTATAACGTTTAAGAAACGTTTTTGTAACCTTGTCACAACATGACAACTGGACATTTTAGAAACATTGTTCCCGTTTTCATAACCTAAATATGTTATCTGAGAATTTTTTCTTAAATCTTTCTATTTACCTATAGGGGCTTATGAATCAGAAGTCTTGCATATTCACAGAAAATAGCTAACTTTTGTGTTACAAAACAAGGAGAATTCTCTCACTGACTTATTTTCAACTAACCTTTCCCTTATTTCTTAATCTATTCATGTCTTGTCCCTGATAAACCTGCTTTGTTTAGTTTGAACCTTCTGTGTCTTCTTTCTGTCACCTTACTCATTGCACTCTCTTGTCTACATTTCCATCTGTGTTCGTACATCCCTGTGTGTGTGTGTGTGTGTGTGTGTGTGTGTGTGTGTGTGTGTTAAAGAGAAGCGGAGAAAGAGTTGGGCTGCCGGGCTCACCCATGCATGCTCAGTAAATTAGAGTGAACACGAGCGCCAATCAGCTGGCGATGCCAAACACCCGCATCCTCCATGACCCCGGGCCATCTAATTTTCTGCTTAATTTTGCGGCAGTCAGTTTGCATTTTTGGATGATTATGTGGTAGGAAATTAACAATAAATAACAAATGTGGTCTGAAAGCCTGTTCCTTTCGAGACTCCCCACCCCATTGCCGGCCTTGTAGTCCACCAAACCTATTCTCTTAGTTCACCCCGTCTGTCAGAGCGGTAATGAAAATGTCTGTAGTTCATTGTAATGTAATGTGGAAGACAGTGGTGTGTGCGGCAGGAATAGGACTGTTCTTGCCAGGGTGATGGAGATACACAAAGAAAGGCCATTCTCCTTTAATCACCAACCACTTCTCCTACACAGGCTTATTTTTGAGGCAGCGAGTGCTGATGATACTCTTTCTCTCTTGCTTTTACTCCTGTTAGAATACCTGCACAGGATGGAGACTGAGGAGGCACAGGAAATGTCCCAGATAACAGGTAAGAGCCGCCTCTCATATGTTCAAAGCCACAGTGAGGTCTGGGCGATCAAAACAGTCAAGCAAAGATGAACCGTTTTGACTGTTCAACGACAGGCTATATAAGAAGTTCCATCTCAGCAGATATATGTTAAAGTAGTCAAGAACTGAAATCAAAATTCCCTTGATCTTTTGATTTATAAGAGGTCATTGTGCTATAAAAACATCAGAACTCAAAACTTTCTTGTTAGTCTAAAAACAACTTATATTGAAGCCAGACTGCTAAAACGGCAGGCTGTGGAATGTTCTACTCTATGATGTAAGAGTGTGGCTAAACACCTCCTCCACAGAAGAAGATCAACGCCTGCTTCTACATCACTGCCTGTTTAGCCCCGCCCACCGATTCATGCATGTAGTGTAAATAACGAGAGAGGCAAACGCAGGTTTATGCAGAAACCAAACGATAAACTTTATTTGACAAACTTTATTTTTAATGAAGTGCCAGACCGCGTCAGTAAGAACTTGGTCCTTTGTTCACTTCATTTTACTGCGGATTCATGTACAAACAAAGCACAATTCAACGCAGGATTTTCAGAAAGATTGAAACTAAAAGATGATGCTGTGCCAACTATAATAGATCCGGCAGTAATGTCACGACACAAGTGACAGTAACCATTTTTATTACATGATCACGATTGCTTTGTCTGTTAAACAGATTGTTTGATATGAGTATTTATGCTAACTATTAGCCAATCATAGCAGTGGGCGTTTACTTCTACAATCTGCCACGCCTATTCAAACAGAGCATTCCAATGAGCGGGATTAAAAACAGGACAGAAAATAGCCTATTACTTATAAATTATGATGTTTTTTGTTGTAAAAATCTTGATTACATTATAAGTGGACCTCAGAGAACAGTACAAAATAATAATAAAAGGCAGTTAATGACCCCTTTAATGCACAGATGAGTCTAGACCGAATTTAGGAGACTTCCAGTCACAAAAATGTCTGATTAACTTTTAAAAACATGTAATATATATGATTTCTGAAACAATTATATTATTTCACTCTTACCAGTTAAAGGAACAAAAAGTTAATTAAATAAAATGATAATTCACCCAAACATGAAATTCATTTACTCACTCTCATTCCAAGCCTATGACTTTTTGACTTCATCAATGAATTAACAAAAACATTATTCAAAATAACTTTGTTCTGCAGAAGAAAAAAGTCTGGTTTGGAATGACATGAATGGTATCTATCTCTCATCAGAAAGCTTCCAAATGTGGCCCCATTACTGATATACATCTACTGACAAACAGATTCAATTTAAAATCGTATATTCAGCAAGATTTAAACTTGTGAACTCTTGCACATGAAGCAAGAAATGTTCCTCTTTGCCACAACACCTCAATGATGACATCTTGAATCGGCCTGGGGTTAATGCATACACTTTTCCAGGAAAATAGATAAATGGAAAAAGGGAACACAGTCTGAATGTAGGAAAAGGGTCAGCATTTGTGCTCTGTCGACATTTTCATATCTAAATAAAGTTACAAAACTTACACAAGACTCATTATAGTGAGCTCCAAACTTGTCACATTTGCGAGAATTATATATTTAATGCTTTGACTGTCGACGCTGGGATGCAACACATCCTGGAGCAACCACAATACAACTCTTTTACTTTAAGGGGAAGTGTGCAAATTTTACACTACTAATGTCACCAAACAGATCTGAAAAAATAATAGGTGTGTTCGACTTCAGCTGGATTTAACCGATCAGTGAGATTTGCTGCTTGGAGTCAGGAGAGGAGATGAAACAGACATGAAGTCAGACACTGTTTGCTTCCCGTAATGAAGCTTGGGCAGTGTTTGAATACTTTATCAGAGATGAAGTGGATTATATGCAATATTTGTCAAATATACAGATATTTCAGATGTTTTCATGTAGCAACAGAAACACTTTCCTTTAGTACTTTATGTACTGCTTAATACCTGTATGTACAAGAATAAAGTTCAAAATAAGCCAATGATTGGTCAGACACACAGATAGTCCTGCCCCCAACTCACGCCATTGGTTGAGCCAATGATGGGCAATCAGTCTTCAAATGGCTTACATGTAATTGGCCACATACTCACTGTAAAGTGTCAGGAGTGACAGCTGCATTTAAATACGGGAGTAAATCCCCTAAATTACTGTTTTGTGTACTTAGAACACTCTCGAAACTGTGACAATTGACATTGTGGTAACCATAGCAACATTCTGGCATTTGGTATCCGCTATTTTTAATCAAAGTAATATTACAGTAACCAAAGGCTGATTATTTTCAGCAATTTTAACTAAAACCACCATCATCAACAGAGCTGTTGTGTTTTGTTTAAGTCTGGAAGGCTACTTTGCAGAGTGCGTTCTTGAAGGGTTGCCATGTCCACTTATTATAAGCAATGCTAATTAAGTCTCTTTTGGGCTTGGCTCGTAAAGTGATCCAGTTTATGGAGTTAATAAAGTAGGCAGGTGCAGGTAGTGATATTTTGGTATGGGGATTATTTCCAAGATATCGTGTTTGGATACGAGTTTATTATGGGCTTGTTCTTATTTGTTGTTTTTTCTAGCAAGATCTGGCAACACTAATAGTCAAAACATACCTTGTGTTTTTTTACACCTCACAGTAAAGTAACAGCAAAGACAAAACTCTGATACACGTTCAAATACGTCATTAACAACTAGTTGATCAATTCGGCTCTGTACACACTGTCTCTCTAAATGCAGTTGTCACTACCTGAATTTGTCGGGAGCCAGTTTGGTTGTAGAATGCAGTTGTCACTGTGAATTGTGTATGAACAGTTGTCCGAATTTAGTTGCAATTACTCAGCATATTAAACTCAAATATGTCATGTATCAGTTTTAAATTTTAATGTATGTAAAAAGGATGGGTCTGCGTTTATATTGGTAACTTCTCTACTCTCTGCTCAGGAAGGGACAGCCCGACTGCTACCGAGGGGGGAGAGGACCAAGATGAGGCCATGCCTGTTCCTGAAGACTTGTCAACCAGCACTGGCCTCCAACACAACAACCGCACAGACAAACCACTTGGTGAGTCAGACTAGCCTAAGCTGGGACACAACCACAAAACTACCTCATTTACACATTCATGCAATACTCAGTCTGATATAACTCCCACTGCAGCCCACTTTTAAGGTCAGCCTAACATAGAAAGCTTTAAAATGTAATTCTATGTATGAAACAAGTGCATGTAACGGCTCTTGTCCTGCCTACAACATCACAGATCGAGTGCATTAGATTGTTTAAACACAATCGCAGAGTCCGAAGCATTCAGTTTAGCTCATGATGCGCATCTTCAGCTTTTGTAATGAGGTCATGTTTCTTTTTTTCTATTGGCATGCATAGAAAGAAAAAAATCAAATCAAAAAGGTACCGCTGTAAGAACTTTAAGTATAACAAATTAATTATTTTCCTCTCGTCAGACTGATAGTTCATACCTACTGGTTCCTGAAACCGTGGGACATTTAAACAGCAAATTGTTAGTTTAATACACTGAAACAGCGTTTACTCACTGACTGAGCCTACATATAATGCGCTCAGTTGTGCCATGAACTGTTTAACCCACTTATTAGGAAATTTTTTTCTCTACTTTTTTTTTTACACACTTCTGCCCTTCCTTTTCTACTTCTCTGGTTTACTCTTGAAATTCTACATTACATTTCTTTTGTTTTCAATATTTATAAGTCTTTTTGGATTAAAAACATCTGATAAAATGTCTAAAGGATTAAATGTAAATTAAAATTTCATTTCAAAACTGTTAAAGGGGTCAGATGACGTTGCTAAAAAAGAACATTATTTTGTGTATTTGGTGTAATGCAATGTGTTTATGCGGTTTAAGTTTCAAAAAACACATTATTTTCCATATACTGTACATTATTGTTGCTCCTCTAAGTCCCACCTTTCTGAAACGCACCGATTTTTACAAAGTTCATCATTCTGAGAAGCGAGGCGTGCTCTGATTGGCCAGCTATCTGGTGCGTTGTGATTGGCCGAATACCTCAAGCGTGAGACGGAAACATTACGCCCCTTGCCGTATTGTGATGCCGTGTGCCGGTGCGACGACACAAAAACAATAAAACCCATTACAAATGAGGCATTTGTTGCATCCAGTGCGGACATAATTACTGGTTATAATGACTTATACTGTCTTTTTACGCGTCGCGTTGCATCGTGCTGCGTAAACATTACCATGTCTGCATTTGTGATTGGAGAAACGACAAACAAGAAGCGCTACTCTACACAGCTCAAAACTAGCGTCTGAATCGCAAATTTTTTAAATATGAAAACATACTTACAGGCTGTGAGTCAGAAGCGCCAGACTGTCCTTGCAAAGTTGGAATTGCCCCACTTTATAGAAACCGTCTTTGAGCACAGCTGGCATTGTAGGCTACTCTCCCAGTTTCAGGAATAGTCCTCCATAAAATGTGATGCACACACTCGAATATTTGGGTTGAACTGTTCTGGAACAGTGTTGTAAATACAACTTAACCACTGATTTCTAGTTGTGTCCTCTTTTGGAAGCCCAAACAAAGTGTGTTTCTCTTTCACAACGAAACACAGCGTCTCCAGGACATGGCGCCGGCGGCAGCAACAACGCTACAGTGTCAGCGAGAATAAAAGTCCTGCCCTCTTTCTTTGCGTACACATTTGGGCGGTGTTTTGCAAATCTTCCCACACCGTGACGTAGAGATGTGGGGGCGTGTTTGAATGAGCCGTTTTAGGAGGGTGTGGTTGAGTCTTAACTTTTATAAAGAATGTCTCTTTGGTTTTGAGACTTTAGTCTTTGCAACTTCAGGGATCTTATCTATGCACAAACAGCTTGTAACACACCAAAGAGAAAGGAAAACTTGAAATCGCATAATATGATCCCTTAAAAGCAATTTGTTTTCCAAGAACAAAAACTAAAAGGTACACAGACATTCAAAAGTGTGTGGTCAGTAAGATTTTTTTATGTTTTTGAAAGTCTCTTATGCACACCAAGGCTGCATTTATTTTATCAATGCACAGTAAAATAGGTAATAATGTAAAATATATTTATAATTTACATTAGTGTCTTCTATTTTAATATATTTTATATATTATAAACAATTTATTCCTGTGATGCAAAGCTGAATTTTCAGCATCATTACTACAGTCTTCAGTGTCACATGACCCTTCAGAAATCATTCTAATATGCTGATTTGATGCTTTACAAACATGTATTATTATTATCAAGGTTCAAAGCAGTTGTGCTGCTTAATATTTGTATGGAAATCATATTTTTTTAGGATTCTTTGATGAATAGAAAGTTCAAAAGAACAGCATTTATTTTAAATGGGAATCTGTAGTAACATTGTCTTTATTATCACTTTTTAAAAAGAAACTTTTTAATGACCTCAAGCTTTTGAGTAATAGTGTACATAAGAATTGAACACTTCTGTTTTCACAAAATGAATATAACAATATGGCTTCTCACTGAAAACGTCAAGTTTGATCGGTGGGTAGTACCAGAATGTGTAAGTTAGTCATTATATTAATAAATATAGTGTTAGCAGTGTAAATAGAAAGTGGGTTAAATAAAGGCGAAAATGGGTGGGAACCAGAAGTTAACAGATGGCCTGTTTAATATCTTGATGTATTTTAGTTTGGAATTTTCCCCTCCAGAAGTTCCAGATTAACTTGGACTTAATGTGTGACGCTCTCACTTTGAAGCTACTGAAAGTAAAAAACAGACTGACAGAGAGAGAGAGAGAGAGAGAGAGAGAGAGAGAAAAAAAAAGATGTGAGAGGAAACTGAAATAGGATGTGCAAGAGTTTCCTAAGAAGAACTTGCCAGAACTCAGTTTCAACACTCACTCAAGGAGATAAAATGTTCAGGAGCAACACCAAATAGGCACAGTATAACAACAAATATGAGCGTATACGCTCTCTTACGCACAACACACACAACTCTGCACCTGCACTTATGCCATGCTTTCACTTCAACTGCCACGATATTCACACACTTCCACACACCCACCCACATTCAAATGCAAGTCCAAAAGACATGCTTCACTCTCAGCAAAATAGCACCTTCATATCTCACTCATGTGTTATGTATATAAAGAGCAAAGTCATATCGATAAAGTAATGAGACCAAAGACGCTGACAGAGGCTTGTTCTCGTTGTGTGGCATTAAGAACACTAATAAGTGTATTAAAATGACATTTAACTCAACACCACCCATTTCTTTGCCCATAAATACACTTTTCCACACACAGTTCACATCTTTAGGGATGCTTACACTGATGAAATTCTTTTCTGATTGAGATGTGAGGGTATTTGGGGTGTATAGAAAGAATAGTAATGTCATTTAGGATTTTTCAAGAGAAATAGGGAACTAAACTTCAAATGCTCTGAAGTCATTAGCAGGTTTGTGTGAATATGTGTGTGTGTGCATATGCGTGCATCTGTCTGTCTGCATGTTGTCCCTGAAGATATAATCAGCCAGTGTGCAAGAGGATGTGAAGACAGTATCTTCACAGTGCATCATTGCTTCTCTGATTAAGTGTATCAAGGGAGTATCTGTGCAGACTGTGCACTACGCGGCTCGATCAGACACGTAGCAACGAGCGTAGAATATCAGGAAATCAAAACATATAGAGATGGTTCTTACAGAGCGCTGTCTCTTTGCTTTCCTGCTATGAAAGACCTAGAAACTCCTCTACAGTTATGAAAACATTTGAGGATTGAAATTTAAAATCTGTGAGACGCAGAAAGAGCTAAACAACGTTTTCCTTTACAAGTTATACAGTTATACTTTAAAGTGCATTATAAATAATTTTGTTTTAATAATCATTTGTCATGCTTTAAAGTGTAGTGTTTTTAAATATTACATTTAAAGTTAATATATTTCAAATGCCCTAAATTGCAACTTTATCATTACAAAAGTATATTCGAGTTTTTGTTAAACTTCATTTTAAGGTGTCCTTGTTACAGTGTAATTATATATTTAAGTACTGAGTAATATTAATTAACTACATGTAATTACTATATGGTTGGCGTTAGGATTAGGGTTACTTGCATGTACATTCAGAAGTACACCTCACAAATATTTCAAAGACAATAGAAGTAATTATGAAATTACATATAAAGATTTATCTGAGTCTTGCTGTAAAACTTTATTTTATGGTGGCCTTGTTACAGTGTAATTTAAATAATGAGTAATATTAATTAACGACATGTACTTACTATATGTTTAGGGTTTGGATGAGGGTTTGGTTTAGGGTTAGTTGCATGTAATTGTGCATAATGTATTATTATTATAGTAAGTACATGTAACGTGTAAAATAATGACACCGTAAAATAAAGTGATACCAAAAAAGCACTCCAGATTACAGAAAACTCCAGATAATTAAATTTGATTTAAAAAAATTTAAACTATAATGTGTTTATATTATAATTTCATTTCAATTAACCTGCAATTAGATGTACAAAAACATCACATTTATTGAGTATCACAAAGGGTATTGCTGTTCACAACCCATTTTACTCCCATAATGTGACATATTTCCAAGTGAAACAGGATATTCAATGAGACAAAATGAGCAGGAATTGTTTGGATTGTCAGTTATGTGTTACGTACCAGAATAGAGCCAAACTGAATGCTAAAATAATGCATAAATAGCCATTTGAATATCAGTTAACTTAAAAAATAGCTAAGTGGCAGCAGAAAATGAAAGTCATTTTAGATTTTGATTAAAGATTATAAATATAAACTATATAATTCCATTAAATCACGTGCACTGATTAATAATTCATATTAAAACAACTGTTAAGAAAGCAAACAATCCATTTTAATTTCACCTTGACTTAAAGTTATAGAAAACACAGGCCTATTTATTTTAAAACTTAGCATTGTTTGGCTTGAGCATTAGTATTTATTAGCCTTGCATGGAAAAAATACACTGTCCAGTGAAGTGCAGGAAGGTTTTCATGGTGCATGGCCGATTTTATCATGTAATTCCTCTTTTTAAATGTATGAGGGTGATGGCCTGCCCTTAAACCTGTTGCTATATCAGATGCAAACATTTCACTAGCAAGTTCCTAAAAATGTGAGCGACAGCATGGTTCTTTTTATCACATCTGACACACATATGCATACACATGCATGCTCAAACATATACTCTCACCCTGCCGCTGTGGAGCCGTGGTTAATGTGCATGTAGCTCTCCCGCACCGCATAAGCTATTTATAGTTTTTTTCAGCACCTCGACTGGAGCATAAACGAAAATTAATTGTACTAGCAAAGCATTATGTTCATTTATAGCGCCCTCGCCGTGAATACATCCCTTGCTAAAGTGCAATGTTGTGATAACTTAGTAAACGATGTAGCAGAAGGTCACAGGTTCAAACCGCTTAAAGGAGACTGACTTATCACGAACTGAACCACTGCACTTCCAGAGAGTTGCTCTGAAAAAGAAAAAAAAAATCAAATTTAATCGCATTTAAAATTAGCCATTGATGATGGTGAGATTTGGCTGTTACGTCGCTCTGTTCTATATAGAGCTCTTTTGTTTGTCCTTGTCTGTGGCTTTTGACACTTGCTTCCCAAAATGGGTAAATTAGGATGTGTGACAAACGTTATACAAAGTAAAAGCTCCTCTTCCCATCCCCAGTTTAGTCACAACTTCCCCAAAAGATCCATGAGAGACCATATCATGACAACAAGCCTAGTTCCCTCTGCCAAACTCAGGTCACATCGCACTGGTTAAATCATCATATCCTATAAGCAGAAAGGCTGTCAGTGGATCTTTGTGTGTGTGTGTGCGAGAGGAAGAGATACATCCTTTTATGGGTGTTAAAGGGAGATTGCATTCCTGTATTGACTTTATGTTATTAACTGCTGTAATTCATTCACACATTGACACTGAAATCCATATAAACCTTCTTTAAAGTCAACATCAAATGCAGTTTACAACCTGTTTTACTTAATCAGACACACTTTATTAAAGTTAAACAGAATATTCAGCAGGAAAAAATGTGGGCTGGGCAATTGGGAATTGACTGGATAGTGAAAATACTAATACAGCCAGGATACTAGAGGGAGGGGATTGAAAATACATTAAAAAAAAAAAAAAAACAGTACAAAAGCTATCAATGGGGCAGTTCACTTTTCAAAAAGTATGAATATGTATTTTAGGTAATTTAGGTACACTTTAGGTAATAAATGGTACTAATATGAATCCTTTAAGGCTAAATAAGGTATGAAGGTATGCCTTTTTTATGTAGAATAATGTCTACCAATGGATCGTGCACATAAAGATCAAGAACGTGCATTAAAAATGAAAATTACTGGCTTGACTTCATTACGTGGTGATGTTCTGTCAGGACCTTCTCTGAATTAAAGATGATACAGTTTTTAGTCAACTAGCTTTTATCTTTTCTAGTTACTTATTTGATTAATTTTCAGTCTATTTCTTAGTCATTGTCAGATGATTATACTGGAAATTGGATCACTTGCTGTAAAACTCTAGATATTTCTTTCCAATCTACTTTGGAAATGCACTAACAGGCTTGCTCTGCTAACTGTCAAAGAGTAACCTGAACATAGGCAGCACTTTTGTCTGTCGGTACTCTCCAGTTCAGTCACGTGCTTCAGTTGCTGATCCCTGTAGTCTGAATGCAGAAAATGAAAAAGAAAAACTGTTTCACTTGTTGTGCTTAACAATTCCCTGTCTGTGCTTCCCTTTCTGTCACTTCTCCATAACTCTTGTCCTTTTTTTCGGTTGGGCCGGCTCGGGCGCTGAAGCTTCCCCTTTTCCCTTGGATTCCCATATTTCATTATTTCTGCTTGTTCCTCTTGAGTCTGTACAAACAGAGGCTGAAGCATGGGGAAATCAGCCTGGCACCACAGCGTGTTAACCACAGGACCCTTACCCTGAGCTCTAGCTGCCAGAAAAGACTCAAAATGTTGACTTCATTAGGCTGAATGGGCATGTGAAAAATGATCTAGCTTATAATTGAACATTACAGAGAGTAATCTGAATATTTAACATAGTTTCATTTTTATTTGTTTGTGTGCTCCTTTTTGCATGCTTCTTTAGGCTTGTATGTGAGTCTATATGTGTGTGTGTATGTGTATGTGTTTACCACGGTTTGTTGGTCTGGTTTACACCGCTGAGAGTCCTCAGTTTCACAGTGCTTCCTGTGTCTCTGTTTCCTGTTTATCAGTCATTTGTTTCAGAGAAGTGTGATGGTGAATGAGATGGTAAGATGGTTTGAGAGCAGGCAGTTTGATAGAAGAATACTGGATTATTTAAATGGAATATTAATCCAGTGGTGTTGCACTACATTTCTCAAATATTATTTTTCTCTTTTCCTTAAGGGGAGTTGGGAGTATTTACTCAGTCTTTATGTAAGCATATGTCTCATGTAAATGTCTTATCTCTATATTACAGATTTGTCAGTTTATTTATCCATAACATATGGTAGTAATATCTAGAGTTGGGGAAGCTAATTTGAAACTGCCAAAGTTCCTAGCTACTCAATAAATAATAATTAATTTAAATTTTAACTAATTAATTTTAATTTTGATTACAAACTACTAACAAAACGTTGCTAACTACACTACCATCTAAAAGTTTTTTTTTTTTTTTTTTTTAAGAATTTAATACATTTATTCAGCAAGGATTGATCAAAAGTGACAGTAAATACATTTCTAATTTTCCAAAAGATTTCCATGTCAAATAAATGCTGTTTTTTGAACCTTCTATTCATCAAGGAGTCTTAAAAATGTATTGTGGTTTCTACAAAAATATTAAGCATCACAACTGTTTCCTCATGGATAATAACAAGAAATATTTCTTGAGCAGTAAATCAGCATATTAAAATGATTTCTAAAGGATCGTGTGACTGGAGTCTGGAGTTATGATGCTGCAAATTCAACTTTACATGACTGAAATAAATTAGACTTTAAAATATATTAAAATAGAAAACATTCATTTTAAATTGCAATAATATTTTCACAGTATTACTATTTGTACTGTATTTTTGATCAAATAAATGCAACCTTGGTGAGACTTCTTTCAAAAACATTTAAAAACCTTACTCCAAACTTTTGAATGGTGTACACTGAAGCTATTTAAAGAGGACCATATCTTTTCAAATATATTTAAAAATGTAAGTATATGAATAAATTAACAGGTTCATCAATCATCAGAACAAACCGATTCAGTCAAATGAATCAGACTTCACATAAAAAGCATGTTGGATTATTGTCTCCATTTCCTCAGCTGCAAAGCTGTGTGTCCTTAAAAAAAACTGTGCTGTAGCAGCTGGAAATGTTATTAAGTTAGTAACCAGCTACTACTTTCAGTTAGCTACCTTCCAACACTGATCATATCTACAATACACTGCTGTTCAACGAATGCAGTTAACATTCTCTATGTCAAGTGAATGTTTCAAAACTATGTTTAATGCAGCTAAAGTTGATGTTTTGCACATGCACACACAAAAACTACTAATCAATGGCTGAAAGAAAGAAAACAGTTGCTTTGCAGGTGCAATTTTTGCTGTAGAGCTGTATTAAGATAAAAGATGGCAGTGTTAGTTAGCTAGAGGAAATAACCACCCAGCCTGCCACTGAACTTAACAGGCCCACTACCCTCTTTTCCAGCCTGTAATATAAAAGTTGAGGCTCGGAGTGACGAGGAAAACGGGCTGGCCTGTGAGATGAATGGAGAGGAGGAGGAATGTGCAGCTGAGGACTTGCGTGTGCTCGATGGCTCAGGGGCCAAAGTGAACGGCTCCCACGCAGGCCCTGACAGCAAGCCGGCCGCCTACCCCACGGCTGGGGGCATCCGCCTCCCCAACGGGAAGCTGAAGTGCGATATCTGTGGGATGGTTTGCATTGGGCCCAATGTGTTAATGGTGCACAAGCGAAGTCACACTGGTAAGCACAACTGCCATCTACTCTTCCCTCCTTATACTATCACTCACAGCTCACAGGGCGCAGGGCTGGGTAGGTTGATCCGCACGTAGACAGACACACAGAGAGCAGGACAGAGACAGACGCTGGATGTGTTTTAAATGTGACCATCTTTTTCTTTAGTAGAAGCCAGAGTAGTAACTGTGTATGGCTTGACTTGAATGGATGATGTTGATGTAAATAACTAAAATTAAAATATGTTTGTTTTTAGAACATTAGGATAGCATTTTCCAATAATGTCAGCAGTTTGTTGCATCCGAAATGTAAATTCAGCCATCGTTTGCTCACCTTCATGTTGTTCCAAACCTGTATGACTGATGCGGTACACAAAAGAAGATATTTTAAAGAAACACACAGTTTTGGTTACCACTGACTTCCACTGTATAGACTAAAGAACTTCTCAAAATATCTTCTTTTATGTTCCACAGACGAAAGAAAGTCATACAGGTTTGGAATGACATACAGTAAGGGTGAGTAAATGATGACAGAATTATCATTTTAAAACATAATTATGATGAGATGTGTGTTTTTGTGTTTGAAAATGAGGTTTAAAAAAGTGCCATTTTGTTTAGATTTCTTTACAGCTAACAGTCCAAATGTATCAACTAACCAAGCAAAAGTCTCTCTCAAATGACAATTATTTCAGAATTAGTTATTTTCTCCCTTTCTCAAATTGATATTCCACTGCGATGAGGCCAAACCAGTGGGTGAGAACATTTTTCAAAAAGGCACTTAACTTTCTCACTTGACAAACTAATGAAACTCAAAACGGAAGAAAGGAACAGTGGGCTAATGTAAATTCAGAAAAGAACCTATAATAAAAGATATAATGAAGTGCTTCCTATTTAAATCAAAATATTCGCAGGAGGTACCGTGCTCCTGAAATGCCTTTTTAATGAGTTTCTTTTTCCGTCTTTTTGCTGCTTCACTGGTGGCTCTTATTTTATAGGGCTTTTGAAGAGAGCGCCGTATTAATAGCGTTCTCGGAGAATGCCACAACATTCGGAGGAGCTGGATATTGGTTTATTCCAGGGGCGCTGATCAGGAAGACTGGCTCTCAAACACAAAGTGTTTCCTTCACTTTATTTAAATGAGCTCTGCATTTGCATTGTGATGGGCCGCTCTTATTTTAGAGCTGAAGAAGAGGAAAAAATGAGATTTTCAGATCAAATTGACCCAGGCAGTGGTGCATTACGAAACTGGCAGGCAGCGTCTGAAAGCCTCTTGTTCGATCAGCAGCCAGGCAGCGCGCGCAGAGCGGAGAGCGGCGCAAGCGTGCGAGGTTGCGCTCGCGTGTTTGATTGAGCTTTGGCGCGAGGCGCCGCGTTGTTGGAGATGTAACAGCGCGCTGGAGCCGTGTAGGACAGTGACCCCGCATTCACTGCGTAATAGCGCTACAGCGGCGGATGCTTTGCTTCCAGAGAGCCGAGATAGTGTCTCAGACGCTCGCCGTTTGTCGCTGGCATTCAATGTTCAAAAGAAACGCAGTTTGATAGAACTACAGGTGTGCATATAACTGCAATACAGGTTAAAGCACAACGAGTCGATTTTTTTGTGAATGCAAACACAAGGCTATAAGCCCCAAAAGGTGTTTGAACTTTTAAGGCACGTGTTTTTGCAATTACTTTTAACCAATAGGTTCCAAAGCAGTTTCAGTGGATGAAGTCCATTTAAAGTCGTGACATTGAATTATACAATGCAGCTTTACAGCAATAAAAAAGTAAATGTTGTGTAATTCAATAATTTCAGCTATAAAGCAGCTCTACAGAAGACAACATCAAGTCAGTTCAGTTTCGATTCAGTTCAATAACAGTGCCAATGTTGTAAACATCATCAATTTCAAACAAATTCAATTCAGCTATAAGCAGCTCTGATCAAGGCAATAGTGTAATTATTAAGCTCAATTCAGTCCAATGCTGATTGAGGTTAGTTGATGTTACAAAGTTATTGTCATTAGCTCAGTTTCATTTTTAAAGTTTTGTTCCCATCCGATAGTATCAGTAAAACTGAATTGATAATATTACTGAATATTATTTGTCTTTTAAAAGTTTCAGACAGGTGTTGCGATAGGAGCGTATTCTACAAACGTTTGATAACAAGAGAGTGTCCAAATACTTTTTGTCTTAATTTAAACAGTACTGTTTTATCATCTAAAAAATACTGATTGCAATGAAACTCAACCATTTTTAAGCATGGCTTAAGTGTCCAAATATGTTTTGGGACCACTAGAAAGGGAGAATATGTTGAAAAATCTAGTTCCTTAATCATTATGCGTGACTTGCAGCATGTAGTAATTTTACATGAAAATGTCTTAATTACAACATATGAGTTATGCGTTTTCTTTCTTTCGCCTAGGGGAAAGGCCATTCCAGTGCAACCAGTGCGGTGCTTCCTTCACTCAGAAGGGTAACCTGCTCCGACACATCAAACTGCACTCTGGCGAGAAACCTTTCAAATGTCACCTGTGCAATTACGCTTGCCGCCGCAGAGACGCCCTCACCGGACACCTGCGCACGCACTCAGGTAAATGCCTCTGTCACCTGGGTGATTCAGACATGCCTTAATTTCTTCATTAACTCAAACCTGCACTGATTCATTCACTTGAGCCAGTTCAGAAAACAAGGGTTATTGTGTGACACTATATTGCAGTAAAAACAACAATGACTGAATTGTATAGTGTGACTGAAAAGATTTTGTTTTATTTTGGATTTGCAGTTGGAAAACCTCATAAGTGTGCATACTGCGGGCGCAGTTACAAGCAGCGGAGCTCGCTGGAGGAACATAAGGAGAGATGTCACAACTACCTGCAGTGCATGGGCCTTCAGAATAGCATTTATACAGGTCTGTGAATGACAGAACATCAGAGCTCTCTCTCAAAGTGTTGGAATATTCTTATAGATGGAAATGGTGCTCATCTATGACCCATTATCATGGCCTAAATGTGGTTTATTGTCACTATGATGAAAAGTAAAATACATAGTATTAGTGGAAGTACAACTACCATTGATGTTCTGGTAGTACATAATGGTGACACTGCCCCAAAATTGCACAAATATTCAGAAGTTCGGAGCATTAATTGAATAATTATGTGAAATGACTCACAGCAACATGCCAGTAAAGCTTAAAAAAAGTGTCTTAAGAATTTTTTTTTAGGATAGAAAAGCATCTTAATTGCATGACTGAAACAACATCATCCATTATTATAGTTAGCATCATGTCAGAGGATGAGCTCAGGTTAGATACGGACATTTTAATCTTATGCGTGATTTCTTTGTCTTGCTTTCCATAGTGAAGGAAGAGAACAGCCAGAATGAGCAGAGGGAGGACATGCCTGCATCTGAGAGAGCCTTGGTGCTAGACAGGATAGCTAACAATGTAGCTAAGCGTAAGAGCTCTATGCCACAGAGGTTTGTGGGTAAGAGTTTAAGTTTGCTTTCACTGCACGGTATATATCGTAGATCATCCAGATATCACTGTCAAAAAGACTGACTAAAAGAATTAAAACATTGCAGAGACAAACGATGCTAGGCAGCTCCCTCATTTCTTTCTCTTTGATGAGTTGACTTTAAAAAAGCAGGGAAAGAAACACTCTAATGGCATGCAACATGAACTGACTTTGTTGCTTATTGTTTTATAAATTCTTATATAAATTGCATTTGCTTCCTTTATAGTAATAGTTTATGAATCGCTATTAGAATAATGTGATGTTATTAAGCCCATTTATCTTCTTTTCGTATTGGAGTTTAACTGAAGATTATTGTAAAAATTAAAAGATATTTGAGACACCATTTGAGGTTTCTCAGATTGCTACACTGGAAGAACCCTCTGTAGAAGTTGTAGGCACCTGCTGAAGGTTTTGTACTGGCATTGATGGTTCAATGAAGATACTTTAACATACATGGAATCTTTCCATTGCACAAAAGGTTCTTTATAGTGGAAAGAGGTTCTTTAGATTATTGAAATGTTCTTCAGACTAAAAAAAAGGTTCTTTTAAGAACTAATCTTTGAAAGCTTCTTAGGAGAATCCAAAACGGTTCTGCTAATGGCATCACTACCAAAAAAAAAAAAAAAAAATTTTTAATAGAGTACTGCTAAATATATTTTTAAAATAATTAAAACCTTTGCTCTTTTGGCTTTCTTCCACAGGAGAGAATCGTTTGTCGGAGCTGTCATTCGAGGGTGGCTCAGGTGAGCTCATGCAGCCTCATGTGATTGATCAAGCCATCAACAGTGCGATTAGCTATCTGGGAGCGGAGTCCTTACGACCTCTGGTTCAGACCTCCCCTGGTTCCTCCGACATGGTGGTCAGCCCTATTTACAACCTCCACAAGACACAATCGGCCGAAGGCAATGGTGTGTCTGCTAAAGACAGCGCCGCAGAGCATCTCCTTCTGCTGTCCAAGTCCAAATCGGCCTCTGTGGAGAAGGACGGCTCGCCCAGCCCCAGCGGCCAGGACTCCACTGACACCGAGAGCAACAACGAGGAGCGGGCGGCCGGGGGAGGCGGGGCAGCGGCCACAGGTGGTCTCATCTACCTGACCAATCACATGGCTCCAGGTATGCGAAACGGAGGTCTGCCAGTGGTGAAAGAAGAGCAGCAGCGGCATTTTGAGTCCTTGAGGGCAGCAGGGATGGAGCTGAGTATGGCGTCATCGGAGGGGTTTAAGGTGCTGAGCGGAGAGGGAGAAGAATTGAGGGCGTACCGCTGCGTCCACTGCAGAGTTTTGTTCCTGGACCACGTCATGTACACTATCCACATGGGATGCCATGGCTTCCGAGACCCCTTTGAGTGCAACCTGTGTGGTTACCGCAGTCAGGACCGCTACGAGTTCTCATCGCACATTACGCGCGGAGAGCACCGCTTCTGAGTTAACACACAGAGACGTTCCACATACGCTTGACTACACATTCACACTCACACACAAACAATTCAACATTTCTGAATTTTTTAGACACTGTCCAAACACTGATTTTTTTTTTTTTTTTTAAGTTTCGTGTAACATTGATTTTTTTTTTGTACATACAGTTGCCTATATATTTCGCTGTCTTGTCTATTTTTCTACAATGGTGTGACTTGTATGTAGACTTTTAAAAAACAGAACTGTAACTGAAAATAGAAATTAAGTGTTTGAAAGTGCAACATTATTAAATCATCCCATATAAAATTGATGTTTTTGCTACCCTAAAGTTACTAAGATGAACAATAATGATAATAAAGTTCTAAAATATTATTTACAATAAGTGATGTAAACTCATCTCTCACTTTCCTGTGTTCCAAATGTTCACTTTTGACTTTAAATATATATTTTTTATATTAAGCAGCCTAAAGAAGTTCATATCATTTTATAATTTATTACAATGAAATTGTCATGATTTGTCCATTTTATGTAACATGACTCCCTTTTGAAATGCTCCCCTGTATATTGAACCAACTATGTGGCAGTATATACTGTACCTTTTTTTTTTATTTCACACCTTTTTTTCCCTGCTTGTTTTATATTGTATTTAAAATACAGTTTGCATTTTACTCGTACATATTTACATCAACATCCTAGAATATATATGCTTGCAAAAAAATAATAAAAGATTTTACATTTGTTCAACCTCTGATAATGTGTCAAGTTTTTTAAAGGAATTTTGTTTGACATGTAAATAAAGTTGCTAATGCAGATTGAGAATCTAACAAAATTATGGAATGAAGTTTATATTCATAAATCACAAACATATGCTAAAATAATTAGTATAGAACTAATTATTAATTTTAATATAATAGAGAATGGAGATCCAAGCATCACACTTCTAGATAACTTATATATATAATCTAAACAGGTATTTGTTACCTTTCAGCCAATTTGCAATTTTGCATAAAAGACAGCTGAATTTACACTAAGAATTTGAGAATAAAACCCAATACCTCTGTTACAACTAACAACTGAATAACTGCATTCTGAGAACAAGATTTAGGCTGAAAGGGCTGATTTCATTTGTAGAGTTGAAACAACATTTACAACACTGTTAAGTAGGAAAGGAATCATTTCTAAGGTTTTGATAACAATTGACTATGTTTCTAAAATCTTTCTAAAGTATTTGCAGTCAGGCAATAATGGACATTTGTAAGAGTGCGCAATGGCCAAAGGGAGATGGAATAAACTGAAGAAGAGCAGATCTATCAAGAGCATGAGTGAGCCCGACCCAAGAGCTCACCAGCTCTTCACAACGACATGCGTGTCCAGATGGCTGTTGTGTGATTGGGTAGAAACGGGAAGCAGCTGTGGCCAACGCAGAGCCCCCACGCTTCAGTGGGACCTAACCGTGGAGAGAGTGCATTTGCATGAGAGGGATAATCTCGCCAGCACCCCCTCACACTACCCCATCCCCATCAGCCTCAATCCCGAATCTCACTTCTCTTTTCCGCTTCGACTTATAATACAGCACAAATAGACCCCACCCATTCAGAGAAACTTTAAAGATGTCAAAACCAAGTAATAAGAGACAAAAATAAACTGGTCAGGGAGACAAATCAATGCCCCTTGTGTTCCAAAATCTACTGCCAGATTTATCATTTGGATAATAAACTATTTTTTTTTTTTTTTTGTGAATTATGAGTAAATAAGTACATGTTTATTGCACCCTATATGCACACTTAATATTAAAAACTATTACAAATACCAGCATAGTGACCACTGGCATTAGCCATTTAATAAAAACATCAGTCTATGAAACTGTTATGTCAGCACCAAAGGTTATTTTCAAGGAAAGAAAGAAAGAAAGAAAGAAAGAAAGAAAGAAAGAAAGAAAGAAAGATGAATGAAGAATTTAAAAATAAATTATAAAAGTGAAAAATCTTTTGCTGACTTTGACTAAACACATTCCACTAATATGAAATAACTATCTAAAAACACACAATGGAAAATAGCAATGTAGCTTAGGACAAACTAGGAAAAAAAAAAAAAAAAAAAACACGCAAAAGTTAATATTAGCTGTAGATATAGTGTCGAGAAAGGCTGTGGAGGAATTCTGTGTGCCTGTCCTCCTACAGTCCAGCTGCAGGCTACCCCTGCTGTTCTGACAGCCTTCCACCGCTCCTCAGGGACAGACTTACTACTTGCACTGCTGGCTAATTTTACAAAGTTTCAACACTCCGGCCAACCGCACAACCCTAAAAAATTCATTAACCCGCTTGACAAAAATATGAAAAATAAATGACACCCTTTTTTCATGGGCTTCCAGTTTTTCTAAGATTGTTTCATGAAAATTACATGACTGATTCATTTCATGTGAGCACAATCTATAATCGGATGCAGATGAAGACAACCCAAGAGTCAGAGTTTAGAATTGAATTAGACTGTTAAATCTCACTCGCCTTCTGAGGTGTATTAACAGTTCAGCCTGACTTCCTGTAAGAATGGTTTTGCAGTTGCAAAAAGCAACCAAATCAATCAGCCACCTCTCTTTCAATCTTCCCAGACTGCAGTCATCAGGTTTCACATAACACAGACCTTGCGTTTCACTCCAACACAAATCAGTTGTTCTTTGACAATGAAGATGTTATGCTAATGCACAGGCATAAAAACAACAAACAGAAAGAAATTTCAGGGAAGCCAGTCTCGTCCAAATAAAGTGACAGATTTCAAAGCCTACTGAAAATACAACTAAAAATCCAAACAAATGAATTCAAAACTGCATCATTCTGAGCTTTATAAAAATGATTTATATTTTGTAACCAGACCAAAACCATTCATGTTCAAATTCATTCATTCATTACTTTGTGATTTGGCCTGGGTGAGTTTCCTCACCACTGGACCAGCAACTTTTATTCCTCATGCCATCTGTGGCCACTCATTTAGAGCTCCACAATACTTCTCTCCATCCATCAACAGTAAATGCATCAAGCCACAGTTGTTATCTGCTTCTATAATGCATAATTTTTTGTGAGGGTTATAACTGGTGTCATCATCAATGGCTCTCTCTAAGAATTTATGAAAATAGCAATTCTGATGGTTTCCCTCCAACTTCAAGTAAACCACAAAACAACAGTCTAAGAAAACGACACAAAAATAGATTCTCCTGCTCTGAAAGAAAAAAAAAAACAGACTGAATACTGATCAGATGGACACAGTTCTCCACAGGCACAATGTGTAACTGAAAAAAATAAACCACCCATACTGTGCTCTAGGAGGAGGATGAAGAGTCCATCTGTATAACCCCTTCCAAGGCACAAAGCCATTCCTCTGGTTTACCAGATGTGGTCCGAGACCACACTGGCTTAGCAACAGGAAGAGCACTGCAAGAGTTGATCTGTGGGTAACTCTTATCATGAGACCAGAATGCCTGCAGTGTTGCCCAACTTCCCCTCCAAATCCATTCACCAAGACATAACACAATGGAAGTGTTAGCCCTAAGGTGTCTAACACTCTGTCTATACAGGAGCGAGAGCAGGTAAACATGGAGAGCCGTTGAATTCATTCTGTACACACAGAAGGTAGGGCGGGCTGAACATTGTACTTGCTGACAGTTCCCTTTTGGATAAGTGCATTCAGAAGGAAACAGATTCAAGACCCCAGGTTCCTTTTTAGTGCAAACTAGGCACATTTCCTCTATATTACAAGGAAAAGAGTTGCAGCTCCACTCTGTGATGCAACTGTTTTCAAGAACACACAACTGCGGTATGCTCATTTTGAGGCAAGGCATAGAGTAAAAAGCTCAGTTTTACAAAATCTTGAGTGCTGTTTTGAGTCAATCCATTCTGACTGCATGAATATGTTAATATGAAACTTTGCAGAAATGCCACCGTTTTGTTGCAATCACAAAAACCAGAGATTGTCTTTTTTTGTTTCACAGCTCTCTGAAAATTATGCTCATGAAAAAGATGAAAAAAGACCCAAGACAAATAAACCATTTATTTCAAGAAATGAACCCAACATCATAGTCACACTAACATAAAACTCAATTAGTATAATCAGAACACATGCGCTCAGCGACCGCAGCCAAATGTCTTATTCCATTCTTCATATAGCTCCAGATCTTTAGAAGAGACACTGGGCCGCACTGTTTTGAGAGCCTCCTGGAAGTCACTGTAGAGTATTGGCCGAACCTGTTCTGCCGAGATGGTAGCAATGTCACTAAGACGAATGCTTCGGATGGGGCCTAGAGCTGCTTCACGACACAGCTGTGTCATATCTGCCCCTGAAAACCCCTCTGTGCCCTGCACCACTTTCTCCATCTCATCTGCTCCCAGCTGGCTTTTCTCACGGGACATGAGGTTAGTCACTATCTGCCGGCGAGCCTCAGCCTCTGGGAGAGGGATGTAGAGTCGCTTGGCCAGGCGACGACGGGCTGCTTCGTCAATCTCTTGTGGTCGGTTGGTGGCACCAACCACCAGGATGCGATCTTCTGCTGAAGTGGCGGCTCCATCCAGCTGGACAAGAAATTCGGTTTTGATCCGACGGGAAGAGTCGTGCTCTCCGTCTGTGCGCTGAGAAAGAAGGGAATCGATCTCATCGATGAAGATGACAGCAGGTTGGTGGCACCGAGCGATGGCAAAGAGCGCCCGCACCATCTTCTCTCCCTCCCCAACCCACTTTGAAGTGAGTGACGAAGCGCTGATGCTGAAAAAAGTGGCTCCGGATTGGCACGCTATGCACTTCCCTATAAGGGTTTTACCTGTGCCTGGAGGACCAAAGAGAAGAATGCCTTTAGGTGGACCTCTAAGGCCAGTAAATATATCAGGTCTCAACATGGGCCACACTACAATCTCTTTGATTGTGGCTTTGGCAAACTCCAGACCGGCAATATCATCCCAAGCTACCGGGGGGCCATGGTCCATGATCTCACTCATGATAAGTTCAATGATTTTGGGCTCAAAGTTCTTTAGTCGCTCATCAACAGGTTGCATGTCTTGTGGTGCGTTTTCCTTCGACTTGCCCTCTTCCTCTTGCCTTGGCATGGGAGAGATGAATTTGGAGGACGCCCCACGAGAACGATTCGCCCCAAGGCATTTCTTGGTGACTGAAGCAACGTTGGCCGCAGAGCCTCTCTGACCCTGATGGGAATGCTTATTTTGCTGGTCAACGATGAACTGCTCTCGTGCTGATCTAAAATTAGTGCTGACACCTTCCTCTCCTCTCCGTCCCCTCCCTCGCGGTTCCTGCTCGCTTTGTGATTGGAATGAGCTTCTGTTGCTTTCAGTTCCTGAGCGGTAGAAGTTCTTCCTCTTGGAGGGGTTTGTGGAGGAAAAGAACGCAGGCTGATTATGCACATTGGATCCACTTGTGCAACCCACGCTAGAGTGAGACACACTAGCATTGCCTGTGGAACTGAAATTGGTATGGCCAAACATAGGCATAGATCCTGTTGGAGCTTTTGGAGCATTTTGTGCCAGGGACATATGAGGAGGGACTCCTTCAAGTCCTCTGGCCCACTCTGCAGCACAGCTAAGTGGGTTACTGACCCCCCTTCCCATCTCAGCTCTAGGTGGAGGCGCAGTGGGCCCAGGAGCAAGAGGCTCTCGTTTTAATCCAGGAGGAGGACCAGAGAGAGTGCTGCCTTTCTCCTCTCCCTTGCTGACTTCACCACCGACAGTGATGTTAACATCTGCCGGATCTACCAGGAGAGCGCCTTCTTTTGACCTGGCCTGCATCATCCGTTGCACGCACGGCAGGTTGAACACATTCTCGAACGTTAGGGACGACTCCCATTTGTCGCTATGGTTCTTATGATTGCGGGCCAGGTGCAGGGCACTCTCTGCATAGTTGTTTAGCCCTGTGCGTGGGTCGTCTGAGTCCAGGACTGCGGCGTACCGCTCCGAGTAGGTCCTGAGCAGGCTGGCAGCTCCGGCCGGAGAGAGCTCAGCACTCGCCCATGCATACTGAATGGACAGGACGTGTGCCCGATAAGCATCGGCCGTCTGTTCAGGTGTACAGGAGCCAGACGAAATGTCAAAGGACCTCCTCTGCCACTCGTCCAGGTGTGCTCTGCTCATGCCTGGCCTGCTCCAGTCTGCATAAGAAGTGGGCACAGGATCAATTAATAATGTACAAAAGAAGAGAAGTACCACACAACAATTGCATGGAGGTTCTTCTATGGCTGAGCGATATAGCAAATATTCATGCTATTTTCATAATGATATAAAAGGTGATATAAAAATTAAGCAACACTGTGAATATCATAACAACTTGAATGCACTTAGGCAGCACGTTTTCTTAAAGTGTGACTTTCAAGTATGACAGAATTAAGGCAGAAATGTTTTAACAGCATCTCTAATTTAAACTGCAGTTACAAAAATTGTTACAGTCTATTTAATTTCTGTGAAATCTGCTTAAACTTTAATAATGAATCAACTCAAAACTGATTCATTTTCATTATGACTCAAAAAAAATCTGACACAAATTTTATGTATTAAAAACCATGTTTATGATGAGCTCATTACATTCATTATATGTATACATGTTCATTCATTGGTATATATCAAATGTCTTCAAAAGGCAGAAAAGAACTGAAATATATATAATTTTTCTTTCTGTATTGCCCAGGCCTGCTGTATTGACAGTCATTTATGAGTGTGTATATATATATGTGGTACTTCTCTTCTATATATATATATATATATATATATATATAATGACAGTAACCAGTAAGTTATAGTGGATATGTGTGCACTGTATGTATGTATGCATGTATAGAGAGAGAAAGAAAGAGTATAAAATGCAATACCAGTCTAAATTTAAACATGCTCGTCTGAATTTTTTTCTCATCTTAAAGATCTTTCAATCAAAAGACTTACCAAAACTTTGAAGATAGTTTTGTAGACAAATATTAAATGCCTGTATATCTATTTGAGTCTCTGCAAAATGGTTATTTTTTCTATATATATATTTTTTTTTCAATGAATGGGTTGGACTTGATAATGAAGAAAAAACACAAGAGTAGAGCATACATGTTAACTTCTTCAACAGTGCTTTAAAAAAGCATCCCACTGGACACACCTTATGAAGCTGGTTAAAGAATGAAAAGTGGGGAGAGACTGTAATATGATGTTCATTGTAATAATGATTGTATTACGAATATAAGATTTGATTTGTTGATCTGTACACAGTACATGTACTTGGCGTTTTTCCATTGTTTTGATGGCTTCTTATTTTAAATTGTGAAATGTGTTAATAATAATGAATGGGCATGTGTGTATAAACTCTTGAATTTTACTTCACTAACAATGATTTCAAGCATACCCATACAAACGTTATGTGACAGTAAAGTATAATACACGAACAGCCACTTTCACATGAACTATAATAATATACGAACAGTGTCTCAGCGGGTTTTAACACATTGTCCTAACATGGAATATGTGCAGGACATTCAGACAGATAGAGAAATACTCTTTAAACTCTTAGCGTGAACTGACAGCAGCAACACAAACCACAAATACAGCTTCAAACACACTCCCGTGTTCGTTTTGTTTTGGGTGAGGAAAGTAAAAACCTACCTCTGGGTTAAACGTATTTCTTGTGTAAATGCTGTAAAGTTCAGAATTAGCTGAAAGTCTATTCAGCGAAGTGAAACAAAACAACCATAGCTTTGACCAAACCTCGCGCCTCCTGCACGATCTGCACCGATTACGCAACTTCCGGTTGCTCCATACTAAGATCGCGCGCGCCACCGTCTGGCGAAACACACTCACTGCGTGTCCTTCACATAAACATAATAAATATTTAATATATTTATTAAATATTTATTAACACATTTTATTACGTCTGTGGTCCTACAGGTTCACATTTTTCTTTTTATTTAGTAAAATAAATAAATAAATAAATAAAAGCATATATATGAAATGGATTCTAAGTAAGTCATTTAATTGTTCGTCGTTCGTTTTAGTGTTCATTTCATTATATTAATCTCTCTCTAATGTCATTTGCATAACAATGAACAGAACTAAAACTGCCATTTATTCATTTACTGGGACATCAGTGTTCAGTGACTGTTTAGTAAACGAATAAATGGCTATTTTAGTTCTGTTAAAATATTAATTTATTCAGCCCATTTCTGTATGTCACTTTGACTGTGACCCTCACAAAAGTATGATTTCTAAAAGTTTTCAAGTTTTCATCAAGATCATTGATAGCACTATAAAAGAGACTTTATCAGACTTTATGACCTTCTTCGTAAAGATCCATGTTCTCTATTTACATTTCTGCCACATGAGGAAAAAAACAGTTTGTTGTTAAATCATAATTTTGACATCATAATTAATCATACTAATCATGATAGACTTCAGAGATAAGTCGTTAATTAATATAAAAAATATGAAATAAATTATGATATAAAAGCCATATGAGATGAAAAGTAGAAAATATTACATAAAAAGTCAAAATTAAGGAATATCTATGGCAAATGGCATAAAAAGGCGAAATTATCTCACAGTCATAATTATGACATAAAAACCAAATTTATAACATAAATAGTCTGATCTCATAATTTCGACTTTTTATGTCATAATTATTATTTACCATTTATTAGGTACCAATTATGTTTTACCAATTTATTGTTTTTTCTTATATAATTTGCATAATTTTTGCTCTAAAAATCATGATAGTTATAGCCAGTATAGCCAGAATTCAAAGTGCTGTGTTGCTATTTCTTTATAGCTAACACAGACTATAAACACAGCCTTCATCATTCGCAACATCTGTCGTGCTGTTGTTGAATATCAGCACAGCTGTAATGAACGTCCCTTCGGTCGCCCATATGTAGCATAAAACTACAGTACCCACAAGTCTGTGCGGCGTGCGTGCGTTGACTCCCAGCAGTGCGTCACTTCATGAGTGTGTTAAAGAGGCTTCAACTGGGATTTAAACTGCTGTCTAGACGACTGCACAGGAAGCGAGGAATTAAATGCATAGTTATATATTCGACCTCTATTCTTGGACTCGCTAGGCTATTACTGGGCTGTGTTTTAATATCAGACAATCATGGGAACAGAGGAAGCTAGCGTAAACTGTTAGCTGCGAGAATTCACAAGGCAAATCCTTCAAGAGTCACACCCTAATATCACTATCCTCGCACCGGCCACAAGACTGCGGGTGACTTACAGATGCTTTTCGGTCTGGATCACAGTCTCTGTGCAAAAACAACTAAGAAGCATCAAGAAAGTCATGTATGTCCGGTTTCAGGCTACTTTGTTGGGAGACAGATAACGTTAGTCGGCTAGCTAGTTTGTGGTCACCATCACTCCTCTGGGCTTTCGGCAGAAGACTGGGGAATATGAGTTCACCAATGTACACGTTTGTTTTGAGAGATGACAACAGTACTGTATATGCCGAGGTCGCCAAGATCCTCATCTCTACTGGAAAATGGAAACGACTGAAGAAGGACAATCCTCGCTTTAATTTAATGCTGGGAGAGAGAAATCGGCTACCTTTTGGACGACTGGGTAAACGATTTCAAGAGCTGCTGCATGTTAAACATACATTGCCATCTCGTAATAATATGTTTTATAATCCCATGCTGTTTACATGTTTTAGTGTGCGTTGAAAGTTTCAGCAAGTTGTTTTAATACACCTAACCTGCTTATTATTTTCAGCACACCGTGCTTTATTGGAGACTATGGACAGTACAGGCTGTTGAATTTATGACAATGAATGATGAAACAACTATTAATACTTGATATTAATTGAACACTGGACAGAGCAATGCTGATCACAAAGATTCAACTCTATATAATGCACTCCTGTGGAGCTGTAATTGTGTAGTAACATGTAATTACGTTGACATAAACGTTTTTCAACACGAAAATGTTACGTTTTTGTATCAGTATTTTATTAATATTTATATATAAGCTGAAAAGAATGTGTACTTAAAGTACATATACTCATATGTATATATATATATATATATATATATATATATATATATATATATATATATATATATATATATATAGACTACTATCAAAATTGTCTTTTTAATGTTTTCGATTTATTTTATGAAAAATATAGTAAATCAGTAATATTGTGAAAAGTTATTACAATTTAAAATAACTGTTTTCTATTTTAATGTGTTTTAAAATTCAGTTTATTTCTGTGATGCAAAGCTGAATTATCATGCATTACTCCAGTCTTCGGTGTCACATGATCCTTCAGAAATATGCTGATTTTCTGCTCAAGAAACATTTAGAGTTAGAGTTATACTTTATTGTCATTTGCAGGAAATTTATCTTGGACTCAAAGCTGCAGTAATACACAAAATTATACACAACAACCACACACAATTATAAAATTTTTAAGAATGAGGAAAAGAAAAGAGAAATTAAAATATCATCACAGTTACTGCAATTTACAATTTAAAATATCAATAGATACAGGTACAAATGAATTCTTATAGCGATTACTTCTACATAATGGAACTCTGTCATGTCATTTCTTATTGTTGTTTTATTATAATTTTTGTTGAGTTACAAAACTGTACTTTTAGCTGCAGGACATTGCCGTTACTGCTCAATGTTTCGATATTTCAATGTCAAATACCCTGCTGTGTCCTCTACAGGTCATGAACCGGGACTGATGCAGCTGGTGAATTATTACAGAGGAGCCGATAAACTGTGCCGCAAAGCCTCACTAGTCAAGTATGTGGTTTATTTAAACATATCAGATGAATTAAATTCACGTTCAGATTTGACTCAGTTGAGTTATACTGTTAAGCTAATATTTGCTTAAGTTAGTAATGTCTTCAAATCACACTTGTTTTCTTTATACCATGCCACTAAAGTTAAAAACTCGGCAGTTCATAAGTTTTGAATTATATTTAAATAAGCATGTTTGATGTTTAGGATAATCAAGACAAGTCCAGAGTTAAAGGACTCCTGTAATTGGTTCCCTGAGTCTTACATCATATACCCAACCAACCTCAACACCCCAGTGGCCCCGGCCACCAATGGCATCAGCCACATGAAGAGCAACCCAAAGACAGATGAGCGGGAGGTCTTTTTAGCTTCTTATAACTCCAGAAAGGAAAGCGGAGAGGGAACCGTGTGGATCGCCAAATCATCAGCAGGTGCAAAAGGTATTAATCTCCATCAGTCCAAATGGAAAGTTCAGAGAGGTGTAATCTTGCTACATGATTTCATAGTATGAGATTGTTCCTCACTTTGTTCAGGTGCAGGTATATTTATATCTCATGATGCAAACCAGTTGCTTGAGTTCATCGATAATCAAGGCCAAGTGCATGTCATTCAGAAGTATCTGGAAAAACCACTGCTACTGGAGCCGGGACATCGCAAATTTGATATAAGGTAAGATGAGATGTATAATCCATTGTGCAGAATGTTTTTTATGTGATTACGGAAAAGCATAGAATTGCAGTGCCCCATCCTAATGAAGTCAAAGTACTTATAAAGTCAGTGGATATTCTCTCTGGCTGTCTTTTCTGTAGGAGTTGGGTGCTTGTAGACCATCAGTATAATATCTACTTGTACCGTGAGGGAGTGTTGAGGACGTCATCTGAGCCCTACAACAGCTCAGATCTGCAGGACATGACCAGTCACCTGACCAATCACTGCATCCAGAAGGAGCATTCGCAGAACTACGGCCGCTATGAGGAGGGCAACGAGATGTTCTTTGATGAGTTCAGACAGTACCTGTTGACCACACACAATGTTGCCATGGAAACATCTATTTTACCTCAGATCAAGCATATCATCAGGTACTCCTTCACTGAAAAAGTTTGGTTTTCAAATCTGATTGCACTTGTGTCTGCAAATGAGTTATATAGGTAGAAAATGGCATTTTTTTTAAAACTATTTTTGTGTTATGTGCAGTGGTGTCCAAAAGTTTGAGAATGTGCCTTTTATTTTTTTACAGTTGAATTTTTGAAAAGTAAATGTTTATTCCTCTCAAATTCACACAAATAAGTATTTTAGTATTACATTGCATATTATTATAGTATTTATTAATATATATAAAAAAATTCCCTCAAATTCTAACAAATCAGTATTTTAGTATTACATTTCATATTATTGTAGTTTTTTTAAATATTTTGAATTGACTTTTATTTTAATATGTTATATATATATATATATATATATATATATATATATATATATATAAAACAAACATATTAAATATATATATATATATAGATATAGATAGATAGATAGATAGATAGATAGATAGATAGATATGTACTTTGGTTACTTATTGAACTGTAATTTGAAGTACCAAAATTACTAAAATGGTACTAAAATGGTAATGGTAATTTTAGTACTTTAACTTCAACTTATTTTATTTGTTATTTACCAAGGGAGTTATTCAGCTAATATGCATATTTCATTTCAGTTGTATTTCAATTAACAAAAACAATTTTAATAGTTAATAGTGTAAGGGGGTTAATAGGTAAATAAAGGAATCAAAGTCAATTTAGCTCAAAGGGAATCGTTTATGATTTTATAGGGAATTTGAACAGAATCACTGTTTTATGGCTGATCGCTGAATCGGCCTGCGATTCACTGAACGAGCCGCATAACATCAACTCTGCACTGGATATTACAATCCAAAATATAGTGAAAACACTATTAAATAGCACAGTAACAAGATCAGCAGATTAAGACATTAACTTGTAAGCACAAAACACAAGATACTTCTCTTTTCAGTATAAATAAGACTTTATTTATATAAATCTAAGACATGTAAACTAATCTAACACATGAACACACGCATTCACACATTCATACAAGTTGCAGAAAGAGAGAAAGTGAGGAAAGAATGAGTTTAGAGAATGAAAATGTGAAATCCCAAGTTTACAGCAATATGTAATTGCATAGACCTGAACAACCATCAATCACTTATTTAACCCTCGCATTGAGTTTCTCAATGAGGCTAAAATTTGTATTAAATGCACCAATTCAATTAGAATCTGGAGGTTACTTGTGTTGCCTTTGTGTTAAGGGATTCCCTTTGTTGTTGTCTTTGCAGAAAAGGGTTTTCCCAAGTTTGCTGATTGGTTGGATGTTCAGTAGTCGTTGAAGTGACGTCTTGGGCTTTGGCTCTTGATGCAGAGTTGGTCTGGTTGAAGTTTGGGCGGGTGCAGTCGGAGCTGGACTTTGCGGCAAACTTAACTTAACGAAACTCTCACGGAAAGACAAGAAATTAAAGTAAAAGAATAAAAGGATGTAACGAGACTAGGTGGTTTTTCTTCTCATTGTGGTAGCAGCTGGCATGTAGGCCAGAGCACGCTCAAAGAGCGCTAAAAAAACATGGCTAAATGTACAAAGCAAGAGCAGAGATTTGAAGAAAAAAAAGAATCAGCAAATAGCAGCAAAAAGCATAATTTGATGGTGTCCTGAGTATTTAAACTTGGCTTTCAGACCGTCCTATCTGGACGTCTTGACCAATTAGAAATGATCTTAGCCTAGGGGTGTTGCTCTGTTTCTTCCCCATCATAAATCCTGTATCAGTCACATGGTCCGAATTTTCCCGCTCTTGTAAAGTATAATTTTGGACATGATTTCTCTAACAAGACTGATACATTTGACAAAGAATTGATTGGAAGAAACATTTAAACCATGATTTTTCAAACTCATACTTACCAAACATGAATATTAACTCTTAAGCTATTCCCTAGTTATTAAAAAGACATACATAATATGTGATTAAAACATGATCGTCAATTGTGTGGGTTACATACATAATATGGAGTTCATTAGTTATGATTCATAAGTCCTTGTAAGATGATTTTGGTGCATCTATATGTGAAAAGGCAGTTTCTGTACCATTTTGTGAACATAAGGACATGTTCTGTGAGGCCTAGAGAGGTTAAAAGGTCTCCTAAGGAATTTCAGTCTCAGTCTTTCATGGTTTCCATCGTGGAACACATGTGATGGTCACGCGGTGCATCTTTTTCACCATTAATCTTGATTACTTGCCCCAAATTTGAGGATCTCCTTCCTGAATTGGAATTATCAATGTGTTCCTTTTGTTTTAATGTTGCAAGCTGTTCTGTGAAAGAGGCTTGTTGGTAAGGTTTTCTTCAGACGGGCTGGAGCTAGGAATCTGATTTATTGGATCCTGTTGCAGCCTTGGGGCCCCTCTGTGGAATTTGGCTCTTTTGGTGGTTCTAATGGAATCTTAAAGTTGTCTTATTCGGTCCCTGATATCCTACAATAGTTTAATAGTTACAGCTAATGAATTAAAAAAAAAAAAAAGCTGACATGAAATTCACAAGTTTGTCTAAAAATCATGATCTAGAATTAGTGCAAAATCTTGAATATTTCTAACTAATTTTGTGTCATCAGTTTATAATCAGTTCTTGCTTTCCCCAGGAATCAAACCTATGACATTGGCGTTTCTAGTGCAACACTGTTTGGGCTGTAGAGTTTTAAAATCTCTAATGCAAAATAAATAAAAAAACATTTTCACTCAGATTTTTGCACCCCACTGTATACTGACAATGGCACCAACAGGCTCTCAGTGATCTTCAGTAACCAAATGAACATATATGTTTTGGACAGTTCCTTTAGATCAGAGATCAATTATAACATTGTTCTACAAGACTGAGCTCACTGATTCATTACAAAAATGCTTCATTTGATGATGTCTAACTACCTGTGGTGTTCGTCTGAAATCCTGCGTCTTGTCTCAACAGGAGCTGTCTCACATGCATTGAGCCAGCCATCAGCACGAAGCATCTGTCCTACCAGAGCTTCCAGCTCTTCGGCTTTGACTTCATGCTGGACAAGAGCTTTAAAGTCTGGCTAATTGAGATCAATGGAGCACCTGCCTGTGCACAGTCAGTACACACTTCTCATTTGTTATGTCTAGAATGCATTTGCTCTGTGCTAGTGGTGGGCGATATGGACAAAATCTAATATCACGATATGAGTAATTTTATTCCACGGTAACAAAATATATCAATATATAGTTATTTTTGCTCTAAACAAGGTCTTTATTATATAAAAAAATTTTATACCATAGAAATTTCATAATTCTTGTCACCAGTGTCAATATCACAAAAATCTTATAATAGCCTAAATAAAAAACAAACAAACAAAAAACTCAGGCTCACTGAAGACAAGTAAACTGTCAGCGATTAATAAGAATAAGAAACTAATTACAAGCAATAGGACAAAAAAACTACAGTAGAACAAATAAATAAGAAATGCTACATACATTGTATGAAGTAATTAAATGTATAAAAACACTGCATATTCTTCACTGTGTAAATTAAATATATATTTCTTCTTATTAAAGTTACAAAAATGATTTAGTCAAGAGCAGTGAGAGATTTTCTGTTTTGTTGTTTGATTAATATGAATGACAGACAGCAGGAATATTAGACTGCAGTCACTTTAAGAGCTTCCCAGATCCAATATACTGTTACAAATGTGTTTTCTTTCTCAGCTGTTTGCTTTTACTTAAGACCAACTGCGTTTATGAGGATACTTGCAAAGACAGGCATTTTGACACATACAAGTTTATATATTTAAACGTTCAAGGCCTATAAAGCGGCAAAAATTACTCAGTTCAATACTCGTGCGCTCTATGAGCAACGTCTTCATGTGTGCACACTTCTCAGACAGCGCTCAGAAACAGTCTCTCAGACAGCATGTACATACAGAGTAATGAGTTCTCTTTCACTGCTGATTGCATTTTAACGGCTTAAAATCACATGTTTTTAAATAGCAATGGTTAAAACGTATGCAAACAATACGTTTTCGTGACCACGTGGCACAGCAACATCACGTGAGTGCTTAACCACAATAGAGACGATAGTCCAAAATCTCTACCGGTTGACAAGTTTCTACCGGTTGGTCGTGCATATCACCCACCCCTCTGTGCGACTGTTCCATAAAAATCATCATGATTTAGTCCCATATTTTCTTATTTAGTGGCTTAATGCATCAGGTATTCCACATGCTGTATGTGTCACCACAAGGATTTTATTGATTCATTCATTTTTATTAAGTTATGAAGATTAATACTGAAATTAAAGTTTTCTCTGTTGTAGGAAACTCTACCCTGAGCTGTGTCAAGGCATCGTGGATGTGGCGATCTCCACAGTGTTCTCTCTGAGTGCAGATGCCCTCTCGTCCTCGCCTCCGTTCTCTACTTCTCCATCTCTATCCTCCAACTCCTGCTCCTCACCCAAGATCAGAGCGCCCCATCACTTCGGCCCATTCATCAAACTATAAATTGCTGTTGTTGCAGGATGCTGCTGTTGCTGTGTAACCCCCTCCCCATAGTCCTGCCCGAAAACATCAACCAATCTAGGAGGCATAAGGGTCTACACCTGATCTTGGGGCTGAGCACACAGGGGATTCATCACTGTCTGAAAAGGACAGAAGGGAAATGAGGTCACCTCTGTAAACTCCTCTTCATGTTTACATCCATCATCTCTAAAGCAAACCCAGAAGAGTCCACAGGAAGAGTGTGAGTTTCCTAAAGGACAGCTGGAAGGTGAGGAAAATCCTGCACATACTGGTGTTCCAGCACCAGGAAAAGCATGTACACTTATAATAGAGACTACAGTTGTTTGGGGCTTTAACACTCAAAAAGTGATTTAAAGACATGAATTTGCAAGCACACATTTGAATGAGAAGGTGTTACCACTGAAGAGGAGGGTTTACAGTAGCTACTTTATTCCATAGATCTGTTGTGTCAATAAGACTCCTCAGGACTTTCCCAGGCACCTTGATGAAATGGAAAATAGATGTGAGACTTTAGTGCCTTACATATTCACTTTCTCACTAACACTAACTCCCAACAAACTAATCTGGCTTTTTGTATGTCTGTATGTGTCCCATCAACTCTATTATCTATCTGGTGTTTTGTGCTGTTAGCTTCAGCGTGTGCTTAATAATTTTGTAACCACATATGAATCTTTCTCAGATGCATATATGTATGATTTGCAGTGTAGTAGTGTAGGGTTGTAATGTCTACAAAACAGTATTTGGTAGAAGTAGCAGAAGATATGTTTGCATATTTATTTTAGATTTTTTTTTTTGCATCGTCTTGTTACTATTCTGTCCAGTGAGACCATATTTAGTCTTCCCACTGATTCTGTTGCTGTTAATACAGACACATTTTAGGTCTGGTTCATAATTACTTTGTGACAGGCAATCAAGAACATCTGGGAATTGGGGACTCACTTCCTTCTGCTTGTATTGTCAGGAGACAAACACATGAGCATTCACAACTCACCGCTTATTATCCAATAGACAAATGATATATTGAAATGTGCATAATCGTCTATCAGTTTATTTCACAATACTTATTTAATTCATTCCCAACTGTGTTGAGAGTTTAATTATTTTCTGAACGAGTAAACATTTGTTGGACTGAAATGTTGCATGTCAAAGCATGATAAAAGCAAGGCTCTTTATACATACCTAGAGAAAGGTAGAATTTTTATGTTAAGAATGCATCACTTCAACTCATTTTATATTGTTAAATTTGTTTACTCATAACAGAGTTGCAAAGATTTCTCTTGATTTTTTAGCACCCAATGGGAATGACTTTGTAAGTCACTGAAATTGATTTTTCCATCATTTCATCTTAGTGTGCATGCAGATATGACTGAGTTCCTGTGGTTGGTGTGGTTCATTGACAGCAAGCTCTGAAGGTTGACCTGTACACTGTTATGATGACTGTGATGCAAATGACACACAGGCAAGTGGATGTAGAAGAAGAAGAAATCAGCATTTAGGTGATATTAACGTGTGATAGTCAGATATCAGTATTTTTGTTTCGGGGAAGATGAAAGACTCCAGTTTAAAATGGGTTTAAGCAGTATTACATCTCTTTGAATCTAAAAGAAAAAGTATTGAAGGAAAGGTCTGCCTATGTGAAACATATTGAGAGGGTCAGTTATCTAGTTTTATTATGCATCTTTGCATTACTTATTGTCGTAAGGTTTGTCATATTTTTACATTGACTTTGCTGTACAGTCTTTGCATTGGCTCTTTTGTAAAAAGAGAACACTGAAGACAGTTGTATGTAGCCTGAATAAGGGAAAACATGTCCATCTAGCCAAAGATGAGTGTGATTAAATATCCTCACTTATGTCTAATGAACATTATTGGTTTGATTTAAGTTGTGAAATGTGGGAATGCTGTTTTAATCATGTTTTTCTCTATATCTGTTTGAAGATCAGTGCAATGTATGTTATTAGTAGTCTAGTTTGCTGTATTTGTTACTGTTGTTCAGACCATTTGAAAATAACAAAATACACTTTTACTATGTTGAATTAGTAAAAACCTAAAAGTATTTAAGTTATTCCAATAAAAGCATCCATCATGTGCAATAAATTTGTTTCTTAAATGCTCAGCATTGTCATTTTGGTTTTGAAAAGCAAGTGCAAGTTTTTGACTTAAGCAATATTTATCTATTACCCTTATTATATTTACATAAATCCTGTGTTTATGCCTTACTATTATTCTCAACATCTCTTAAAGAAATAGTTCACTCAAAAAATAAAATTTGAAAATTCAATCCTCAGGGCATCCAAGATGTAGATGAGCTTTTTTGTTCATTGAAACAGACTTGGAGAAATTTAGCATTACATCATCAACACATCCCTCCTCACAGGCATTTTCCCCACTGCATTCAAGCAGGCTCAGGTAACCCCACTGCTCAAAAAACCTACATTAAACACTTCTCTGATAGAAAACTACAGACCTCTCTCTCTCCTTCCATTCATAGCCAAAACACTCAAACGAGTTGTTTTCAACCAGGTATCATTGTTTCACAGAACAACAAACTAGATGCTAACCAGTCAGGTTTCAGGAGTGGCCATTCAACAGAGACTGCGCTACTCTCAGTCACTGAAGCCTTGCAGATTGCAAAAGCTGATTCCAAATCACCGGTTCTCATTCTGCTGGATCTGTCTGCTGCTTTTGACACTGTCAATCACCAGATCCTGCTGTCTACCCTCTCATCACTGGGCATCACTGGGATTCCACTTTCGCTGGTTTGAATCCTATCTCACTGGTAGGTCTTTCGGGGTGGCCTGGGGAGGAGAGGTATCCACAGCACATCAACTGGTCACTGGGGTTCCTCAGGGATCAATTCTTGGACCCCTCCTCTTCTCCACATACACTACATCACTGGGTCCCATCATACAGGCACATGACTTTTGCTATGCTGATGACACACAGCTCTATCTCTCTTTTCAACCAGATGATCCAACGATAGCTACAAGGATCTCAGGCTGCCTGGCGGACATCTCGGCATGGATGAAACAACATCACCTACAGCTCAACCTGGCAAAGACTGAGCTTCTTGTCTTCCCTGCCACTCCAGCTCTACAGCATGATTTCACCATCCAGCTAGGTTCTTCTACAATTACCCCATCAACTTCGGTCAGAAATCTTGGTGTAATCTTTGATGACCAGCTGACCTTCAAAGACCACATTGCAAAGACTGCTCAATCTTGCAGGTTTGCATTACACAACATCAGCAAGATCAGGCTTTTTCTAACAGACCATGCTGCTCAACTTCTTGTCCAGGCACTTGTCATTTCTAGGCTGGACTTACATCAAGTACAATCATCTCTATAAATGATTCAGAATGCTGCGGCACGACTGGTCTTCAATGAGCCCAAAAGAGCCCATGTTACACCTCTCTTTATGTCCTTGCACTGGCTACCAGTTGCAGCTCGCATCAAGTTCAAGACATTGATGCTTGCATATAGAACAGCCTCAGGCTTAGCACCCGCCTACTTCCACTCACTATTACGAATCTACTTCCCCTCCAGAAGTCTGAGATCCGCTAGTGAGCGACGCCTTGTGGTACCATCAGAGAGAGGCTCAAAATCACTCTCCAGAACATTCTCGTTCACCATTCCCACCCCTATCCAGAATGCTGATTCCCTGACAATTTAAGCGACAAGCTGAAAACCCATCTCTTTCGATGCTGCTCGTCTTCATCCTAAATATAAAAAAAACCCTTTGTCTTTCGCTTTATTTATTCCATCCCTTTCTAGCTTGTACTTATTTTAACAATGCCTGAGACTTGGTGTTACGAGCACTTCCTCTGTCTGTTGCCTCTTTAAGATGAATCGCTTTATGTATTCCCCAATTGTAAGTCGCTTTGGATAAAAGCGTCTGCAAAATGACTACATGTAAATGTAAATGACTTGCTCACCAATGGATCTTCTGCAGTGAATGGGTGCCGTCAGAATGAGAGTCCAAACAGCTGATAAAAACATCACAATAATCCACAAGTAATACACACCACTCCAGTCCATCAATTAATGTCTTGTGACTTGAGAAGCCGCATTTTTCTAAGAAACAAATCCATCAAGGCATTTTAACATTAAACCTTCAAAATACTAGTCCATAATCCATAATAACACTTCTTCCAGTGAAAAAGTCCATCCCCAGTGGTCCTTGTATATCAAAATCCACTGACATATGTTTAGAACCGTTTTTGCTTGATCTGTGTGTATTTCTTTCCTGATTCAGGAGACAACTTTTTCACTGGAAAAGCCATATTATGTACAGAAGACTTGTATTTTAGCCAGAAGCAATATTTTAGCCAGAAGCAATAGTTTAAAGTTAAAAATGTCTTGATGGGTTTGTTTCTTTTACACATGTAGCTTTTTGCACTCACAAGACTAATTGATGGACTGGAGTCCGGTGTGGATTATAGCAATGTATTTGTCAGCTGTTTGGACTCTCATTCTGACGGCACCCATTCACCACAGAGGATCCATTGGTGAGAAAGTGATGTAATAATAAATTTGCCCAAATCTGTTCTGATGAAGGAACTCATCTGCATCTAGGATGGCCGGAGAGTGAGTAACTAATTTTCATTTTTGGGTGAACTATTGCTTCAAGTCGCTTCTCTTCCAAGTATCTATGGCTGTCTGCCATGTGCTATACATGTTAATAGTACCATAATAAATAAAATTATTTCCTCTAAGATTCTAAAGATAAATCAATACATTTTAATCACACTGTGTATCTACTGTGTATCCCCATAAAATAAAATACATAAAATGACCGGGAAAAGTTATAAAACACTTCAACTTGCCAACAGGGGGAACCAGAACGCAGAAAGTCTTAAAGAAGTAGAGTACTTCTGTTGTCTTTATTCAAGTATGTACACTTTACCATACAATATTCAGAGCAACATACATCACCACAAACATGGCAGTAAATGAAGTGTAGCCAGCACAGCGGCAGCCTGAGAAAGTGGTGGATACATGAGTCCAGTGCGAAGTTCAGAATACACACAAATATACACACATACAACAACATAATACAAAACATTATGAACACAAATGGTAGAAGACAGAGACAGACAGTAGAAATGCAACATAAACAACCACAAAAATAAATATGTCAGGGTTATATCATACAGGTCACAACTGTCCCTGCTGTTACATACTACGCACAGGATTTGTCCTAAATTTTTAATGCTATATTGCCTCTTGGTAATTTTAATTGGAACATTTGAGTGTACATTTTGCACTTTAGGGTTACAAAATGTAAAGAAAATAAAAACAATGCAATTGCATATGGATTGAGCATTAAAGACCTTTGATTTCAGGGAGCGAGTGCCACATCAGTAACCCTGTTTAAAAGAAAATAACAGCAATGACGACTAAATATAACAAACTGATCAACAGTCAAAAAACGCAGAACATAAACCATCTGAAAATCAAATTCGAACATGAGAAGGGCACATTTAGTCCCACTAGTTTGTAACGAAGCTCAAATTAGTGACATAAAACAACTGGATACTCTATGTATAAAAATTTAAATGATATATTTATTCGTTTAGAGTACAAAGATAACCGACACACACAAGCCAAGCAGATATTCCAGCTTTTGTCAGTAAAACATTGCATGTGAGATCAAAACCAGCCAACACACAGCAGCTACCCTATTGCACATCGTCACAATGCAGAGCATTAACATGCGTTTTACAGAGAAATCACACTTATACACACAAGATGAGTGAATTACTGCATGAGGCAGTAAAATAATATATTACACCCATAGAAAGTGTTACATGGATATAGAGAACAAAGAAAAGTGGAAACAAAGTCAAGAAGGCCAGTTGAGCAGTGCACTATATTTACTTTGTAAAATCGTGACCAACATTTGACCTTACAGAGCTCAAACTGTTCTGCTGTCACACTAGAAATCAATAACTTCCACATTCATTAGTAGGAACCTGCCTGAGGCACTCACAAGGCACACTGCTTTCAAACAGGTACTGTAGTTAAACATCTGGGGACAGAATTCATATTCCAGTGCATTTTTATCTGGAGTAGCAGTACTTATAACTCCAAGTGAGATAAAAGCATTAGGAGGACAAAGGATTTCTATTGTTATTGTTCATGAAAACTTGTAATATTCAGTTTATAGATCAACCAAAAGCATCTATAAACCAAAAGTAACCAATAAAAACTCAGATAAACAACTCAATTTAGTTCTGTAACATGCAAAGGGTTGATAGTGTAACATTATCCTTTGAGATCGTTCAGAGTGCGGTGTTACTTTGCATAATGAATCTGTTCTTTCAGTCCTGAGATTTAATCCACTTTCTGAACGTACAGATCTCCATGGCAGCATAAACCACTTTAAATTATTTTCTTTTTACCATGAGGGAGGAATTTTCCTATTTCTTTCATTATAAACTTGATTCCCTCCCACTTCTCAAAAGCAATAAGAAAATATGCATCATTGAACCATCACTCATGTAAACATAAACCTTCATAAACACGGTGCAGTTCTTTCTTTGTCAAGGGAATAAGTTTGACTGAATCAGTACTTAAGCATCATGGTCCTCTAGTGTAACTCAAGGTATAAACAACATTAAAGTCGTCAATAGCAGAATATTAAGTCACAAAGAGAGAAAATGGTATATATATAAAAAAAAAATTAAAAAAAAGACAATTTTATGTCTATTAACACTCAAATATGCACACCTCTGTCACTATAATCCTTCATTAATAAAAACAGTCCTATAGTTGTTGGTTTCAAAAAAGCGTCAAAGTACATCTCAAAATAAAATAAAATAAAATAAACCAAATGAAAGCAGCAAAAATGCCATTAGAGTGTCTAGTCTCAACCTGAGCCTGAATAGTATTATCTGTTTTCGACAAATTTTCTTCTTCTTTCTTGCAGAACAATCTCAAATTTGTTGTGCACTTTGGTTCTGGTTGAGTTTTTATATCAGTTGTCATTTCTACAGCTAACTTACCAGAAATTAAATACATATACAGAGACACGAGAGCAAAAGTACCCTCCGGAGAAGGTAGTCCTGTTGAAACAGTTCACCTCAGCCCGATGATGAGACCTCTTAGTACCTCTCTTCATCGGGACGTCCAACAGCAGACCTTCAATGCGCCAGGTCAGTGTGACTGGAACTCAGGTCCCGCGACTTCCTCAGACGATTATTTTGTTCCTGATGGAAGTGAAAGACTGTTCAGGGTAGTCACCTCACATTATACAAACACCTTTTTGTGAACTGAATCAGTACAAGAAACATATATACTGTGTTTTGCAGTCTATTTTATATTTCATACCATTGTTAATTAACATGTTAAAAACTGCATTATTTGACAGGACAGGACAGAGCTGTGGCTATCAGAGCAAAAACGGTCAACTATACAGGTACTATACAGTAGGGAAGTAGCCATGTTTGGGAGGGTATGACCTAAAAGAAGCCCACAAAAAGCATAAGTACAGGCCAAGCAGTACTTAAAGAGCCCATGAAATCCCCTGACAAGAAAAGTTCTTTACAGTATTTCTTATTCAAACAGGAAGTTGGGGTGGGACATATATAGTATGTGAAAACTAGTCTGCAACCTACTACTTCCGCCAAAATTCTGAAGTGCACATCTAATTAGCACTTAACTATCCCATGAGGCCACACAACAAATGACAGTCAAGCGACGCAACTGATGCCATAAGTCACATGACAATTACTACATGCAGAATGTAGAATGTCCAGATTTTATTCATACTACATACATTCATACTATATACTTTTAAATCAGTTTGTTCCTCATTTCGGACCTTAGGTTTAATTTATGACAGCTGTGAACCATGATTTACTACTTGCTAATGATAGCTGGCCACAAGTGGTACTAGGGGGAGGAGCATTCATATTATAAAAAGCATTTGATTGGACAAAGAAACTGGACAAAAAAAAAAAGAAAGACTATGTTTAAACTGCTAAAATGTTATGAAACATTTAGAAGTATGTTAGCATTTAGATAGCTGCAAAGCTAACAGTTGTGGAGTCACAAAAATAAAAATTATATTTTCATTACATAGTGTCCTTAAGAAATATTTAGAACAAAGAACTGAATAAAAGATTGGAAAAAGATCATATGAAATACCATTGTTGAGATGACTATTCATTTCTCTTTAGATACTGCTGAAAAAATAAATAAATAAATAAAAACTGCTAAAACCAGACTAAGCTGGTTGGCTGGTTTTAGCTGGTCTCCCAGCTGATCTCCCAACCTGACCTGGGGCCTGTTTCATAAAACAAATTAACCATATTTCAGTTAGTCTGACTTATTTTGAACCAAATCAACTGACAATAATTCAGACTAACTGAAATAAACCAGGCTTATTTGGTAAACTTGTTTTATGACACAGGCCCCAGCTAAGACCAGCCTGACCAGCTAAACAAGTGGCCAAAACCCCTCTAAAACCAGCCTGCTTACCAGCTAAAACCAGCTTAGGCTCATTTAAGCTGATTTATTTTTTTTTTTTTTTTGAGCATAAATGCAATAAACAGTGCACTAGCTCAACTTTGGGATTGTTTATTTTAGAACCTAAAATCATCAGTGGTTATGAAGGATTTTAGCAAACACAATTAAATGTGTTAGTCTGTGACTTCTGTGAGATCTCACACATTCATCTCATTAACGTGTGTTAATATGGTAATGATGGATCTGTGGGTGTGTTGATTACAGACGCCCCCAAAAACAGAGTATGAGACTGAAAGACAGTAAAGTGCCAGACAGACGGGCCAGAAAAACAAAACAAAGAGAGCAGGAGGTACTGAGAGACCGAAAGGAACAAATATATTCAAGATGCAAGAACAGACTGAGTGAAAAACTGAAGAGAAAGCTGTCAGGAGAGAGCAGTGAAGGATGTCTTACTTTGAGTTCCCCCACAGGTTTTTCCGGCTCGTTGAGAACTCCAAGAGAGCTGGCCCTCTTCATGCTGCGTCCGAGAGAGCCACATGCAAGCACGTCAGTTAGGTCAAAGGTCAGGGGTGAGGGGTCACAGTGGGGGTAAGGTGGGGTTTGTGGGGTGGGAATGTGTGGGTTAAAACATGTTAATGCAACTTTCACTCAATGATGTTACCTTACAATGTGAACTGAGATAAAAACAAAAAACAAAACAAAACAAAAAAAAAACAGTGGAAACATGCAATGACATACTGTGTGTTATATTAGTCATTTTCCATTTAGTTTTTGACACTTCTCTCATTACTCACAAATACATATTTTCATACAGAACAAAAATCTGTTTAAATGTAGTGATAACAGTACTGCTAGATATTTCAACCCAGTCCTCTGTTTATCCTCAGATTTTTCACTTATGATGTAAAATGGGTCTGTTTTTACTCACCCTCATGTTAATTCAAGTCTGTATGCTTCTTTTTTCACAAACAAATTAATAAATGGCATGTAAATGTATTACACCAAGTTTGACATAGTTGATGCCAAAATATCATGTTTTTCAGATATACTGTAACCAAACATACTGTAACCAAACATGACATACTAGTTTGAATATGAAAGACACAAAATTATTTACAAAAAGTCTCATATTCAGTCTGTTCCACAAACTGTTTTACTAGTTGATTGGACCACTTTTAGGGGTTTTTTATGCTGTTTTCTTGTCCTTTTTGGAGAATGACAGGTGTTAAAATAATTCCTGTTTGAAAAGACATGAGGGTGAGTATATGATAACAGAACGTTCATTTCTGGATAAACTATTCCTTTATGATTGAAAAGACTAGTTTTTATAACACTGCACAAAATTATACACTAAACAGACACCAAATAGGAACAGCAATGGACTGTTTTCACATTTCCAGGGTTCTCATATTGGCTAAATTTCTATATGTACGGTGAACTGGAGACTAAAATAAATATATTTTATTGTCTTTCTATTTCCTCAAAAAGCGAGGACAAAAAAATAAATCCATGATAGCGTTCTATGACTTCCCATAAAAGGGGAAAAAATATTGATATCATGGTGGTCAGTTGAGAGAAAGGTGTCAAATTTGCTTCCAAGATAATATTACCCAAAGTATAGTGTTACAAATGTACATTCATTTAAAAAAATAAAAATAATAATAATAACAATATTATATATATATATATATATATATATATATATATATATATGTGTGCGTGTGTGTATATATATATATATATATATATATATATATATATATGTGTGTGTGTGTGTGTGTGTGTGTGTGTGTGTGTGTATATATATATATATAAAAAAAATACTGCTATATTAATAACTGTGGAAACATGTCACAGTACTTTGAAAAGGGTCACTTGTAAAGGGAATATCAAACAATAAAAAGAAGACCTTTGCCAGGGTAGACAGAAGGTATAAGAAGATGAGAATAGAGGTTAAAAAAAATTGGGTAACAGCAAATGAGACCACAAGACAGAAAATGGAGGAAACAGGCATGCGGCAGACAGCAAATTTGCATGGAAATGTTTATTCAAACTGAGGAAAAAAAAAAAAAAAAAAAAAGTACAACACAGCACAGAGAAATAAAAGTCCTCAAATAAAAAACAGATCCAAGCAGACATGAAAAGGCATCAAGAAAAGTCACCAAGCAAAAAGGCATAAAAGATGAACAACATAATCATAACACTCGCCAGAAAATAAAATGAAGTTAAAATGCAAGGAATAAATAAAAACATAAATTGCATTTTACAGGGTAAGGAGAAAGTTAGTCACATCTGGCAAATCAGATGCTACAGGAACCCCAGCAACAGACACAAGTGAGTTGACCTCAACACTCTGCATCATAATGTTACCCGTCACGTTAGATGTCAATTCAGGGTTAAGCAGGTTTGTACATGTGCAAAAAATACAGTCCAGTTAATAAAGCAAGCAAATCCCCTCATCCACTTAAAACTGGGTGAAAGAGAAAGAGACTTTGCATATACCGGCAGAGGACTTTCCTTCAATATACCATCATCAGAGTGTGCAAAATCCCATCTCCATGTAGTAAACCTCCTGCCTCCCACACATTAAAGAGATAATTCTATAAATCCCTTTTAAAAACTGGTTGGAGGAGGGAAAAGGCTTTTCTTTTTTTTTTTTTGGTGTTATCCAGTGGGACATTCACCTTAATTCACTTCAGCCTTTCCACATTTACAGTCACAATGACCCTTTAAATTATTTTTAGAAAGTCTAATGACATCATTCCAGACAGATATCTGGTGATACAGATAATTCTGTCCCTCTAGGATCCTAAACTCAGGTGCTCAATCCTGCTGCTTGAGATGTACTTCAGAGTTTAGATAAAACTCTAATCGAAAAATTTTAACACGGTCTTCCCAAAAGCCTGACTGAGCATTTCCCTATTCCAGTTTTTTAACCACAAGTCAATTTGCTATTCCAGTGTATGTCGTGTTTGAGGTTTAATGGTCACAGTGTCATGAACGCCTACCAGCCATCGTTTAGTAGTCCGTAGTGGGAAGGTTTCGGGATATTGGAAAGGGGAGGTTTGGTCTGAGAATAAGGAGGGAAATGGTGATAGTTACCCAGGATTTTTGGGTTCGTTTTCTCGTAAGCCGCCTCCTTTGAGCTTGCGGACCAGTTTCTCACTGCTGCGCCGGATAGAGGCCCGCAGTTTACTAAAGGAACCGCTGCGCTTCAGTGAGCCTGAGCCGTCCTGCGAACACAAAAGCTACAGCGTCAAAACCACACATACTTATTTACACACTGCACATTAGTCCAATGGCACATGCTCATTATTAAACACACTCAGGCTCAATCACCACTTACCTGGATCTGTTAATATGGTCCTTGGGGGTGTTAGATTTAAAGAGACAGTTCACCCAAAAATGAAAATCCTGCAAGTTTTTTTGTTTTCAGATCATAAGACTTAATATAACCCATATGTCCCATATGAACATATGAAGCAATTCAGAAGACTTAGATTAAGCCACTTGAGTCATATGGGTTACTTTACAATGTTTTTTATGATCTTTTTAAAGCTTGAACATTTTGGTTGCATGGACTTTCAATGGATAGACTAAAATAGTAAGAGAATATTAAAAATAACTTCATTTGTGTCCCAAAGATGAATTAAAGTCTTACAGGTTTGGAACAATAAGAGGGTGAGTAAATGATGAAAATGTATTTTTTGGGTGAACTATCCCTTTAAGGTTATTTCTACAACAATAATATGAACCATTTAACCTTTCATCACAAATAGCTAAATTCCAAAGCCTAGCAAAAAAAAAAAAAAAAAAAAAAAAAAAAAAAAAAAAAAAAAAAAAAGATTTAATCTAATTAATTTACCTAAAACACTAATTTTTGAGTCTGTTTAAATATGGCTTACACATGAACACTCAGCTTTTTGGCTTTTTTTTCTGTCTAGAAAGAATAAATACAGTCCTTATTTTCATTCACAAGCATATTTAAATATTAATAAAACATTTACAAATTTATTTGAATAAATATTTTATTAAATAAAGAAAAAAATCATTTCTTAATGACACTGTCATTCCTGATTACTGCATAAGAATGATTACAAATTATTAAACAATTAATTAACAAAATATTAAAACTGTACAGAGACTGCACTCACAAAACAACAATTTCTAGCTAATGAAACATTTGATTTGAGCTGAGCATAACTAGAAAGATTTATATTCACTACAGAAATTGAAATATAAAATCCTAATTTTAAGAATCCTTGAAATTCAAGATTTTAAAATTTCCAATGATCGTATGAACCCTGTAATATCCTGTTGGTCCCCCATACTCTGGTCTTTACCACAGTCTGCTCTGCTGCAGTCTCTTCGGCTGCGACCTCTCACCTTTGACCCCTGAGCCTGGCTATTCATCCAGGAAAGCAAGGAGGGGTTGATGGAGGGGGAAGGAAGGAGAGGGCTGAAGAAGATGTAACACTGACCCAGAAAAATCATGACCGACACCTCCATTGAAAAGACAAGCTGTTACAGCAGTCAGCCACATCACATCCAAACACACACCAACATCAGGCTTGAATATTTCACCAGAAAAACACACATATGCATTCAAAAACAGATGAAGAGAAAGAGCACACAGGCAGAGGCTGTGGTGAGCAAAGTCAGTTTTATTAGAAGTTATGAAAGACACAAGATGCATCAACACACCAGAGAACATGTTAGTAGGAGAAAGAAAACAAGAGCATCAGATTCTACAGACATACTTCTATTCGTCCCATCTCATCCCTCTCTTTCCTCTCATCTACCCATCTCCCTCTCTAGTGTTCTACTATATACAGTGGTCTCACAATAATGGTCAATATGAAATGTTTGAAAAAGTGTGTGGAAAGCAAGACTTGGTCTATACAGAAGCTGAACAACACAATCACATGCCACATTAATGCACTGCACAGGAGGTGTGTGACAGAGATAGCAGGGCTCACTTTTAGACAGGGGAGGTCAGAGTTCAAAAGGCTCCCAGCACTACAAGACATCGAGGGGAACCAATGAGAGCCAAGAGAACTAAGTATCACAGGCCCTGCAGTGTAAACCAATGCTAACTTCAATACAAGAGAAGCTCTGTTCACAGCATTTATGGCATAATGGCGATTTGCACCACATATAATTTTGTCTCATTTTGTCTTCAGACTTGAGACCATACTTTTGAAACCATATATATATATATAAGTTTTAAGAAGTATTTTTTTAAAAATATACGTTTTATTAAGTTACATTGAACACGTTTTTAAACTGCGAGGAAGCTTGACAATTTACTGTATTACTGTAACCATGATTTAACTTTTTTAAAAATTAAAATTTGAGGAATGAGATTAAATAATTTCGTCGTAAATTGACATTATACCAAAAATGCTGTTGAGTTGAATTTGTACTGAACTCAGAACATTGCTTTTATGGAGGATGTATGTTAAATATACAGCACAGACATTAATCAGAGTAGATTTTGTTTTAATTTGTCAAATTCTGAAATTTGATATCTACTCTGGCTAAGGTTTTATTCTGAAGTTCTGTCTTCCATTAAAGATTCATGTCATGTTGTTCCAAATGTGCATGTGTATTTTCTCTTTACGCAGCTCTTTTATATAGACTTGGAATATAGTGCAAGTCATGGATTATTTTTTATGGTAGCTGGACAGATATGGTCAACATCAAGAAAAAAGTCCATTTGTGTTCAATGGAGAAAAACAACAGCAAATAGGTTTGGAACAACATGAGAGTGAGCAAATAATGACAGAATTTTAATTCTTGGGTGAACTATTGCTTAAACACCAAAGCAGCTGTATTAAGATAATATAGCTGAGATGAAAATTCCAGTCAGTGTTAGAAATGGGAAGGAAAATGGAGGATAGTCCCTATGGATTAATTGAGCAGGAAAACAGAGAGTGTTTACTAGGAAAGAGAGCTTTATACAACAGGAGCTCTTCGGGAAGTTAATTAGAGACACAAAGACACAGTGGCAGCTTACATCCCAGATGAACAGACAAACAGTTAAAGAGACTGACAGACAAGAAGAGATCTCTCTACTGACATATTACAGACTGACAGATTATTATAGTGCTGCGAGATAGAAGAGAGACTTAGTTCAGCTTTGACAAGAAGGAAAGACCAAGGATCTTGGCCGGTCGGGCCTGCTTTAGCCCGCTTATGCCCACAGGAGGAGGAGGAGGAGGAGAAGGAAAGGTGCCGTTCGGAGAGAGACGAAAAACAGCAAAGCTGGAGAGGGGGGGTGAGGAGGGCATCCATCATGCAGAAGGTAAGTTCAACAACCACAACAAGGCATCTGGAGTTACACCTGCCAACCACACGAGAAAGAGAGAGAGAAAGAGAGCAATGCAAGAGGAGGCAGAGTAAGTACACAAGGAGGAGAGAGAGGTTATAGAGAAAGAGGAACAGAGACAAAATGTTAGATTATTAGGGAGACTGAAATTGAAAGTTCAGACAATGAAAGAGACGGAAAAAACGAAAGAGATATAGGAAACGAAACACAAAAGTTGGGATGGCAGTAACGACTAAAACATACAGTACGCAAGCAAATGAACGCATATGCTCGAATTCATGTCACTGGGTTCTGAAATGTGCCAGTACACACTTCTCTTCTCTCTGTATTCTCTGAATTGCCACAAGGGGAGCTATAGTAGTAAAGCAAGCTGTCTACTTTAGTCTGTTTACTCTTGTAGGTGAAGTAACAGTTCTTGCTGAGGAAGTTAAATGTTTAATATGAGCGAATCCTTTCCACAAAAATCAGCAGTTCGAACAGAGTTTTGCAGGAATAAGTCTTAAACCCCTCAAAAAAGTTTGTGTTTGTGTCCTGAAAGGGATAGTTCACCCAAAAATGAAAATTCTGTCATTAATTACTGTTCCAAACCCGTAAGACCTTCGTTCATCTTCAGAACACAAATTAAGATATTTTTGATGAAATCCGAGAGCTTTCTGACTCTGCATAGACAGCAACGCAACTACCACCTTCAAGGTAGTAAGGATATAATTAAAAGTTTCCATGTGACAGCGGTTCAAACGTAATTTTATGAAGCTACAAGAATACTTTTTGTGCGCAAACAAAACAAAAACAACAACTTTATTAAACTGCTGATGCAGGAGCTGGCATTCTGACGTATAAAATTAAAGTGGAACCACTGATGTCACATGGACTATTTTAACAATGTCCTTACTACGTTTCTGGGCCTTGAACGTAGTAGTTTCACTGCTCTCTATGCAGGGTCAGAAAGCTCTCAGATTTCATCAAAAATATCTGTGTTCCGAAGATGAACGAATGACTTACGGGTTTGAAATGACATGAGGGTGAATAATTAATGACAGAATTTTCATTTTTGTGTGAACTAACCCTTTAAGTGAATGGCATTTTGAATGGGTTTTTGGTTAAATTCCTGTAATAAGGTCTGTGATCAACACAAGCTCAATATATTTTCACATTTTACTGTACGACATAAAATACATCAAAAATATCCCATTCATGATGTGTTTGTGTGTCTTGAAAAAAAAATGGTTGCTAACAAGTGGTGAAATAAGACTACAGAGATTTTCTGGGACACTAAACGTCATGACGCTGAACAAGTAAACTAAAAAAAGTAAATCTACTCAATAGTCTGCTTTTACAGCCTCTTTGTGTTTACACTTGCACCTCTACGAGCTATTCTAATGCAAGCTATTCTAAAGTTATTCTTCCCTAGTGAAAAATAAATATACTAAAATCTGTTTGAAAAACATTTATTTCATGCTAAGCATATTACAAATACATTTACATATTTATGTACTTAATAAAATACCCTGCAATTGTACTTTTATTATACTAAACTGGCACACTTAAAGTCTACTAAACTGGAACAACTAATTTTGTACTTAATGCACTTTAATTGTGCGGAAGTTGTGCTTAAGTCCAGCTAAAGATATACTGAAGTATATTTGATTGTGCTAAAGTGGAACTATCGCAAGTATACTTCAGGTACACTTTATGGGCCAGATTTACTAAAATAACTGTGCCCACGCCTTTTCAGTGCTAATTCTTCACTGCGCGTCTTTAGTAATTCCTGACAGTACTATTTTAACGCCAAAAGACGGTTTGTGCTGGCGCAAGCTTTTGGTAAATCTGGCCCTAAATATCTTGCATTTAAAGACTAATATTATTCAAAGATCATACAATCCTCATCAATAGTGACATTAAAACACATTTTAGGCTTAATATTAAGAAATGTGCATTATGCACAAGTAGTACTCCAAATAAAGTTTAAGCAATATGTCTCGAGCAATATGTCAGTAAATAGGTTACTAGATCTGAACTATACTTAGTATGAAATAAATGTATTTTAAATATATTACTTCTTTTACTAGGGTTTCCAACTTGTAAATTTTAAATAAAGATATAGAGTTGTCAGAAGCTTAGTGATGGTGATGTTAAAGTTGTATGGCCATGGTCTAGTTCATTTATAACCTAACTATAGCTTTTTGCTTCTGGCAATTAAATTTAAGCTTCAAAGTTGTTTTGTCAAGATTATCTTAATCATACATTTTTGTTGGTCACAGATCTTATTTTCTGCAGTAATCAAAAAGCGAATGGAAAAAAAATCTTATCAGCTTTTTGTCGAGGGAACCAGAGAGATGCTAACTTCCGATTCTAACAAAGTTGTTTACAAGGCACCGGCTGATAAATGTACATTTGAGGATGATACTAAACTGTATCTGCCAGGTTTTTGGCATTGGTCTTTATTAAAAGGTTGTTACTGCCAATAACGGTACCATGCATTTGCAATTTGCTGCATTCGTGTTTGCATTTGTATATAGTATGTTATTAAGTCAGCAGGGAACATGTAATTGGGTATTAAAATTAGCTCATCCTGAATATACTCCTCAGAAGAACCAATGCTACAATAAACAAAGGCATAAACAAAGCAACTAAAAGCTGGAACAAAACAAAGATCCAAAAGAGAAAGCAAATCTTGTGCCGCTATGACCACATATGAGATCATGTGCTTGTTTTGAGGAAAATAGCAGACCGAAATATATTCAGCACAGTAGTTTTATTTAGCGGCCAAAGCCAAAGGTTTGTTTTCCATGAGCCTATTCCATCAACCTTGGGCACGGTCTAAAAACGGCACGCTATCAACCCTGAGGACCCATTGATTTGTGCACATTGATACATTACGGACCTCAGATTTGACTGGGAGAGGGTTATGAATAGATAAGGACAATAGCATGAAAACGGGCAGGCATGAGGTAGAAAGCATGAGGAGATTTTACAAACACGCATTCACAAGTAGGATTAGAGCAGGCATTCATCGAGACAAATCAGAAAAACACAGGAGTACAGAACGCACAGCCCACGCCAACATGTGTGAGTGACCCCAACATATACGTCAATGTGAGATTATATGCTGTGTGTGTATGTGAGTGCCTGTACATATAAGAAAAACAAATGCATGTTTGCGAAAGAGATTTAGACAGTCTAACAGTACAGTATATAGTCAAGTCCTGAGCCATATGTGTGTGAAAGAAAGAAACAAGGACATATAAGCAAGAAAGACAGAAAAAGGGAAATTCAGGTGAATGAGGTCACAGCCAAACCAGCTCGATGGGAGCCTCCCACAATCTGAGTTGGGGTGGGTTCTCGCCAGGGGGGATGCTGATTGGTTGTCTCGGCACTATGGTTACTGTTGCTACGGCAGCATAAAAGTTGTGACTCAGAATTGCAGAGAGACTACAGCAGAGGTGTGATGGTCAAAACAGCAGCTACATAACATCTGCCTAAGAGGAGAAGAGTTCATATTCATCTAATGAACTGTTACAAAGAAAAAGTTAATGAATGAATTCTGTTTAGATTTATGGTGAGTCACATCATTCAGTGTTCATTAAATTTGTGGAATCTTTTAAACAATTCATTGTATCTGGCACAAAATTAATTGTTAATATGAGGGTGTTAAAAAAAAGACAGCAACTGCATGTATTCCAATAATGCTTAGCATTTTTTTCATAAATCACAGGTAATTTAATTAAGGTTTTTACTCTCTAAAGACATGTTTTTCATACACTACCAGTCAAAAGATTTTGAACAGTAAGATTCTTAATGTTTTCTAAAGTAGTCTCTTCTGCTCACCAAGCCTGCATTTATTTGATCCAAAGTACAGCAAAAACAGTAAAATATTTAAATATTTTTACTATATAAAATAATTGTGTACTTTTTGAACATATTTTAAAATGTAATTTATCCCTGTGATTTCAAAGCTGAATTTTTAGCATCATTACTCCAGTCACATGATCCTTAGAAATTATTCTAATATTCTGATTTGCTGCTCAAAAAACATTTATTATTATTATTATTGTTGAAAACAGCTGAGTAGAATTTTTAAGTTTCTTTGATGAATAGAAAGTTATCTGAACAGCATTTATCTCAAACAGAAATCTTTTGTAACATTATAAATGTATTTATCATCACTTTTGATCAATTAAAGCATCCTTGCTAAATAAAAGTATTCATTTCTATAATCCCCCCGCCCCCACAAAAAAATAATAATTATACTGACTCCAAGCTTCTGAATGGTATATGTTACAAAAGCTTTTTTATTTCACATAAATGCTGATCTTTGAATCTTTCTTTTCATCAAAAAATCCTGCAAATAAATGCAGGCTTGGTGAGCAGAAGAGACTTCTTTAAAAAAAACATTAAAAATTTTACTGTCCAAAATCTTTTGACTGGTATTGTATATACACATATATTTCATATAAATACAATTAATTAACTTATGTAAATTAAACATGATCAAACATTTATACTCTTGAATATATATATATATATATATATATATATATATATATAAAGTGTGTTTAGGAATACACTACCACTTAAAAGCTTGGACACACCTCTTATAATAATAATAATAATAATAATAATAATAATAATAATAATAATAATACAAAATTATAATTCATTAATAACAGAATGTATTAAATGTAATGATATTAAAAAATAATTTAATAATATTAATTTTTATTATTGCTACAATTATGTATAATAACATTATTATAATAAACATCAACGTACATCTGAAGAATCTGTTTAGGCTTTATGTCAAACGGTTTTACTATCATACATAAATTCAGTCAAGTGTCTCCAATGTTTAACTGGTAGTGTATTATATATAAATGAATGTGTATAAAAAAAGTATGTACTAAATATAACAGTATGTACAATACAATCTCAACAGTGATTCAGGGTTGAAAGGGTTAATAGGGTTTATAGTTAGGCCACTACAAAGCACTACAGGCAAATAGATCAGACACTCAGCATAAGGACTATGGCTGCAACAATGTATGGAGTCAGAAAGTATAAGAGTAACTCTAATCCAGCACTATTTGAACCTCAGATACACAGGCTTAGAAATGCCCTCGAGGGTCTTTCCACATGCCATTCTTAGGCAGACTTTGGTTACTTTTATACTTTTGATACTAAACCCCATACAAGCCACTGCTACCAATCAATAGTCCTCTAATCATATGAGACAATATAATTAGCTGCATCTAATTTCAGGTTTGATCTGCCTCCAGTGATTCATGTTCCTGTTTTAAATAAAGCGTTTGATCAATGCACTGGCAAAGATGCGAATGTATTATTCTTCGTGTAATCTAATTCTGGATGTGAGGTGGGTATATTCAGAGGCCTATGAGGGGCTTCTTGTCTGGTCAGAATTACAAGCAACTATCCTTTCACTGTATATTTCTGCTTGCCAGGACACTGAGTAGTGGAGTGATTGTAGTGTGTTTGGGGCTGGGCTGTGTGTACTGTACTTACCCCGTTCCACTCCACGCTCATACTCACTTCCTCTCCTCCATCAGGGCCGCTTTCGTACTTCACCATGTCAGAGGTCAGGCTCTCACGGCTACGCTGTTTCTCTCGTACTTCAGGGTCTCCCAGCACCTCTGCCACACGCTGCTTATGCGCCGAATCCAGACCCTGCAGGAACAAAACAACACGCTGAAAATGAACAAATATGAACTGAACTAAATCAACAACCTATATATCTAATTACTGTACCTATTTATAGAAAATTACAGTGACTCTATATTCTAGTAAATCTAGTAAAGTTGTACAGTGTTTTATAACATTTATATGGCATTCCCCCCCCCCCTTTTTAAGCTATGCATCACCACACGTTTATTGTATAGAAAAGGCATTTTGAACATTTAGAATAAAGTGATATATTTTACACATTTTATAATAAATAAATAAAAAACAATAAATTAAACAGTGACAATAAAATATTATATTGCTGGAAAAAGTTTGGAATATTTGGAAGATTTTTTAAGAAAACATTTTTTGAAAGGAGTCTCTTTTACCCACCAAGGCTGCATTTATTTATTTAAAAAAAAAGAGAGAAAAAAAGTAAATTACAAATATGATATATTATATATAAATCAAGTAAAGTTTTCTATTTTATATATTTTAAAATGTAATTTATTCCTGTCATGGCAAAGCTGAATTTTCAGTCTTCAGTGTCACATGATCCCTCAGAAATCAATCTAATATGCTGATTTGATGCTCAAGAAATATTTGTTATTACTATCAATGTTGAAAGCAGTTGTGCTTCTTCATATTTTTGTGGAAATACTGACACATCACCATTCAAAAGTCTGGGGTAAGTACGATTAAAAAATTAATACTTCAATTTAGCAAGGATGCATTCAATTGATCAAAAGTGGCAGTAAATAGATTTATGATGTTACAAAAATTATTTAAAAATGCTGTTCACTGAACTTTCTATTCATCAAAGAATACAAGTAAAATTTCATAATATTACTGTTTTTATTGTAGTTTTGATCAAATAAAAGCCTTGGTGAGCATTAGAGACTTCTTTCAAAAACATTAACTTTTAGTCAAATGTGTTTATGTGTGTGTATATATGTATATATATACACTTATAATTAATTTTGGCACTGACAAAACTCAGAAGACTCTCATTTGGGAAAGACTGATTAACACAACTGCAGCCAAATGAGCTTTCTAACTGTAATAGCAGTACAGAAATCTTTAAACGCCTGGCTGCATGCCTAGCTAAACCTTTATGAGGGCCTTAATAAAAACCTATTGAGTCCTGAGGAACATGTTTCAATTCACGGTTCACCCGTTTATATCTGACCAACAGACCACACACACACACACCTGTTTTCTGGAGCGCAGAGCCGCCTCCTCCAGAGTCTCTGCAGCCTCAAACTTGCCCTGTCTCCTGTAGAGAGCTCCGAGATTCTTCAGCGTGGTCGTGACAGTCGGGCTGCAGGCGGTAAAGGTCAGACAGGAAAACACTTCATTGTGATGCTGCAGCGGTAACACTGCACAAACAAATCTGTATATTTGTATCAATGTATGCAGCAGATGAGGAAATATCTGACCTGTCTACTTTACAGGCCTTGTACCAGCCACCATACTCTCCAAACGGAGAACCATCCTTCTGCTTGCCCTGAAACAAAGAACGCACAAAACTCTCAATACCACAATTATCTGACATTTATCTGACACAATTATCTGCCATTAAATTGTCTGACATTAACAGATTACCAGCAAATTACTAAATGACTCTTCTCATGTGACGCTTGACCTGTCCTCACCTTGCTCTGTTCTTCTCTCTCCTCTGCATGCATCCAGATGGGTTTATTTTCATCTGCAGGGGGAAACCAAGGACATAAAAACAGCATCAGTTCAAGCCCAAACACACACACACACACCAAACCATTAGGTTCAATATAATGAGTGATGGTGTTCTAGTGCCTGAGGTGATCAGTGAGTTCACTGACAGAAACAGTGGGAGCTTTTAGATTACAACTGAGCTCTCTGTTAGAGCTTCACAGCTGATCAACATCTTTACCTGTCAATGTATGTCTGTCTGTGTGTTTGTGAGCGAGCAAGTAAGGGAAAGAAAAAAGGATACTACTGCAAAAGTCAAAAATGGAGTTTAAAAGTTTGTGCATAAGTGACTCAAAGTGTGCAGACATTAGGGATGGGTGATATAAATATTATCTTGATATTTTTAGTCTTCTGGCATGAATACATCTCAATATTCATATTATATTTTCACTGAAATGGCTTAAAAGAGAGACATTTTCCTAAACAAACATATAGCTAATTAGATTAAATAAAAAACATAATAAAAAATTTATATATTTATTTATTTATTTATATATATATTTTTTTCTCCACACACTGTTATTTACTTTAAGTAATACACAGTGATATTTACATATGATTCTTACTAAAACATTTTAATATAAGAAAAATGCCACATCGTGAGCATTTGTGACACAAACAAATTGCTGAATCAGTGTTTTAAACTGATTCACTGAAACTATGGAGAATAGCTTGAAATGATTAATAGAAATAAATCACACTTTCAAACAGATACTGACAGAGGCAATATTAAAACAATATTAAACTTCATTAAACCATTTCTAGATAAGTTCTCTCAAGTGATCTCATGATTACAAAATTAATCTACTGAAGCAATCTTTATGAAAACATAATGGCCAGATATTTCCATTTTTACAATGATGATTAACTTCATACTACCAGCAACATCATTACACATACATAATGAATAAAAACATATCCCCCAGCTCTACAGAGCATGTGAAGCTTCACTTTGAATTATGTGTAAATTTCAGTGTGCTTAGCTGAGCTGCTGCTGACAGCATAAACCCTGATTAAAAAGTCTGTGAGTTTTAATTTTGAGTAGAATATTATAGAGCAAATTTAAATACCCTATAGAGAACAACATAAAATGATATTCTGAAAATGCTTGGGTCAGGAAAAATGCACACGTACCATCTACAGAGCCAAACTCTCTCTCGTGGGCTCTGGTGAGGATCTCTTTATACAGAGTCTCTGCCTGCTTAAACTTCCCCTGCTTCAGATAGCATGAAGCCTGAGAAACAGAACAAATGTGTCATTAATAAGGATGGACTTACTTGAATATTTTTAACAGATAACAACCATCACATTTTCCAGATTTCCCTTGAGTATTTATTATATCGTGCAGAAAAAAAGTTGATAGACCCTATACACTATAATAAATGCACCTAATTAATTAGAAATAAACCAGTGCTTGAATGCAGTTGGTGTTAATTTGATCAATAATTGTCTGATGACTATCAGTGGCTGATATATTGGTACATCTAATCATAACTGGCAGAAAGCCTAAACCTCAGTCTGCTGAAAGATGACTGAGTCCGAGCAGGTGTATTTACTCTAAAAGCTTCTTCCATTACACTAAAAGCTAAATGATCCATATCGGATGAGTACAAACTGCTGAGACGACAAATAACACAGCAGACACCACACCATATGGATAAGTTAAACAAAAGCCGATTAGTCAGAATATCCTTTCAAAATGAACCCATTGTATTGTAATGGGGTATTTGATTTCTAAGTAAGACAGTCTGTATGTGGTTTTGTTTTCTCTAAACATACTTAGGAATGCATATATCCACAATGAATGTCTGTTTGTGTAAATGAGTGTGAAGTGTGAGTGTGTTTGTACCAGGTTATTTTTGGTCTTGGCCACATTGGGGTCGTCAGGGCCCAGTTTGGTCTGGTAGATCTCCAGGGCCCTCTGGTAGTAGTACTCCACCTCTTCATACTTGCCTTGATTCTGACACAGCAAGGCCAGATTATTCAGCTGCTTTGCAACATCAGGGTGGTCCTTCCCCAGCACCTGACACACAAAAACAAACACACCCCAAGTTATTCAGCTGCTTTAGACATTATCAGTCTTACACTGATTTAAGCAGTTTACACCCCCCACCCCACCCCACCCCACAGAGAGGGGACTACCAGGTTATCCAGCTGGTTAGGTCATTAGTTAAATAGCCACTCTGAAGGGCCATTCACACAGAACGAGTTATTGCCTTCCACTGTGCTGCTTTTCCTTTGTATTCTATGCAAACATGCACTAGAGGGATGTGTTTGATCACATCTCTTGCAGCATCCTGCATATGACACAGCAATCAAAAAAGTGCCATGCAAAGATTCTGCAAGTAAAAGTTTTTCAACCTTTTAAAAATGCATCTCTAAACCTTGCATTTTTTTCATCTTAGGTGTTTGCATTTCCCTGTACAACTTTTGCATTGTTATTCTATGTAAATATGCACTAGATTTGACTGCTGCACCTGCGTCTCGCATCTTTTGCAGCACCTTGTGCATGACACAGTATTTTAAAAGTTAAATGCTCAAGTTAAAGTATTTGTGTTTTTGCATTCCCCTGCGCTGCTTTTCTCTAGTTTTTCTATGTATAAATGAGACGGATATGTTTGATCATTGCATTTGTATCTCACGTCTTTTGCAATGTCTTGCACGACATTATTCTAAAATAGTGGTGCGCAAGTTAAATGTAGTTCAAATTTTAAAAAACATCTATAGACCTTTTTTTTTTTCATTCCGCTACCCTGCGCCTCACTTTTTTTAACGCAAAACACTTCTGCATAAGTGTCCCCTGACTCTAGAAAACACATGCAAATGAATACTAGTGTTGCTAGATTTTAATAGTGAAATTGTTTGAAATATATCTGAAATGAAATGACTCATGAATTCATTCCAAAGCGGTCTCTCTGTCTATAACAGACAGGCCTTGAGGGTGCTTTTACTGATCAACTGCAGTGAGCATCTCTTTTTGTGTCTCCCTCTCTGTGGGTGTCCAGGCGTATGTTGAGAGTAATTGACTGTTCACAGGCAGTGACTCTGTGACCGTCTGCGTACCAGGGCTGTGATTCAATGTTTTTCGAAGTTGAAGGACAACTACTTCCACCAGCACAATCACTATTAAAAATCATCATCATCAGTTTCAGAAAGAATACACAAGGACAGTGTTAGAGTGAATCATGGTGCCTAAAAGACTATAATAAAACTGTGGCATCAATATTATAAAAAAAGGGGGGTCACACTTTAGTTTGGAGAGACATTCTCACAGTTATCTAACTAATAACTATAACTTTTGCCTCAAATTCCTAATTTGCTGCTTATTAATAGTTAAGTTTAAGTATTGGGTCAGGTTAGGGGTCATGCAGAATAAACAGCCAGAATAAACTAGTAAGCAACTAGTTAGTAGTGAGAATTGGTCCCTAAAATAAAGTGTTACCAAACTATTTTTAATATATAACATCTTTTAAAATAAACTGTTCTGACTCTCAAGTCTATTTGAAAGAATTGTGTTCCAAGTAGTTGTAAAAAATGTAAAACACGCGTGACCGTACTTTTAAATACACAGACAACACACATTTTTTAATGTGAAGCAGTTTTTAGGTGATGCAAACACATATTCCAAATAAATATACAGAATAATCAAAACAGACACCCTCCATTTGTAAAGATTTGATTCACTGTATTAGTCAATAAAGCTATTACCATATGATTATTTAATATACAAATCACTTTATATTGTGATATATAATATGTACACTACTATTCACAAGTTTTGGTTTTTGAAATAAGTCTCTTAAGCTCACCAAGGCTGCAGTAATATTGTGAAATATTAATACAATTTTCTATTTTCTTTTTGTTTGAATAAATTTACGTAACTAATTCCTGAGCTGAATTTTCAGCAGCAATCACATCAGTCTTCAGTATAACATGATCCTTCAGAAATCATTCTGCTTAATATCTTTTTGTTAAAAGCATCTCACTTTTGCTCAATTTAATGCATCCTTGCTGAATTAAAGTATTAATTTCTTTAAAAACAAACAAATAAAAAAAATTTTTACTCCAGACTTTTGAATAGTACTGTATATTTTTTGTTAACACCAACTAAGAAAGGACAATGTGAAATGTCTGCAGAAGTTAAGCGATGAGAGTTTGGATTCAGCAGGTTGTCTAAGCTCTTTCTCTCAGCTCTGCATGTGTGAGACGCAGCACTCAGAGTAAGACTCTCAAGACTTCCAGTAAGAGCTTTATCACACAGGTTTAGAAGAAAACTCTCCATAAAGAGATCAAAATAAATCTGTGACACAGCAGGAGAGAGAAGGAATAGAGTGTCTAAGCACACCATCCTCATCTGCACCGAGAGCGTGCGGCTGCTGCATGTGCGCTATTTTGCAATGTGCTATTTTTGGATAAGAGGAAAAAGTTGGACAGAGAACTATGGAAGGAGAAGATCACAATAAAACTCCAAGTAGCAGAAAATAGTCTTAAATAGCAAACTGAAATATTAAGTCCTTCTCAACAGGTCCAAGGGAAAAATATGAATGTCCTATTTTGGAAAGATAGGTGTAGGTCTTCCTGATCTCTACAAACACAAGTTGAAAAAGAGTTGTGTGTGTAATTTCAAGTCTTTTATGTTCACAAAGTTTTAGCATTTTAAAAGTCATTGCAGAATAGTAATAACCCCTAAGAAAAGAAATAGGGTTTCTTAAGCTTCACTGCTTAGATAAACATTTTCAAGATGTTTCAAGACTCTTTTCACATCTCTCCTAAGACTCAAATAACTCTAAAGATGGATGCTTTATTCTTTAGTCTTTGAATGAAAGCGATGAAAGGCAAAGAGAGAAAGAAAGGCAATGTAAAGAACTCAGAATATGAGTTGTGCTTTGCAAAACCGTTTGGCAATGAAGACTAAAGTTAATGCAAAGTCATACACTTGATTCATCAGGTTGACCTCTGACCCACCTTCTCTCTGATCTCCAGTGCCCTTTTACACAGAGGCTCTGCTTCCTTGTATTTCCCTCGTTTGCCATAAAGAACGGCCAAGTTGTTCAATGTGGCAGCCACCTGCATACACAGGAAAACATAAATATATATTTACATACATAGAAATATTTCAGTCATACAGTCAAATTTAAATAAAACAATCAAAAGAACAAATCAACGATTCTGAATTGGTGCAATCATTCATATACAATCAGTCATTTCATCTTCCGGAAAATGATTACTTACTGGAAATCTGATCAAGTTTTCCCAGTGTGGGTTGCCTAACACGCATAAACACCCTGTGCTGTTACAAATGTGTTCTGATCAACCATTGATTAAGATACCTCAGTGCATGTGAGACACATACGTGCATGACAGATGGCAAGAGTGAGAAAAAAGAAAAGGGAAACAGCAGTGCTGGCCAATATAGCTAAAACTAATTTATTTATATTTTTTTCATTTGTATTTTTTATTATATATTTATATTATATTCATAATACTATATTTATGTATTTGTTCTGAAATGGTGTTAAAAAGGGTGATTTCTTCAACCAGCAGAACCATAATTTCATTGAATAGCAATTTCAGACAAATACTAGATTCTGAATGTTTCATATAAGCACTAAAAAAGTAGATAAAGTAAATAATCAAGGCATGTTTTCCCCTACTGTTTTCACAAAATTAACACAATGAATAATGATATTTAATAATTTTCGTTTACATTCACCAATGTAATAGTACACGGTAATAAACAGCAATCTGCAATCTCTACCAACCTATATTTTAATAATTAAAATATAATATTGATACATTTTTGAGTGATGATGAAATCAAGTTTTTAATCTGTTCATTGATACAAAAAAACTGAACTAAACTGAATGCACAGAAATGTATCAAACTGGCCAATTCTAACAGCAAGTTTTAATCAGAGATAGTAAATATTAAAGCAATAAAATATTGCTCTTAATGCATTTTAAATTTGTGAGAAAAGGAAGGATTGTGACACCTGTCTGAAAAGTGCATTAAAATCATTAAGAAATTCACAATGTTGCTCAACTTCATATCGCCCAAAAATCATCATGGATAAACCATGAATTAAAAATCAATACATCATCCAGCTTTAGGAAACAGCCAGGTAGAAGATAGAGAATGAAACAGAAGACAGATCTGTAAGTGGTGTTAAAGTATCTAACCTCTGCAGAGAATTGTGGGACGCTGGTCCTGATGAGAGGGCAAGACATAAACTTCACATGACAAACTCAAAACGTCAGCAGCCTGTGCAGCTTAATTCAGTACACACACAACATGCTCATACACACAGCAGAGACAGGCTGTTTACACTGTTTTTCCTGTAACGTGGAGAGCATTAGAGCCAGACACACTGATGGATGGGTTCTTACCGCAGGGTGGTCTCTGCCCAGGGTCTTCTCTCTGATGGCCAGTGCATCGTTAAGGAGGTTTGCTGCCTCTTTGTATTTATTCTGGTCCCTGAAGAGCAGAAAACACTTTCAAATTAATCTACTGCTACTCGTTGTGCAACAAAGGGCTGTTGCTAAGGTCTTCCTGAAAAAATTTGCTTACATGGCAACAGGGTGATGGCACAATAGACTAATGTCCCAAACAGCTTGCAAACCGGATATTACCATAGTTTTACAAAAGCTAGGAAGGATGCAGTTCTCAGCCCATTTGTTTAAAGCACTTGTAGATGCCAAAATGTGGTTTAAGATATTAGAGGTGAACTATAAAAACTATAACATAGTGAAATATTACTATAGTTTTAAATAACTGTTTTCTATTTGCATATATTTTAACGTCACTGATACCTGTGATGCAAAGCTAAATTTTCAGCATCATTACTCAAGCCTTCAGTGTCACATGATCCTCCATAAATCATTCTAGTACGCTGATTTGATGCTCAAGAAACATTTCCTATTATTATCAAAATAGAAAACAGTTGCGCTGCTTCATATATTTGTGGAAAACATGACACATTTTTCCAGGATTATTTGATGAATAGAAAGTTCAAAAGAACAGCACTTATTTGAAATAGAAATCTTTTTTAGCATTTTAAACATATTTACTGTCATTTTTGATCAATATAATTTGTCGTTGCTAAATAATAAATGTATTCATTTCTTAAAAAAATAAAATAAAAAATCTTACTGACCCCAAACTTTTGAATGGTAGTCCAAATAAATGAGCAGTACTTGACATGACTAACATGTTTAAAACTATACAGTACAGCCAGCTGAGTGGACAATAAACAAATATATTTTACAATGCTGAAGTGCTCTGCTGACCTGTAGACGAGGGCCAGAATGTTGAGCATGGTGGCCACATCAGGATGATCGTGTCCAGATGTTTTCTCCAGATCTTCCAAAGCCTGTTTGCAGAGAGGAACGGCCACCTCATACCGGCCCTGTGAGGCGTACTGGATCACCAGATTGTGGAGGGTTCTGAGACGAGCGGGAATCTCGTAACCGCCCTGCTGCGCTGCTGCCACCGCACTGCTGTGAGGAGGCTGGACTGGAGGGACAAGAGAGAATGAGATATGGTGAAACAAAATGTATAATACAGGGTAAAAACCTTACAGCTAAATATCGACCAGAAGACTAAATAACAGACCCAAAACAAATGGTGTTCCACACAGTAGGCAGCAAGCAAATCATTTCAGTCTTTGTGCATTAATGAAATACCAGAATGCACTGTCACAAGCTCAGTGAAAAATGATAAAAGATAATATATTTCATTCAGCGTTACAAACTATTAATAGTTCTAATTCAAAAATCTCACTGCAAATACAACCTATATATTTTGCGCTTATTATGAAATTGTGTTATCTCAGCAACATATGGGTTTGTATATTTCTGGTATTTCTGCTGTAATTATGACAAAGCTGCTTGTTTTCAAACTTTTTTACAGAAACCAGGAGTGTCGATATTAAATTAATTAACCATGATTCAGTTTTAGGAGGTGTATGCTGTTCAACAAAACAATAATTAATAAAGGAAGAAGAATATTATTTCAGTCTACATGAATAATTCCGGTAATACTTTAGTATAGGGACCAATTCTCACTATTAACTAGTTGCCTATTAGCATGCCTATTATTAACATATTGGCAGTTTATTAGTACTTATAAAGCACATATTCTGCATGACCATATTCTACATCCCTAATCCTACCCAATACCTAAACTTAACAACCACCTTACTAACTATTAATAAGCAGCAAATTAGGAGTTTATTGAGGCAGAAGTCATAGTTAATGGTTTGTTAATAGCGAGATTTGGACCTTAAAATAAAGTGTGGCCGTATTTTTTATTAGAGTTAGATTTTTGTAATACATTCATATTTTTAGTCATAATTAACCAAATAAATATTTAAAATGTATAAACATTTAAATACAATTAAAAATAATAAACAATACTTAATTTAAATACTTTAAAGTCATCTTGTCACCCAGCAGAAGTTTACTGAGGTCCTTGAATTGGCCCTGGCCCCTGGTTTGGGACTGGTATTGGAATTTAATTGGAATCAGCTGAAAATGAGTGATCACTAACAGAGATGCTGGTAATGCAGGACGCTGCATTTCAGATGCTGCCAATGTGGACAGCAGCAGACAATCATTTGTTTTTTCTGGAACAAATCTGTGTTTGAGTTAAGATGGTCAATTAGCAAAAGTCAACAAGTAGCTTCTTTCTAAGCACTTTCTACTAATACTCTCATTTATAGGCACAAGATCTAAAAGCATGTATTTCCGAATTTGAACTTAAAAGATCAAAACAAACTTCAAATTAGCCAACTCAAATAAACTAAGAATGATCAAAAACATGGCCAAATTACAGTGAAAGGATTACATTGCCAGCACTTCAGGAATGAGAAGAAGAAATTAATGCGATCTTTCTTAGAGCAGATTAATGTCGGCCTCTTTGGAAACCCCTGCTGGAGATCAATTGCTGCAGGGATGCATCATTGAGAGAAAAACAGCCGTCTGGCATTCATGTGTCAGAATGAGGGCTAATCTGAGCACGCTCAGGGCTCGGCAGTGTCAGCCTGCGACATATGATGGCACAAACTCCTGTGAACTGGAGTGCTCTCTACCACAACACGACCCGCGCTGCCCTTTGATCCTGCTCCACAGCCAATGAGTCAATTATCAGAGAAAGTGGAGGGGACAAAAGGAAATACAAGACAGGAAACTCTTTCTAGCAAAAAATAAGGGAAGGAACTGTTGTTTGTTTCTCTTCCCCATCAACCAACTGCACATTTTAAGTTTTCCATCATTTACACTTTTTACTTTACTAAAAAAAACAACTGTGGTAAAACATACTGATTGAAATAGAGTAAGCGGAGCATGAATTTAATTTTTTTGCAATCTTAAGCAAATTATATTTCAAGGTAACTGAAACTTAGTTTTCATTTTCATATTCAAAAATGTGCAGTGATTGTACCATGGTACAGTGATGGCATCAGATGGTAATACCATGCTACAGTGAAGTATAGTGGGGTACAAAAGACTGAGACCACATTAAAAATTTGTGATTGTTTCATTTAACCCCAGAAATAAATAGAATATTTGTTTATATGTATATACATTTATATAAATATAGAGATTTATTTAATATACACTACCATTCAAAAGTGTGGGGTCATTAAAACGTCATTTATTTTTTTTTAAAAGAAATTAATAGTTTTATTCAGCAAGTATGCAGTAAATGGATCCAAAGTGACAGTAAAGACTTGTTACAAAAGATTTCTATTTCAAATAAATTCTGTTCTTTTGAACTTGCTATTTATCAAAGAAAGCTGAAAAAAGTATCACTATTTTCACAAAAATTTTAAGCTAAATCTGTGTAAGAATTGCTTCTTGAGCACCAAATCAGCATATTAAAATGATTTCTGAATGAAGACTAGAGTAATGGCTGTTGAAAATTCAGCTTTGCATCACAGGGATAAATTACATTTTAAAATATATTACAATACAAAAACGTTATTTTTAAACTGTAACAATATTTCACAACATTACTGTTTTTACTGTATTTTTGGTCAAATAAATGCAGCCTTGGTGAGCATAAGAGACTTTTCGAAAACAATTGGAAAACCTTACTGACTCCAAAGATCTGAACAGTAGTGTACATATTTAATTAAAATATACACTTATTTATAATTTATAATAAATAGAAATTATGATTTATTTAATTATAATTTAGTCTTAGATTACATTAAATCAAATGTACACAAATGTGTGACAAATTGTATAAAATTGAAAAAATAACTACATAAATAAATAAATACAATTTTTTCAAGTGACTTTGCTTAGACTTGTATACAATTAGCCTGAATGGTTACCACTTTTTCATATCATGGTTTTTCAATGGTACTTCATACCATAGTTTTTTAATTGAGGAATTTGACTAATTTACTAAACATAATGGTGCTACTGGGGTACTTACTGCCAGGGCCCGGCTCGTCCTGCTCATCTGGGAAAAGATCATCCAATGTCTCCCTACTGGAATCAGAGTCCTTATCATCCTGATGAGAGTGAGGTGGAGAGAAGCACAGAGTGAGACTTAAGAAAAAAGACACACAGAGATAAAGGCTCTATGATAAACGTCAGGAGGAAAATAAGATCGAGTCTCACTGATGGGCTGAGGTCCTGGTCATATTTCTTGAGCTGGTTCATGAACTCCAGATGTTTCTTCTCCTCTTCCAGCTGGGCCACGTTCTGCTCACTCTTCTGCAGCCGCTGCTGGGTTCCTGCCAGCTCGTCTCTCAGCCACTGGTTCTCCTGACACAGCCTCCGCACCTGGAGAACAGGAAAAGCTGCCTCAAGGATTTTTTTTTACACTTGAGCTTTTAGACTAATTTGTGGAAGCGAACAGCAACAGCGACAGCCCACTTTTTCAGTGGCCCTGCTTCGGGAAGTATTTGCCCCTTTATTTTACCCATAGTCTTTAAAAGAAAAATCCTCAATAAATCCTTAAACCAAAAAAAGCCAAAAACATTATTTAAAATTTTAAATTTTTAATGAGGAAATTAGCATGAAAGCATAAATTGAACAGCATAATTGGCAAAAATAAAATACACAACTATTAACAATAAGTCATAAAAAATATGTAAAAAAAAATAAAATAAAAAAAAAGCATATACCATTGTACACTGTAAAAAAAAAAAAAAAAAAAAAAAAAATTGTAAAAATACTTTAAAAACCTGCTACTTGGTCAGCGGTAAGTTACCTTACCATATACAGTGAAAACTTGCATTATATGTAATCTTATTGAAAGATTACAGTCAGTTGTATAATTTTTGTGTTACATTTATGTTATTTAAGTGTTTAAAGGGATAGTTCACCCAAAAATGAACTTTTTATGATGGAAGCAGGGCTTAAATTGTGCCAGAACAAGCCTGACTGTGAGCGCTCAGCCTTAAACCGCCTCTGGAGCGTGCGAGTACCGATTGGCTTAAAAACACGTGCAAATTATACATTTTTGTGACGATGCGGCAATGACCCGATTAGGCAAGTGACCATTCTGTCAACTGTCCTGAAATGTGAGCGAAAGTCTTGGATCAGCGTGCAGCAGCTCGTTTTGCAGACGAAATGCGCTGATGTGAAACAGCTTCGAGAGAGTGAAAGAGAAGACGCTGTACAGCTGAATCACTCACGCTGTTTTCAAATGACTGATTTAATCTGCTAGTTTGTGTGGATTTATTTACTCATATGTGACCCTGGACCACAAAACCAGTCTTAGTTGTCAATTTTTCGAAATTGAAATTACATCATCTGAAAGCTGAATAAATAAGCTTTCCATTGATGTATAGTTTGTTAGGATAGGACAATATTTGGCTGAGATACTACAATTTGAAAATCTGTAACCTGAGGGTGCAAAAAAATCCAAATATTGAGAAAATCGTCTTTAAAGTTGTCCAACTGAATTCTTAGCAATGCATATTACTAATCAAAAACGACGTTTTGATATATTTACAGTAGTAAATTTACAAAATATCTTCAAGGAATATGATCTTTACTTAATATACTAATGATTTTTGGCATAAAAGAAAAATCTATAATTTTGACCCATACAGTGTATTTTTGGCTATTGCTACAAATATACCCCAGTGACTTAAGACTGGTTTTGTGGTCCAGGGTCACATATAACCTACATACTATACTGAATAAATGTTTGCAGGAATTTCCTTCATTATAAACTTGAAAGCTGCAGGGATGAGTAAAACTATGTGATAGCCTATACACACAATCCCCCACCGAAATTCTGGACATGATTAAATATAACTCTATTACAGAGATTTGTTAAATAAGACTCCTTTTTTTTTTTTTTTTGCAAAAAATTTTCCAGGCCTGGAAATTGCGGTTTCAGAATTTCATAGCTTTTCCAGGTTTTTCATGTACGAACCCTAATAAAAGCAACTGATGCATGCTGTTAATCACTTAAGCTGGTCCACCAATGTGATTGCACGAATGCTCCATTACCTCTCCCTCCTCTTCCATTACCTCTCTCTCCTCTAATCACATGATCCGTCACCCCGCTTTGTTCCGGGACCTCGAAATTTACAAATTAAGCACTGGTGGATGGAAGGATGCACTTTTTTGGGCTTCAAAATCTCAACCCCCATTCACTGCCATTATAAATCTTGGAAGAGCCAAGACATTTTTTAATAGAACTCCGACTGTATTCGTCTGAAAGAAGAAGGTCATATACACCTAGGATGGCTTGAAGCTGAGTAAATCATTGGGTAATTTTCATTTTTGGGTGAACTATCCCTTTAATGCATTATCTTATGTTATTTTAGTGTTTTCCCCGATGGTGTTTTGTCTTTTTGTGTATGACCTTATTTTATGGACAGGCCTCTTATAATTAATTCATCTTTCTATTTCACCACCTCTATTATTATTGTGAATTGTCTCCATAGTTCAGTTTCCATAACTGATTCTGTTATTTTCCTATTTAGCACTGCGAAGCTGCTTTGACATAATCTGTAATGTATAAAGCACTACAGAAACAAATGTGACTTGACTAGTAATTAGCCAAGAATTTGATTAAACAATGTGATTTTAACAATTTCTGGAAAAAAAAAATACTTGTTGACACTTACTTCCTGAGCCTGACAGTTTGTGCTCTACTGATTCATACACAAGTGCCATTATGTGTACTGGGCAAAGCCAATGAGTCAAAATGAGAAGACGACAACACTATTTTTGGCACTTTCTCTTCCTGAGTGGTTACCTATCTGAAGTGATAAACTGCTCTTAGGACTCATAGCAGTACTCATGCTGATGAAATAAATGTACCACGACTTGGAGTCAAATACAATGTGAAATACCATGTGAAAATGTATCAAATTGGAGTGGATTATGGAGTCTAACCAAACCTGTGCCTTTACGCCAAAGAACCTGAGAGCACGCTTTAATTTTTTGATGTGGCGCAGTGTGTGTGTGTTTGTACCTGTGCTCGAAGCTTCTGTTTCTCTGCCTCCACTGCACTCAGGTGCCCCGAAAGAGCCATCATCACCTGCGCCGATCGATAAAAGAAAGAGAAAGTAGCAATGGTGTTACTATGGTTGCACGCAAATTTATTAAAAACAAAAAAAACAAATCACCATTTCATCCCACTTTGAAAGCATTTCCAAACTGCACCTGTGCTTCGCTGAGGCCCAGTTCCAGCATCTCCATAGAGCGCTGGATCATGGCTGTCTTCTCCTCAACAGCACGACCCTCCTGGCTCTGTTTGAGGCAGCGCAAGGTCCCCATCAGCCCCTCCAGGATGACCTGATGTTCTGCACGGAGCGCCTCCAGCCCCTGCATGACCTCCCGTGTCCGACATAGCAGCTCGTCCTGGGACAGCTTCTCTCCGGGGTCCCCCTGTCCGTCCGTCTCCTTCACGCACACCACGCTCGACATGTCCTCACGCATCCTACAGAGAGATACACAATATGAGAATGAGAACAGAAGCCTGGGAATTGTTCCTGTTCAGACGAGTGTGTTTGTATAATTGATCAGACATGAAAAGACACTGTAGGCAATTAAATGAGAATTGTCTCTTCCTTGTTCTTGTGCCGTGAAACCCTTAAGGAAAAACTCAAGTCCTGTAAATGTGAAGTGCAAAGAAAACTCCACAAACATCTCTAGGCAAAAGAATGAATTCCCTACCAACACCCACAAAACACCATGGGAACTGGACCCAGAATGCACTGTAGAGGTTACATGGCCAATTGAACCAAACATCTCCTCAAACTTTTATTTGCTTTTAATCCAAATTTGGCTTCTCTCATGGAGCCAAACATTCACATTGCCTTCAAGAACTTATATAACAGGACTAGGAACCTATAGAACGGCTTGAGTGTAGTAAATCTCCTTAGCCCAAAGCTTTAAACAATGAGTTTCACTTAACTGTATTCAAGCGGAGGCAACGGACATCAGCGAGAACAAGACATTAGCTCAGATTTAACCAAATTAGTCGATGGACAACATAGATAATCAAATGTTTCCAAGTGGTGCTTGCATGGGCAAAATACACTGACACAATGCAATGGTGCTCTAGGTAGCTGCCAGCGCATTACTATGCAGTTGCTAAGACATTTTTAACATGTGCTATGTTGCTATTAAAGGGCACCTATTATGCAAAATTCACTTTTACATGTTGTTTGAACATAAATGTGTGTTGGCAGTGTGTGTACACAATCACCCTATAATGATGAAATTCCACCCACTCCTTTTTTTTTTTTTAATCCCCATAAATCATAAGCAGTGTCTCAGAACAAGCCGTATGCAGAATCCGTAAAATGTGACACACCCACAATTGTTGACGAACACTGCTGTATTAGCAGAATAGCCATGTTTATCTTCACGCATTTAAAAGCAGCATTCAAGTAAGAAATGTCTTCTTATTAAAGCTATAGACATTATTCAGTCCAGAGCAATGAGTGATTTTCTGCTTTTATTTTATTGTTTGGGTCATATTAACAGCGTAGACGGCAGTATAGGTGCTGTTTGTTACGCTGCTGTCACTTGATACACAGATCTAATATAAACAAGTGATCTCTTTCCCAGCTGTTTACCTTCACAGACATAACCGACTGTGTTTGTAACTTATGTGTGTTTTTCACATAAACTTGTGTGTGTTTGACAGTTTGGGTGCAATAAGACATAAAAGAGAACTTAGTTTAGTACTCACATGCCATGTGACAGACGCTTTCTGTGCGTGTGCTTCGGATGTGTGTGCTCAGAAAACCGTATATCACAAGTTTAAACTGATCTGGCTTTACAAAACATGATTTCAGCACGATATACATGATAATCAAAACCAAACAGATGTTTTTTGGCAGAGTATCTGAGGTACCAGCTGTAAAGGCACAGCCCTATTCTGGAAAAGGGGGCGGGGAGCAGCAGCTCATTTGCATTTAAAGAGACATGCACAAAAAAAGTATCTCTGCTTCCACTCAAAATAAGCATTTTCAAAATGATATAATAAATGATCTGTGGGGTATTTTGAGCTGACACTTCACAGACAGATTCTGGGGACACCTGAGATTTAGATTACATCTTGTAAAAAGGGGCATAATAGGTCTCCTTTAAGGTGTTTTAGATGGATTTTAGATGGTTGCTTACTGGTCCAATATTAGTCTCTATGATATTCTGGCCTCTAGATAGGCTCAGGTCTCTTCTTCATTGGAAGTCTATGGGATTTTTTTGCTTGTTTTAAAGCTTAAAGTATACTTCACTTGTGCACATTACCCCAAAGAATACTTCAGTTTTGATGTGAATGCATAGCATATGCCTACAGCCAATAAAGTGGAATGTGGAAAATAAGTGTGTTCTGCACCGTTGGCAATAGATGGACCCCCGGCGCTGTTAGCTTTTCGACTGACTTGAGTGTGCTGAACTGGCGGCAGAGCCCTGCTACAGATTCGGGTTTGCAAAAATGTAATTTTTTGTTTCAAAAATTATACTAAAAATTACATTGACTTATTGATGTTTACTTCTTGGTTTGTATGGGGCAAAAAACCATGAGTCAAAATGTGAAGTGTACAATGCTTCCCATTTTTGGCACACATTCGCTTCCTGAGTGGTTACCTATTAGAAGTAGTAAACTGCCGTTAATACTCATGATAGTATTCATGTTGATGAAATAAACGTTCCCCAATTTACACAGTTACATATGAACGTTTAATACTTACTGTCATAAGTATAAGCAATACAGTAGTAGTGATGCTTGCTTTCACAAACACAATGAACATTAAATTCTAAACTAAAACTAAAGACAAAAAGTATGTTCACTCAGAGGTGCAACAACAGCGCAATAATTTAAAAGGCTCCTCAATCTTCCTATCCTGACACAAGGACACAAAGTCTTTGTTATTGCCAAGACACTACTCACCTGGTAAGGCAGATCAGGGTTGCTAAGGCAGTGGGTGAGTCACGCTAGCAAAAGCGCACTGGGAGTTGCAAAAACCCAAAGAGCAAGAAAAGAGAACCTGAGATTGTTGCCCTTTCAAACGCAATACCTCCAGACTACAGCGAAGACATTGGGAAAACCCATTCTTTAGAAATAAACAAGTCTCCTCAGCTTTCTTTTCTCTTGTGAAAACAACCGTACATTCTCCTCCCTGCAATGCTGATGTAAAGAAGAGGTGGGTCTACGTGCTGCTCCTGAGCTTCGGGCCTGTGTTGTACTCCTGTGGGAGGGGAAATGGGAAGTGAGACGGCAGAGATTCATGTGACCCATAAAGCAACTCGTCGTCTGGCATGTGACAACCACTGGGCAGGAAACAACAGTGCATGATGGGAATCAAAGTGCTGATGAATCTGCTGCACAGACTGTTCAGAACAGACCAATTTTCATAGCTCTTTTCCAACAAGGACCACCAACATGTTAGGTATTCTTGGTAACAATATATATTCATTTTCATTTCTAATATTAACAAACATACTACATTTGGCTATTATGAACAGAATTCAAGACTTTTTTTTTTGGAGAATAGAAATGCACTGATATTAAAAATCCAGCTGATACCAATAAATTATTTTCATGTTTTGGCTGATAACCATTAAACTATATATATTAAAATTTTAAACTATTTTGTTAAGAATTAAGAATAAAACACTCAAAACTAAAATCAATTACAAGTGAATTCATATGTACAGTATGAAAATGGATATTCATTTTGAGACATGCTAAATATGCTTAAGAGTTAATTCAATTATTAGTGTTTTTAAAGACTGTGACTAGGGCTGCAAAAATCAATATTTTTATATGATTTATACTAAACATAAACACATATTACATATGTTTCTTAAATATACACATATGTATGTGCGTGTATTTATATATACATAAATATACGCAATATATTATGTAAACACAAAGTTTTATTTTGGATACAATTATTCACAATTAATCTATTTTACAGCCCTAATTCTGACTGTTAGTATTAGATGACAGCAAATGTAAATTAAATGTAAAAAATAAGAGTGCACAATTATATAAAAAAATAAAAAATAAAAATATTGGCAGATACAGCTGATATGGTACTGATAAAGTATCATGCATCTCTACTTTTCAGAGTAAAAAATTAAGCATTTAAATTTATTTAACCAACTTTTAGCCCGTTTACTAACATTGAGGTGGGGTTATGTAATCGAACATGAAAACTGACTCATTATATCATGGTTTACGTGCAAAAAAAACTGACAAAACCTAATAATCTCCTTGTCTTGATCCTATTCTGCATAATGATGATTTGTGTTTTCAGATGAATTAAAGAACAAAGATAGGGGGACAGAGAAAGAGCACAGGAAAAGTGAGCGAATGTGCCGCAGGGATGGAGATGCAGATTTCATGCTGTTGTTTGAAGTGTAAATGTACGTTTCAGTGTTTTGTGCTGGGGTTATGCAATCCCTGTTCTTCAAAGCGCACAGAATACACTAAATATAATTATATATCATAAGGTAATAGATCATCTAATCAGCATTAAATAATACTAATGGCCACACAGAGGACACAAAGAGGACAGACAAAGTTCATAAGAGAAAAAAGGAGGCAGAGGTTCTAAGTTCCTCCTGCTTCCATATCCAAAAACCGAGGAAATAAAAACACATCTGCAGCTATTCAGCTTTAGGGAAAAGGCAAGCTTGTTTTTGAAGTATACAGGATATAAGCACACATACCAGGGGTATTAACTAGAACAGTTTTAACTGGTTTTTAATTAGGCACTTCCACAGACCCATCCTTTCAAGTACCTTTTTATCAACACCTTAACAGAAACGTGTTCCTTTTAAATCATATTATACTGGATGCCAATTCTCAGTATTACAATGATTCATTTTTAAATTAAACCACTGATACTGTGGGTGAAAAAAAGACTCTCCTTTAATGAGGCACAGTTTGTTTGTGTTTCACAAGTTTTGACAGTTCAGAGCTCAACAGCTGTCATTAGTTGCATTGCTGTGAAGACAAGAGAAGTGTGAATGAGTCAAGAGTGCGGCAGAAATCAACATCTGTCCTGTGTCTTCATTTATATGTAAAATATGTAATTTATTTTTCTAAAAAGGAGCTGCATGTGGTAACAATCACATTAACTAAATATTAAATAAATAAGACATCAATTGTGATTATTTTAATCTTTTGATAGCCCTGATATTTTTAAGTTATTTTTGGTTTTACTGAATTAAAAATACAAAATATGAATTTTACCAAGTACCCCTGGTTTGGAATTAGAAGTGAGAATATTTATGAAACAGGACAGACCTTGAAGCACAGAGAAATTCAAGTTTTCTTCAGACAGGCAGCAAATCTGGCAGCAAGAGTGTGAAAATCTGACTCAAATCCATTTAGTAGTTTGTAGTCTGAATGTTCAGCAAAATTAAATCCATCTGTACGTGGTTTAAAAATAAAAACTAAAATCGTATTTTAGACTGTCAGATGGGATTTTAAGGCTTTTTTTTTTTTCCCTTAATGGGTAAGTAACATCACACAAAATTCACAGCTGTGAACTATGCAGTATTCACTATTAAGTGAACTATTTTGAACAGAACACATGCATAAACATGTCAAATTCAGCAATGCCACCTGTGTTTATGTTGTCTTGTGTGCATCAGTTGTGCAACACCATGGCAAGATGTCATGACAGACAAGCGTAGAAGGAAAATTTACACATTTCTGAAGTAAAAAAAGTACAATGTGAACGAATCCTAACAGTATGAGATCATGAGGACAGATAAATGAAAAACAGGACTGAACACCTCCTACTCAATCACAAACGATAACGATCTGTCTTTTATTACTCAATCTGGAGAGGTTGAGACAGAGAACGCTTGAGATGCAGTAATAAACAGAGGAAGTTACGGTTTGAAAGCAGAGGGCTGAAGAGATTGAGCAGGTTGGGTGAAAGGCTCATTACTCAGAGCTGTTAATCCGATAGAAGTACTCTAGCATGACTCACAACCCTGTCCATCGGGAAATACTCTCCTGTGACCTCGGGAGGAAGGGAGAGGGGGTCGACCTAATGCCTGTAACTATAACAACATCCACGCTGTCGAGTCACAGGAAGACATATTGCTGACATTACAGGAAGGCCACACACCAAGGGAAAAAAAACAGGAGAGATTAAAGGAATAGTTCTCACAAAAATGACAACTTTGTCATTTACACATTTAAAATCCTCTCACAAAACACAAAATTGGACTATTCTGGTCATTACTTCAGTATAATGTAAGTAAATGAGGACTGGGTCTGTCAAGATTCAAAATGATAGTATCATAATAATAATCCATTAAATTTGCTTGTTATATTCCATGCCTTCTGAAGTCTTGTAATAGTTTTGCATGATAAACAGAGCAAATATTTTTTGAAAACAAAAAAAAACAAAAAAAAACCTCTTGCTCACCAAGACTGCATTTATTTAATCAAAATTACAGTAAAAACAGTAATATTGTGAAATATTATTACAATTTGTTTTCTATATTAATATATTTCAGAATGTAATTGATTCCTGTTATGGAAAGCTGAATTTTCAACATCATTACTCCAGTCTTCAGTGTCACATGATCCTTCAGAAATCACTCTAATATGCTGATTTGGTGCTCAAGAAACTTTTCTTATTATCAATGTTGAAAACAGCTGTGCTGCTTAATAATTTTGTGGAAACCGTGACACATTTTACAGGATTCTCTGATGAATAAAGTTCAAAAGAACAGCATTTATTTAGAATAAATATCTTTTGTAATATTATAAATGTCTTTTCTGTCACTTTTGATCATTTTAATGCATCCTTGCTGAATGAAAGCATTCATTTCATTAAAAAAATAAAAAATAAAATCTTCCTACCCAAACTTTTGATTGGTAATATAATACTGTGAATGTGAAGTGTTAATCTACAGGATATCATTGTTGGCAAGAGGTAGCCTAACATTAACACTGAGTATCTAAGGCTGGTGTCTGTGTCCTCGATGGCCTCGTTTTGCCTTGAGCTAGAGACCACCATGAGAAACTGCAGTGTGGTGCTTCATTCAAATGAACTCTGCATCAGAGTGTGATTGCCCTGACACTTCAGTCCAACCCACTCAGCTTCACAGGCGCCAGCACCACGGATTTCTCAAACACTATTGTGAATGTTAGAGCAGAGTTACACTCAAACTTCGCCTTTTTTCTGTTATTTTTCAGGAAGCATCTTGATGTCTGTATTTTTAAGTATCAGCTGTACATGAACAAAGAGGAAGAGAAACATTGCTAGCAGAATGAATCAAGAAACCCGGGTTGTGACGTTACTTTTAATGGAGAACCTACAAAACCAGGTTTATTGTGTTCAAAACCATCCTAGTGTGAAGACTGGAACATATGCTAATAATAAATCAAACAAAAACACAAAATAGCAGTGTGAGTTTGTGTTTTTATACATATATCATGGTAATATAATTTATTCTTTGACATACAAGCAAATAACATGGTATATGAATATGGGAATCATTCCGTAACTATGATGTATATATCAGGGGTTCCCAAACATTTTTATCAACCAAACCTCTTTGACCTAAAGTAATTATTTAAACTGTCAGATTTTTAGTTAATGTTTCAGTAATTAAACAACACATTTGCATGGTTCTCAAATGCTGATTAATGCAGGTAAGTGCATCAAATATTTAATATTATTATATTTAATATTAAGCGTTTTATTTTTATTGTTTTTATTTCAATATTATTTCTTATTAATTGCACATTTTTATGGGTTGTATTATTAAATTTCGTTATTTATTAAATAATTTAAATATTAATTAAAAGAAATAATTTGATTACATAATTAAATTTATAAATCAATATAATTAGTAATTATTAGCTTTTTAGTTCCCTCATAAACCCCAGTTTGGGAAACAGTCTGGTGTCAATTTTTAATATCTGCAGACAGACAACATTTTTAGTTTTTATGTGTGTGAGAATTTTGAGCAAATGTTGCGTAAACTAATTTTCATTTCAGAAATGTGTAAATCTCACCTGTTGTCAGGGACAAAATGCACTTTGTAAGACAACATATTGGCTTTATATTGGAAAATGGCCACCTGCCTTCTTGATATGAATATCAGCTATAAAACCACTAGCACCACAACAGTAAAGCAACCTACATAGCCCATAAAACAAGAAACTGCCATATTTCCGTCACACAGAAGTCACATCCCACAGTATAATTACACACTTTGCAGCAGCACGAGAGTATGAGTGGCTATAAATTGTGCTTGTGTTCCTGTGTGAAGCCAAATTTATAACCGTCCCATTGATTCCCCAGAGGAGAACCAGCCACCTTCTCATTGAGAAGCCACTGCAGCGGAGCCCGAACTCGCAGCTGGCCACACACTCACACCGCTCAGAGACTGCGTCTCCTTCACCAAAACACAAATGCTTTCACTGAGCAAAGACGGACTGTATGTCAACTGAGCAGAGCAAGCCACCTGCATACTAACTACAAAAGATCCACGTCATGCAGCAAGATAAAGCACCTTGTGCTCAGATGATTCCAAGCTTGTCGTCATGAAATCAGTTCTTTTTTTATTAAATATGTGGGTTACAGTGAGTTTAACAACAGTGGTGACACAAAGATTATGTGTTTAATTTAAAACAATTAAAACTAATTCCTTGCAGCACACAATTTCATTTGATACTATTCATCACTCGGTCATCTGGTCTAACAAGCTCCTATTTAAAGGAGCGGACACCAGCAGAACCAGTTCATTAAGACATTTATTAGAGAATTAGGCAGCTCTTAATAGAGGAAAAACTTAACTAGAGAGCCGAGTCGTGGTCAGCAAAATTATTTCTAACGGTTACGAATAAGTTCGCATGCATTTCAGACATACAGCTGAGATTGTTCAAAAGTTTGGGATTCAAAAATGTTTTTGAAAGGAGTCTCTTCTGCCCACTAAGGCTGCATTTATTTGATCAAAAATACTGTAAAAACATTCATATTGTGGAAACAGTTTTACAATACTATTATTATTTTAATATATTGTAAAATCTAATTTATTCCTGTGATGCAAAGCAGACTTTTCAACAGCCATTATTCCAGTTTTCAGTGTCACATGATCCTTCAGAAATCATTTTAATATGCTGATTCGGTGCTCAGTTTTAATATTGGTTTTTACTATGATCAATGTTGAAAAGATTTTGATGCTTAATATTTTCATGGAAACATGGTGCATTTTTTTCAGGATTTTTTTGATGAATATAAATGTCAAAAGAACAGCATTTATTTAAAACAGAAATCTTTTGGAACATAAATGTTTTAACTGTCACTTTAGATCAATTTAATGTGTCCTTGCTGTATTAAGTATTAATTTTATTTTTAATTTTGATCAAATAAATACAGCCTTGGTGAGCATAAGATACTTATATATATATATATATATATATATATATATATATATATATATATTATTGCAGAAATGCTTTATCTCAGTCTGTTTCCCAGTGCAGTGATTTTTCAGCTTATTTAACACTGATATTCTGGTCTAGATCAGTGGTCCTCAAACCTTGAAGACCCCAGCACTGCAACTTATGATATAAATCAGGTATATTCAATAAAGGCTAAAAAAAATGTCCAGGACCATGATTGAGCAACTCAGGATTGTTTTAGGGCTGTAACATGAACACATCTCTGGTGCAGTGACTAACAGTGAATTAACACAGATCTATAACTGGTTTAACACTGATCTTCTGGATGGTTTAGGGCTGTATCTGGTGCAGTGACTGTGTGTCATGGCCTGACTGGGCTTCCCTTACTGCCTCTCTGCCTTAATATCACACGCCTGACTCTCAATATCAAACCCCTGAGCATCCATCCAAACGATTCACCAGGTCTCATAAAGAGAAAGCAGAGTCAGAGTCGTTTAAAAGCGATGTAAACACTCATTTGACAGGTAGTCCGACACTCCCAGCGAGCGTGAGTTAACGTTAGCTTGTTAGCATGATCAACATCTTACCGTTCTGCGGAGCATCCAGATCACACACAACCGTAACAGGGCTTGTTCCTCCTGGCCTCACTACGAACCTCAGGTCGATATAACGCTCCGCAGCCTGGTTGAGAGGGTTTGCGGCTGAATTCGGGCAGCCAGAGCAGTTGTGTGTGTGTGTGTGTGTGTGTGTGTGTGTGTGTGTGTGTGTGACTTCCGGAGCTCGAGGGGGAAGTTCCTGCCGCTGACAGCCCGATTCCTCCAGCGCGAGCTCAGATCACAGAGTGGCGCAGAATCAGACGAAAACACTGAGGTCTCTGGAGCTGCACACGGTGAAAACGGCGTGTGTTTCTCCCTGCAGCTTCCCTCCTCCTCGTTATGATGTCATCCCTGGATTAAAGGAGAGCGATGTTGTTTGACAATTAAAAAAAAAAAAAAAAATGGTTGACAATTTACTTTTATAGATTTTGAGGAGCAATGTGAGAATATTCTACTCTATTCTAACTATATATGTTAGCTGCTTTAATTGTTTCTGTTAATTTAGCTTTTTATTCAGTACATTTCATTCATAGTATTTGCCAAATCGAATCCATGTTGCTGTATTTTTAATGTTCTTTTCGTTTATGCATTTTTTGTAATTATCAGATTACCCAAGCTGCTGATGTTAGCTGAAATTATCATTTTTGTTCATTTTACTTTGAGCCTTGCGGTTTTATTTATAAATTTCATAAACATAAAGCATTTTCCAAATTTACATTTTGTTTATGACGTAAGCATCTTACTATACTGAGAAAAATTGGCCAGTAGTTTATATATTTCCTCTCTGACAACAAAAAGTGACAAAAAAGCCAATGCATCAAGCTTTGTGTGTCATCAAGTAATACACAAACAGAAAGCTGGTCTGGAACTGTATATGTGAGAGGAGTGGAGGGGTTGAGATTTCTCCTGCTTGAAGCATTTTGTAATCACTCCACTCCTGGTTTTACTCCAGAACCACCCTGAGAAATTAAGAAATCCTATTTCCGCTTTTATTCACAATTTTGTGAATTATTAGCCTCTATCTTAAACTGTATTTTTATGTACTTCGATATGATCAATTCATGGATTGCATGGTCCTTGTTCTATATTATCTGATTCTGATTCATGCAAAATAATATACACTACATCAACAAAGTAGCAAATAATTTAGATTTAAATTAAATGTAATTATATATATATATATATATATTATATCCAGTTTTTTTTAACCAAACATTTTCCAAAATCATGTTTGATTCACAGAGACAAGCTTTTACTCTATCACTGTTTTAGCTTTAAAATAAATATATTTTAGCTGTAACGGTCAATTAAAAAAATCACTTAGATTAAGATTACGTAGTTAACCAAAAAAATAAAAATTGAAAAACCAGATGTCATGATTTACTCACCCTCATGTCATTCCAACCATGTATTTCTCGAAATATCTTCTTTTATGTTCCACAGAAGAAAGTCATATAAAAAAGGCAGAGTTTTGGAATAGCATGAGGGTGAGTGAATGTCAATAAAATTTTCAGTTTTGGGTGAACTACCACTTAAGGGCATGCCTGTAGTTTTCTAAAGGCTTCTACAGAACCGTGAATATTTCCACTCCACGTGTAGCTGCAGTAACATGGGTTAATTATCAGGTTTCGAAGGGTTCTTAGACTGAGATTATAAAAATTGACTACTTCTCCCTGTTGAAAATTGAGAATTGAAAATCTAGCCTGATGTGAACTGAATAACACTCTTATATTTACAAACACAGGCAGACAAGCATTTTCAGTATTTCACAACAGTTTCAGATTTTGCTGCAATCTTTGTTCTAAACTTAAGTGCTTTCACTTCCACATAGAGACAACACCATAGTAGCAGTGATTGATTTAGTCTTTATTTGCATTTCATGTAGTATTGCCTTTCTCTCGTCCAGTTCCCCTCGTCTGTCCAGTCAGTGTCCTCCATGTGTTGTGTAGAGCTACTTTCGCCATCAGAAGCGTAATGGTGAAGTTACGTCTATACCATTCCCTAATTAAAAAGAAGATTTGGAAGGAATAAATAACAAGGAATTAACCCTGTAAAGCCCGACATTTAAAACGTTTTGTTTTTTTTAAATGGAAGAGTGCATTAAGCCTAAGTGTTTTTTGTTTAGTATCATATTTGATACATTAGGCTTTTATGGCTCATATAGTATGATATAGAAGAATATGGAGATGAGAAAAACACCTCAGTTTTATTCAGTGGGCCAAACTGAGCAAAAACATGCTATTTGCTGCAGCTGCTGATATTTATATTGCTAAAAAGTAAAATTCAATTCTGAAAGCTTGTAGTGTAAATCAATGAGATCTTTATAACACTATAGCAGACTATTTACATAAAATACATATAAATATCAGTCATCTTCTATATTTCACAATAATGTTTTAGCAAGATGATATTTAAATGCTTAATGATCAAAGTTCTGTAGTTATTATTATGGGGGCAAAGCATATAATGCAATGCAGTTCAGTGATGATTGAGAAATGAACAAATAAGCAGCCTTTTACTTGCTAAAGAAGCATGAATCATCAATTAGAGAGTAAAAGGCATGTAGAAGATTGAATACAACAGTTTTTATTATATTATAACAAATATTTGAGTATTTATCTCACCTGTTATAACTAGCATGCCTTGTAATGTTCTTGTCCAAAAAGTGCTTGTAAAATACTGCCATTTCCTCACTGCTTAAAGTCCTTTTCCTTCCTGGAACCATAATAAATGACACATTTTACACAAGACATGTCCCCAACAACTCAACGTCCCCAAGATTCAATTATCAGGTCAATCATTATGAGCTCTTCAATGATTAATTCTTAAACAGTTAGTGAGATACTGTAGGTAGTGTTCATATTTAGACAGCTCACCATCATCATCTCTCTCTGATAACCCTTTTGCCGTCAGTTGTGATTTCACATATTCTTCTTTTTCCTGTTAGAACAAATAAATAAATGGGTCAGTATGAACTTTTTTTTTTTTTTTTCAAAAAAAGGTGGTGCTTGTCTGTACAAATCTCGCCAACATTGTTATATGGTTGCTAAGATGTTCTAGGAGTCAAAAAAAGTCCATTCTCAAAGTCTCTACAAGCATTTAAAGAAATAAACATTTACAACACAAAACTGCCCCTTAGTGGTGATAATGGTAAAGGAAGAACTTCATGGAGGATTTCAATAGTTACAGTGACTACTCAACATGTTAAATGTGTTTCCTGCATCAAACTGTGTGGTTTTTAAGCTCGCACCATACAGCTGTGGTTCACACCTTGCTAAATGTGAAGTTCTGGTTGGTCCAGAACTCGTGGTTCCAGTCTTCAGTCTCCTGTCTCAGACGCCTCAACTTCCTTTCCAGCGGTGTCTCATTCTCTGGGATGTGATATATGATCGGCCTCAGGTTTGACAGTCTGTCTGGTGGACCGATCCAGTCATATTTAGATGTTGCTGTTGGACTGAATCCAGTCCTCTAAGATAAAAAGATTCAAACAAGGCAGCATAAGAAATTTACAAAAACAAGAAACAACTATAAATCTGGATCAAATTAGGCAATTTACAGTACTACATTTTTTATTATTATTATTAAAATAATATATCAATAATACATAATTACATATCAATAATCATTTAGAAACTTAAAAGTATAGGAAGATAAATATGTGCATTTATCTAATTTAAAAAAAAATACATTTAATTGGCGCATATACATTTTTATAATTACCATAAGGCATATAAGTGTCAGATGTGTAGATGAACAGTTGCATTTCTGTTTATTTGAAAAAGTTAAAGTGAACGACAAACCTCTGCTCGCTTGGCATGTTTTGGTGGTTGACTTGCGCTTTGTCGATAACCTCGACAGGGGCTCCTTAATGACACAGGAGCGTGTGTGTAACACGGCCGCAGAGACCTAAATATTAAATTACTACCTGTTTTTACATTCATCGTTCATAAGTCATTGACCTTGATCAAAAGTAATAAGTACAATCTCTCCACTAGCCACCGTTTTAGCATGAATCTTCAGTCCATTTTTAACATGGTGAATAATTTTAAAATAAAAGTCCTTTCCCTCATTCATGCATCGGCACTTCCTACAAGAGAGAATACATATGATTATTTTCTAAGAAAAATAAAAACGAATCAAATTGCATTCTATAAGAGGGCATTGTGTTTTATGTGAATTATATTTCCAACAAAAATAAAAAAAATTTGTAACTCTCTAGAGCGTTTTACTTCCGAGACTTCAGATTTAATCAAACTGGACAACTAAAACATTCCATGAGTTACGAAATGACAACGTACTCTATATTGTCAACGTATAAAACCACGTAGAAGTTTATGTTTATATAGTTTAGTTTAGTTCCCTTTGTGTATGCTTCTATGTGTGTGTGTGTGTTTGAAAAGAAATAAATACTTTCAGTAAGTATTTTTTTTAAATAATTACATGGAACTCCGTTTTAAATAATGGTTTGAATATTTTAATTTAAATTCTATTCTTTAAAGAATCCTGGAAAAACATATCACCGCAAATCAGCATATTAGACATTAGAAATATTTTAAAATCTTACTGACCCCAATTTTTTTTTAATGATAGGGATGGAGTATATAATTTTGTTATACTTTCCCGCCAATTTAAAACGCCTGAAAATAATTTGACATGTCACGCCACTAAGAGATTACAAATATTAATATTTCTACATTTTTGGACACGTGTTATTGAGGTTTAATGAATCCAAACTCCTCGTAACTCGTTCGTTCTCGCTTGGCCAGCTGGTTTATGTCATTAGACATGTATACCCGGTGGCTGTAAACGAAAATTGCGTTGTGTTTAATCTGTAAACACAGACACACCAATGGCTGCCCGCTGGTTATGCAGGTAGGATGGACAGCCCGTTAAACATCATGTTTAATAAGAAATGTATTCATATGATTATGTGTTTAATTTATACGACATCTCACCTTGCAGTGCTGTGAGAGCTGATCAGTGTCTTTGTGTGCTTTAAATGGCCCTAATAGCAGCAAGCTAAACGCGGATTATTTCAAGTCATTTGTGTCGTATTAAATTGTTTCACACAGCTCAGCTATTACGTTTACAGCAGATTCGTTGACGTTGTTGTGCATGAAAGATGAAACCACTTTGTGTTGTGGAAGGGAGTTCACGTTTGACTTCATCGCCTAAATGTGTTTATCAAAAAAATATGAAGGGAGGTGAGTCAGTAGATTCCGTGCTGTATCGATATGACATGCCTCGGGTTACAGAGAGAGAGTTTTATTTACTGATCAGGCAAATGTGGTCACGTTGAAGATCTTACAGTAATTGGGATCCCTCCTGATGTGAGGAATGGTCTCCCCAGTGTGCTGTTTCCTTAGTGAACGAATCGCTGTTTTTGAACGAGTCTTTTAAGTGAATGAATCATTCTTGTTACCTTCTTTTGATATTTTTCATTTTTTCCTTCTCTCCCTTTTGATTGCACACCTGTCTTCAGATACTGACTAGCACAAGCAAGCATAGAATATATAATTAGTTGGATTTACCTGTGTCAGTATCTTGGTAGAATGGAATATCTTGTGCATGCATATCTTTTATAAATGTATTGTATTTTTATATATCTTATTTTCACATCCTACCATTATGCTCATAGAGTCAAGGAAGATATTGAAGTTTTAATATTCTGATTCTTTGAGAATAGGGAAGTCCTCACATTATAAGGATAACAGAGGAAAGATATTGTTGGAATCACATTTAAAACTTTTTTTTTTCCAGCTGATGAACAATAATAAAACACAGCCAATCGGAATCAACTTGACTTTAAAGAGCTTTAGAATTTAAAGCTAAAATATTTACAGTATAGAAGCTAATATATTTATTGTTTTTGGTGTCAACAGCTAAAACAACAGTGACACAGAGGAACAATATTGTTGGATCATTTTCAGAACAATTTTTTTTTCCAGCTGATGTATGATCCAAAAAAATAAATAAATAAATAAAAATATTCGTAGCCAATAAGAAGCCAGTGTATAAACATTTAAAGCAGCAAACAACATAAATGAAATGTGCATTTAAAGGGATAGTTCACCCAAAAATGAAAATTCTGTCATTAATTACTCACCCTCATGTCGTTCCAAACCCGTAAGACCTCCGTTCATCTTCGGAACACAAATTAAGATATTTTTGATGAATTCTGAGAGCTCTCTGACCCTCCCATAGATAGCAATGTAATTACCAGCAATGTAATTATCGTTAAAATAATCCATGGGACATCAGGGGTTCAAATGTAATTTTACGAAGCTACGAGAATACTTTTTGTGCGCAAAGAAAAAAAAACTGTTCTGTGTCAGCTGCGCCACGCGGATACGTTTTCTACATTGTTTACACTTTGATCTGAACGAAAACAGCGTATCCGCGTGACGCAGCTGACACAGAACAGTACGTACGTTGTTTACGTATGTGATACTCTCCGAAATGGTTGCAGAGTGACGCGGAGAAGACAAATTGTTGAATAAAGTTGTTTTTTTGTTTTTTTTCCGCATAGCTCATAGCTTCATAAAATTACAGTTGAACCCCTGATGTCACATGAATTATTTTAACGATGTCCCTGCTACATTTCTACACCTTGATTGTGGTAATTACAAAGCTGTCTATGGGAGGGTCAGAGAGCTCTCAGAATTCATAAAAAATATCTTAATTTGTGTTCCGACGATGAACGACGTGAGGGGAGTAATTTTCATTTTAGGATTAATTTTCATTTTAAGGCCAGTTCACACCAAGAATGATAACTATATTAGCATCCACGCCAATGGATGATAATGTTCTTTTTATTGTAACTGTGTGCTGCAGTTATGTCATCTGCATAACTAGCCTAATATGAGTAGTATGCTGTTCTGAATTCAGTCAATGTTTTAGTCTGAATGAGTTTTGGAGTGACACTGATTGAGAGACAAACAAACCTGGGCTGCGTTTCCCAAAAGCATTGTAGTTAATCGTAGAACCAATTGTCACCAATGGAGCTACGATCAACTAAGGCTAACTTACGATGCTTTTGGCGGTTGATGAGCATCTGAATAAACCAGAGAATATTCGTTCATCTTGGCATTTGAATCAATCTCCTTCACAAAATAGAATTATGAATGTGTAAAAAATAACCATATATGATTAGAATGTAAAATTTGATTACATAAAATGTAATTCCTAATTTATTTAGGCTATTACCTACCATTGTTTTTTCGATAGCTTAATTAAAAGTCATATCAGGCGGTTGAGTAATTGGAGGAAAAATGTAAGATATGCTTTGCTGTAATTTGTGAGAAGAGCACTTATAATAATTTCTTAAAAGATTTGTAGGCAGGCAAAAAATAAAAAGGATAATAAACCTTATTTCTGTTATCAGTGACTCAAAGTGAACGATTCAACGACTCGCTCATACCCCACAAAATGACACTCACGTGTCGCCACCTACCGGCGTAGCGATGTAACTGCATGAAGAGTCACTGAATCACTCATTTAGTGAACTGATTCAAAAGAGTCACTGAGATGAATCACTAGCGCTTATAGTGGGAGGGGAGGGAAGGGGAGGGGCAGGAATGCAGTCCATACCGATGTGAAGCTGCTGCTCTAAATGCCAGTGTCACTGCAAGTCCACGATCCAGAAATTACTGGAGTGTTGCACCGCGCAAAACATTTGAGTAGCGTAGCTGATGGAAACGGGGTCCTCTAGACATGTGCGCGAACGTTTTCGGCGCGTTGAAAAGGTGAGAAATATGCTGCGCATTTTAGGAGGTGGTGAGATATGCTCGGATTGTGTCGGATAGGGTTGGCTGGTGTTCAGAAGCAATAAAAATGTCCTTCTGCGATGGTTTCATTCATGTAAATCCAGGCACAGCGTTGTCAGATTTCAGAAAAAATGTAGTCATTTAGGAAACAGCCATTGAAAAAAAAAAACCCATATTACATTCCTGGTTCATGTATCAGGGTACAGCTGTACGACACTCTTCATGATGGCACATCTGATGATGATGATGATGATGAAGAGACGTGTTTTGCTTTCAGCCTCCATGAACAGAAGACAGTTTTATCTGGTAACATCAGCATCAGAGCTGCTGTGGACAGTTCCAGAATCTCCCTCCCTATAGTATTGATGCTGAAGTTTGAAGACCCCTGCTATTAGTCTCAGTAACTGAAATAGAAATTAACTCTGGTCATTTTTAATTTAATAAATAAAGATACTGTCTTGTTCTGCAACGACATTATCCATTAAGTTAACTTTAAAACACCACAATTCTTAATTCAAGTTATGGGGTATACACCTGTGGAAAAATCAATATGGAATCAATTCCTTCGTATTACAGTATGAAGGTACAAACAGTACATTATACCATATTTTTATGGATTTTCCATAGTGTGGTTTGTTTATTATTTGTTATGTTAATGTTTATTGCATAATTTTAGTGTCATGTGTGTTGCCCTGTTGGTTGTCACAATATTTTTACTGGGAATTTCTGGCACCCACAGCTGACAGTTTATATCCTAAATTTAACAGGATGTTTTTTTTTTTTTTACAGTATATTTACAAAAAAATATGAAATACTTCATAATCATTGTGATGATTTTGAGACATTGCATTCAGCCTCTATGAACAGAGAACAGTTTTAGTTAGTTAGTCTACTAGTTAGTTTAGACCTCCATCAGTTTCAGTAGGGCCTAATTGTGAATATTCCAGTGAGATATATATATATATATATATATATATATATATATATATAAAATTTTACAACAAAGCTAATGGATAGAATTAGTGCTGGGCAGTTTGACCAGAAATCTGTATCACGTTTTTTTTAAAAAAAATTATTTATTTAGGATTCTGGCAGTTTCACGGTTTATCATGGTTTGTCCCTGACTTACCTTTATATAAATAAGATTGCATGAAACAGTTGCAGAACCATAGCATTTTCATCACGATCCAAACAAACAGGCTACATTATAGTATGAGCAGGTTTTAATGTAAATTAGATTGTATAATTTCAGAATTTGAAGCTGAAAACAGAATGGTCTGACCGTAGCTTTGTGAAATTATGCTAAATAAAACATCTTTACTAAACAAAAGCAGTAGACGGGCTGAACGAGACGCAGATTCATTCTCTGCCAGCAGGTGGCGCTTACGGCACAGAAACATTTCCTTAGTTACCGCTGTAAACAAAGCAGTTGGTTTATTTGTCCAGTTAAAGAATTAGTTGTGTGTTATTAATAGTTCTCTAACCATTAGTCAGAAGCGGATGCAGTTAACAGGGATTTCCTCTCAATTCATAACACTTTGCTTAACCACTTGCACCGCTATGTCGGTTTTTAAAAATTCATACTGTATGCGTGAATTCAAATCAGTTTACCGTTTGAACTGAAGTGCAGTTTGTTCAATGGATTGTACTGTTGCTTAACAACATACAAACTGTTCAGCTGACTAAATGAGTTTCTGAGAAAAACCTTCAGTTGACAAAAGCTCCATAACAACTGTGAGCTGTGAAAATGATATAATCTAAACCTTTATACAGTTTGTGCTATTGCCAAGCCTGTATCCCTCACAGCCCTCTTTTCATCTGTGTTAAATTCAATGAGGTGTATTAGTAAGATAATATGCGTGCTATTTGGAATCAAGCCTGTATATCCATATTATTGGTTGGTTGTTGTGTGAAAGTGACTTTAGGTGTTTGTTTTGGAGTCAGTGAAGTGTTTCTTGAGCCTTGTTGATGAGGGCTATACAGAAGGCAAAAAAAAAATTAGGAAATACTTATGGCTTTTTCATTGGGACCATCAATAAAAATATTGTCCCAGCCAGGCCATGTGAATTTATTAGTAGAAAATAATGAATTGACTTTGTGTCAGAATGCCATGAATGGTAAGAGAAGCAGTGATGTATTTAGCAGTGCCCACTGATGGCATGTTGGTTCTTTGGCTCCACCCAGATTTCATAGTCCAAAGCGTTTGTGCCCATATTTACTTGCGAGAAGTTGCAACCTATAATAAGAGGTCTTCTGTTGCTTTAATTACTGGATAGCGGAGAACGATAAAGGAGGGGGAGACAGGAAGCTGTGTAGCAGGTGGAGCATCTGGACAGATGATGGTTCTGACTCATCCTTATCTGACCCTCCCCTCCCCTCCTACAATCACGGCACAACGTCACATTAACGTTGTACTGTTGCTCAACTGTGAGAGCAGAAATTCCACACGCTAGGTGAGCTGTTCATATGTTTTCTTGAACTTGGGTGTTTCTTGGGAGTATTCAAGGAATTTATTTGAGATTTTTAAACACGACATCAATATCTAACTGGTTTTGTTGTAGATTGGAGCCTCTTTTTTTTTTTTTGGAGATTTTTACTTGTATATGGCTGCTGTAATCATTTTATTTGACACTGCCATGAGTTTTCTTCTCGACAAAGTTCTGGCTGTTTACCTGGTTATATAAAAGGATAAAGCACCCAAGGCGTACTTTTGGAGGAAAAAAGCTTTCAAGAACAAGCTTAACATCTTTGATCCTGAGGTATACAAAGACTGCATTCTCACTGCACAGTTGTAAATGTATTGTGCATTAAAGTAATATTCTGGATTGAACTGGACGCTCTGGATTTTTTCTGTTTCCTCTCTCTCTCTCTCTCTCTCTCTCTCTCTCTCTCTCTCTCTCTCTCTCTCTCTCTCTAAAATTTGGGGTCAGTAATTTTTTACTTATTTTATTCAGCAAAGGCACATTAAATCAAAACTGATAGTAATAATGTTACAAAATATTTACATTTCAAATTCTTTTCATTAAAGTATCCTTAAAAAACATCATCACAGCTTGACTTCACATCATTTTTTTTTTTTTTTTGCAAAAATATTAAGCAGCACAACTGTTTACAAATTGATAATGATAAGAAATGTTTCCTGAGCAGCAAATCAGCATAGAAGAATTATTTCTGAAGATCAGGTGACACTGACGACTGAAGTAATGATGCTGAAAATATATTAAAATTGAAAACAGCTCTTGTAATATTTCACAATATTACTGTTTTACTGTATTTCTGATCAAATAAATGCAGTATTGCTGTGCATAAGAGGAATTATTTGCTGTGGTAATCAAACTTCAACCCAATAAACATAAAACCTCCATTCAAACTGATATGTTAGATAATTTCAGGCTCTTTTTGATTTTTGTAAACTTTATACGTTTTGAAAAAAAAAAAAATGTAAACTTAAATTGCCCACTGAAGTACACCGATAGAATGTTAAATGTAACTGATGGATTCATTGCAATATTTGCATCTGAATTGCAATTTATCTTCATTATTGCATTTATTTACATGCTAAATGTGTCTCATCTTTGTTGCATACAAACACAGCACACTGATTGTGCTCTGGTGCAGATTCAAAGCCTAAAATTTAAATTGACCCAAAACTTTAACCCTATTCTTTTGCTGCCTTGCAGGCACTGCTGTTTCCTAAGGAAATGCAAATCTAATGTTGATCAAAAGAACTGCATTTTTAAATAATACAATTATAATAAATTACCCACATGCTGTTATTGTATCCTTGACTTCCTGCTCTGGAAATGGCCACATAGAAAATACTATATTTGTGCGCTTCTTGCTATCTACTAAGAACTTAAATGTAATTGCTCAGTAGCTCTACATTATATTTAAAGTCTTCTGCAATATCTTCCGTGTCTGTTATCAAATGTATTTCATGAGCAGTATGGTCTGGGTGCTAATGGACGCTGTCTCTTTAAGGACCATGAATATGATCTGCCCGTGACATCACAGACACTTCCTTAAGGAAATAGCAGCGGCAGTCTGCTGCCAATAAAATATTGTCTAGGACTTTGAATCTGAAGAGGTAAGACCGCTCTGAATGGACTTTGTTTTTGAAGGGCATCTGTTCTTAGGGATCACCTCATTTCTCTAAACAGCTTCTGCAGTTTGGGTTTGTTGGTGCTTTTGAGTTGATTCACTAGCTAGCCAGATTTTGCCATTTTTTTTTTGTGGAAATGAGTAGGACCACGTGATATCAGGACAATGGCAGATAGGGAGTACACTTTCCAACACCTTCCAGTATGTTGGGTTGACACAACCTGCCTGTTGTTGTCAAAATCAGATGAATGGATTCATTACAGAAAGTCAGATTTATTAAGCATGAATGGTTGCATTTCAGATGGACAGATTAAGAAAGTTATATGAACCTTCTGGTTTTCGGAAACTGCTTGTTCACAAAGGTTGTCCACCTAACAAACGGAGGTTTGTTTTAGTTATGTGTCATGCATTCAGACAGATCCTTTTTCCTGCAATGGCAAGCCTATTTGGTTATTGTTTTGTTTATGATGGGTGTAGTTGGAAACATCTGGCTGTGTCAGCCTTAGTAATCACAGCTGTACAACACATACAACCTGTGCACAAAACCTCTCTCCTGTATTGAAGTTTACCTGGATTAGGATTAACCCTATTTTATCCCACCACACAGTAATAACACAGTCTTGTTTTTGTTTTTTTAACTTCTCATTATAGACATCCACTAAAAATGACCTTCTTGGTAAAGTAATTTAGGAAAAAGAAACGTGTTGACAAACAAATTTGCCTGATGTTTTGTTATTTTGAGTTATCGCAATGAAATTCATTTTTAAGTGTGTCTTAAAGGGATAGTTCACCCAAAAATGAAAATTCTGTCCATTTAAATGGTCATGCAAAGTAGAAAATGACATTTTCTCATAATATTCTATATAGTCTGTTATTGTCAATTAGTATGAGCTCATAAAATCTACCTGCACAATAAAGTAATTGACAAAATGCTGTTTAAAGTAGTTTTTCTGCAAAGTTGGCCTATGTTTTGTTATTTTGATGTAATGCATTGAAATTCATTTTAAAGTATGTCTTAAAGGGATGATTCACCTAAAAATGAAAATTCTGTCATCATTTACTCAACATTATGTCATTCCAAACCTGTGTGAATTAATTCTTCTGTAGAACATGAAAGAAGATATTTTGAAGAATGTGGGCAACCTAACAGTTTCTGGTCCCCATTGACTTCCATAGTATGTATTTTCCATACTATGGAAGTCAGTGGGGACCAGAAACCTGTTTACCTACATTCTTCAAAATATCTTCTTTCTCTAAATTCTTTTTAAGGCCACTGTACAAGGGTTGTTGAAGCACAACATGTCTGTGAACTAACTAACTAACTTATTTATTTATTGGATAAAATTTGTATGAATGAGGTCAGTAAGTTTTTCTCCATTAAACTGATCAAAACTGACAGTAAAGGCATTTATAATGATTAATTTTACTGTATTTTTGATTAAATAAACGCAGTCTTGGTAAGCATAAAAGATTTCTTTCAAAAACAAAAAAAAAATTGAATGCTAGTGTTTTTTTTTTAAAGAAATGTTTGTATTTTAGGTGCTGTTATTATTTGGGGTTTTGCAGTTTTAATCTTATCGCTTTCACTAGTCCATTTAAATGGTTATGCAGTGTAAAAAATGAAATTTTCTCACAATATTCTATATAGTCTGTTATTGTCAATTAGTATTAGCTACAGCTACAGTAAAATAATTAACAAAATGCTGTTTAAAGTAGTTTTTCCTAGTCAGCTATCCATAAATATTTACCCATTAAAGTAAAATCTTCTCTTTTTCTTGTATTCCGTTTCATCCACTGTATTGTCCCAACATCATCCTCTCACTTTTTCCATTTCCTGACCAGCTCGCACCTCTTTCTTCTCTTTCAGCCTTTTTAGGAAACCCTTTGATGGTGGGAAGAGGACAATGGATCATGGCAGTCAGCAGCCACAGACTCAGCAGATGCCAGGACCCTTCCCAGGTTATGCGGGACCCCAGGGCCCGTACCCTGGGCAGCACCCAGCCCTGTTACGGCTGGATGAAGTGCACAGGGAGATTGCCACCCTGGGCCCACAGGTGTGCTCTTACAGTGGCCTGCAGAGCGACAGAGAGTACAAACGACTGGAGCGAGAGCTGACCCGATTACTGCTGGAGGTCGATAAGGTCAGGACAGGCCATCAAAAGTTTTAGTTCGATATGAAGTCACACTAGTTCATTCATCTTAACCATGTTTTGTTTCCCAACTCAGGTGGAGACGGAGGGCCGGCCGGAGCTTCAGCAGGCTCGGAAGCGTGCGGCAGGAGAGGTCGAGGGTCTGCTTCGCTACCTAGAGGGCAATGCTACGCATCCGTCTCGGCTAGCCATTGAGGAGCTGACCCAGGAGGCGCAGAACTTGCTGAATGAAGGGGTTGTGGGGCCGTTCCGGCAGGGCCAGGCTCAAGATGCATTTGAGATCAGCGAGGAGCTGGTGGAGGCTGTGCAGGACGTGGCCATGCGGCTGGCTCAGGTTAAGACGGGTGGGAGCGTACCGCTCAGGAAGGCCCGTTACAAAGCGTTGACACGGGTCTGTGCTGTACAGGAAATACTGGAGGGTCGCGTACGCACTCATACGTTGGCACTGCCGTTGTCTGATGACACGCATGAGGCTGTGCAGCGTATTAATCAAGTCATGGCGCAGGTGAGTGGTTTTGCTAAAAATATATCATGAGAAATCAAAAAACTGCATCCTAACCAGTAAATCACTGTTTTGTTTTGTTTTGTTTTTTTTTATTGTGAAGATACAGCAGGTAAAAAAACAGACCGTTTTAATTTTAAGGGATGTTATTAGTGCTTTTTGTACAAAAACATAAGTTAAGGACCTCAAGGAGAAAATAAAATCAAAATGTACACTACTGTTCAAAAGTTTGGGTGGGGTGAGTAAGATCTGAAGGATCATGTGAAATTTAAGACTGGAGTAATGATGCTGAAAATTCAGCTTTGGATCACAGGAATAAATTATATTTTAAAATATATTTAAATAGAGATCATTTATTTTAAATTGTAATAATATTTCACAATTTTCTGTATGTTTGATCAAATAAATGCAGCCTTGGTGAGCATAAGAGACTACTTTCAAATACATTAAAAAAATCTTACTGAGCCCACTTTTGAATGGTAGTGTATATGACCTCTTTTAATCATTTTTGAAAGAATTTTCTGATTTTATCCATGAAACAACTTAAACAATGTTGACAGTAAAATAAAGAAAACCTGAAATTAACTCATGTTGTGTAGGTGAGTGGTGCCCGGTGCCAGGAAGTGGCTCTGCTGATGGGTCTGAGTGGGCGTGATAGCTGTGCCCACCTGGCGAGGATCCTTACAGAGCTGTTGGTTGAACTGGACGCTCTGGATGTGTCTAGTAATGCTGCGGTGAGGAACTACAGAAAACAAGTGGTGGAGGAGATCAATGGTTTGCTAAAACATCTTGACCTGGAGGGAGAAGGAGACGACACACGCAGGTAACACACAAATTACAATATGCAGCACCACTGAAATGCCATTTAATGTTTACTTGTGTGACATTCAATTAGTTTTATTTGAAGATGAAGTTTTGAAAATATAAATTAGAATTTGTGTTAAAAGTTTGAATTTTATATAGACAAAAGTTTTAAAGAATTGATTTTTTTTTCTTTAATTTGTTGGAAAGAAGTCTCTTATGCTCTCTAAGACTGTATTTATTTGATTAAAAATAATGTAAAAACTGTAATATTATGAAATATTGTTACAGTTTAAGTTTTCTAATTTAATATATTTTAAAATGTCATTTATTCCTGTGGTTCAAAGCTGAATTTTCAGCATCATAACTCTAGTCTTAGTCTTCAATGTCACATGATCCTTCAGAAATCATTCTAATATACTGATCTGCTGCTTATTTTTTTGGACGCTGTGATACTTTTTTTTTTTTTTAATCAGGATTCTTTGATAAATGGAAAGTTACTAGATAACAGTATTTTTTTTAATAAAAATATTTTAACATTATAAATGTCGTCTTTTTTTTCAACAATTTAATGCATCCTTGCTGAATAAAAAATTTAATTTCTAGTACATTACCATTCAAAAGTTTAGGTATCATGGTTTCCTCAGAAATATTAAGCTGCAAGTTTTTTCAACATTAATAATAAAAATACTTCTTGACCATCAATGATTAAGAAACATTTCAAATATCTAGAAAACATTTTTATTGTTATGAATATTAAAAACAGTTGCTGCTTAATATTTTTGTTGAAACTGATACATTATTTTCAGGATTCATGGTTTTTTTTGCCCTTGTTATTTTTCAGGATTCATAAATAGAAAGTTAAAATGGACAACATTTTTTTTTTTACCTTTTTAAATATATAAAAAATTAGGGTATACAAATTATTATTTATTGTATTATTATTATTATTATTATTATTATTATTATTATTATTGTTATTTATATCCAAAATATAACTTGTATGTGATCAGAGTTATTTTTAATGGATTATTAGTTACTTAACCTATATTAATGAAGTGAATTCACTGTATCTCCAGGTATGATCTAGCACAGAATGACTCGATTCGTGAAATTGAGGCGATCAGGGGCCGCGTCTCAGTGCTGCGGGAGGAGGTGCTCCGGCACGGTGCTGCAGGTCATGGGACGGAGCTACAGGGTCTCCTCACGCACCTGGATCAGGTGGACACGGGCCGAAATCCTTGCATCCGGGAGGCGCGGCGCAGGGCCGTGTTGGAAGTTCAGGCACTCATCACCTTCCTAGACCTCTGGGAAGCCCTAGGACGCCGTAACCCCGGACCAGATGACCCTCCGCCTCATGCGGCCGTGTGGCGTGTCTTAGCCAGCCTGTGCGACCTGCAGGCTCAGGTTTTGGGCTTTGACGGCAAGAGGGCTGACAAGAGCTACATGGTATTGGAAGAGCTACTAACCAAACAACTTCTGGCTCTTGATGCTGTGGACCCTCAGGGCGACCAGGGGACCAAAATTGCCCGGAAGCAAGCTGTTAAACACGCTCAGAATATCCTTAGTTACCTGGATATGAAGACAGATGATTGGGAGTACTGAGAGGCTGAGAAAAGAGACTGACAAGAAAAAGGCAAAAGCTTTTTTTGCCTCTTGAGCGACATATGAGGACACGGTCGTGCCGAGGATACAGGCCATGGGCACAATTTTTAATTTGTATATAAAACACTTTGTGTATCGCCGTGGGCAGTGAGACCGTTACCCATAATGCACTGCACCTGCTGCTTTTATTGGTCCATTACTGGTCCCTGAAAGCTGCCTTTCTTCTGGCAAAAGGAAACGCGGTTTCTACTGCACACGAAGCGTTTGTTTTCATGACAATAAACCCATGGTCTTTTTAGTTGAATCTGTGCTGTTGATTGGTGTGGTGTGATGCTAAACCCTGTTCTGCTGCCAAAATCTGCTTCCTGCTTTTTCCCACATGCCTGGTTGGAGCACATTTCGGTCTTTATCACGGTGTGAGTACATCAGCTATTCATATCTATCCAGTTAGAGCCATATAGGAGCACATTATCCCGTTATGACCACAACAGGTTGTGCAACAGGCCGTTTCCCGTTAATCACACATAATGGAAAAGGCGGCCCAAGCTTAGTGTTCATAGGTTTAATCTCTTCTCTAAATTGCACTTTCAGAGCTGAGCTCCTCTCGCTACTGTTATTAGCCACATATAAACAACAACTGACCCAAAAGGAACAATATTTTTCCATTTTCTTGCATCTTCTACATATTTGTCCCAGTTTATGTTAAGAAAATTTGATCTTACAATAGATGAGTGAATGAACATTGGTTTGTGACATCGGTCACCAAATGGACAGTGTTTACAGTTTTTAGGGTATTTAACATTAGATGACACACAGATTTCAGATTTCTAACCCATCCTGCAGTTCTGTCAGATTTCAATAGAGGACTGTGGCCAAAACTGCAATGAGGTATTGTCTTTGGAGACGTTTCTTTTTACTATAGATATGGAGGGAAAAGAATAGAAACTAGTTCACAGGGTTTCTTGTCTTTTGCATTGGTTTTTCGCTGTTAGGCAAAAAGTGCCTGTGCATGCGACTAGGGAATCAAGCAGAGACTGAAAGTGTGTGTGTCTGTGATTGTTAAAAAAAAAAGTGGCGCGTGCTATTTTGGTGGTGAGACTGATCAAAGTGGACAGGGGCGTTCTAGGACATTTTCATCGGAGCGGCAGGGAAAGACAGCAAGCTATCAAACCAACTCAAAAACTGTGGCTACATTCACACAGATCAATGTGACCCAAATCTGATTTTTTTTTTCTGTTACACATGATAGATCTGCGTTTTTTTTTTTTTTGGTTGACAGTATGAACAAATATAGATTTGGTTCACTTTCCTATGTGGGAATAAAATATAGCAGTGAATTCATATGAGGGTTTTCATCATATTTGATTATTTTCATCATATCATCACATTTGCACAAGGGAGTTACCCTTGTTTTAAATCAAACAAATGTATGAATTACACTATAAAGTACAAGACGTAAAGGTGCAAAAGTATATTTATTTACTTCTGTTTCTTTATTGTTTACTCTCAAATATTGTGGAGCTTGGTTTGAACTATAACTATTATTTGGCACTTCTGTGGATTTTTCATTGGCCGATATGAATACAGTTAACTAGAGAGCAGAATAGCCAATGGCCAATATATGATAATACAATGTCAACAGAGTGCAACAGTGGGGTTCTGGATGTAAAAATCATATTAATTTTCTCCATAGAGGAATTGATCTTAATGATAAAAAATCTCTATGGGAAATATGAATGGAAAAATACTTCTGGAACCAAGACTGTTGTAAAACTCTTACACTTACACAAACATTTATTTACGCACTATTTTTTTATTTTTTTTATTATTATTCAAAAATATTTTAAAGGATATTATGCATTATCCATTGACAAGGTTGTTTGTAGACTTGTGGAAGTAACATAAGGAATGCCAAGCAGGCATATACAGTATATTAAAATAATAAAAATGTGACAATATAAGTTAAATATTCAAATTTAATATAATAAAAATGTCATGTTAAATTTTATTATGGAAGTTGTTAAAAACGTCAGGGTCAGCATGCATAACACACAGCAGTGGAGCTTTGGAACAAATTGCTTGAGTGAATGATTCAATGACTCATTCCTAAAGATAGTCACTTTTTTATTCTTGAATGAATCTGTTTTTTAATGAAGCATTGCCTGTTTAGAGCAGTGTTAGATATGGGCCACATTTAAAAGGTCATATAAACAACTTCACAAAAAAAAAAAAACCTGCTGCATTTGAAAAATTAATTGGGCACTTTGGCTTGCAGTGTGAAACGGTCTGTTAAAACCCCTCAGCGACTGTTGTAAAAAGATGTAGGAGTAGCTTGTCTGCGGTTAAAACCGCAGGAGTATCCAGTTCCACTGTTTAAAAATTTATCACAGAGGCCAGGTGATCTCATACACCTTTGCCAGCTCTAATGATGAGTCTAATTTTGGGAAATAATATATTGTGTCATCTGTATCATGCTGTGCTGTTGAGTCTCTGTCTGCTCATTTTAGCTGTCAGTAGGTTACAATTGCTTGTTTTGAACTAGAACAGTGACAGTCCTCTGTTAGCTGTTTATTTCGGTCGTGTCCCACTTGCTGTGTGGTCACTACCCTCTGTCCTGCTCCAGATAAGGGCACATTCAGATAAACGGACTGTCAGCAGTCATGAAGCAAAACCACAGTTATCATCAAAGAAATCAAGTTGTGCTTGGATCAAACCCAGACACGCTTATCGAAGGGCATTCTTGTTGAAAAATGACAATAAAGACGCAGAGGCTAGAAGTCTTAAGTGGTGCTGGGAAAGAAAAGGAAAAGCAATAGGTCGTGGTCAGAGCAGATTAATCCATGAGACGGCCATTGTCTGGACGTCTGGAGTCCCTGCGGTGGGCAGAGCTGGCAGTTCAGCTGAGGATCCTACATCAGTCAAGGTGAAATACACGCTCCAGCAGCACTTTAAAGCAACCTTGCACTAGGCGTTGGCGTTGTTTTGTGCACCTCTTCTAAACCCACATAGAGATGGCAAAGATGTGAGCTAATATTAGCGATGTCAGTTCTGCGAGGATTATGCTGTTTTTCCAGCACAACATGCATAAACTGCATACACATTGTGGGTAAATATGGTTCTCATTAAATCCATGTGATGTAACTATTTGTTAATGCAGTGGAACTGCTAATTATACATGTAGATTGTGCTAGAAAATGACAGGAATGTATCTCATTTGCAAATGTTGATACCTGTCACTCCACTGCAGTTCTCTGCCTTGAGCAATGAGGGGCTGTTCACACAAGATGTGTCCTTGTTTTCAAAACAGCTAGATGGAAAATAAAATGGGGCAAAATGCAGGGGTTTTTGAAAGCTGAACTATGAACCTGACACAGCATCTTCAAAAACACAAAAAATAATGTAAAATGTATTGTTTTAATTAATTATTAAAATTAATTATTTGAGAAGAGGTCAGTACAAATTTCAAAATGAAATAACATGGATTAATTGTTCATAATTAGATCATTAAGATGCATTTAGAAAATAGAAAGGGGTGAATGTATTCATTTCAGTTGGATGGGTGGGTCACGGACCAAAAAAGGTTGGAAACCTCTCCCAAAAATTTGGCACAAAATTGGATTTCTGTTAACGCCGGATAACTAAAATTAACTAAAATTTCCCAGATTTTAACATTTCTAGTCACTCTCCCAACAATAGCTAATAACAAACGGTTGCAATTTGTTTTTCATCTTCACAGCCACACAATGCTGTCAACCATCACAATTTAAATTCTGTTCACATTCAAAATGATCATTTAGGAGATTCACTTATAATTTTAAAGGCAATGTCTATTAACACTGGGTGTTTGCAAAGGTTATTATAATTTACATTATAACGCCCAGAATTGCTCAGATATTTTATCTGTAGTTTTCTCTACCTTGCATATTTACATCTATTTAACCTTCTTGTGAATACAGTAACATCACTATTTGAACTTAGTGTAAACAAGATGCTATTTGTTGCTATTTATACTTGGTGCAAACTGTATCTAACACTATTTTCACTGAAATTGGCATCTTCCTTTTGTTTTACACTCAGTCTAGTCGCTGCCACATTTGAATGTAGTTTTCAGTCTCAAAACCTCGCTTTGTTCATGACCACATTAGAAAGTTTGTAAAAATAAGGCACAGCGTACAGTTATTATGAAGGAATTTTTTCATATTCATCTATTTTACAGGTGTTTTGACTATATTTTGAATTACGTATTATATTGTGTTCTGTTTTAGGGTTAAAGGAAATTTAACCCTAACAGATATTAGCCCCTTTCACACAATAATACCAGTAAATTGCCATAAAATTACTGGAACAACTTTACTGGTAAATATAAAAATGCGCTGTTCACACAGGCAACAACATTCCGTAAAATTTTTTTGAAAGGTATTTTTGAAAAGGTCCTGTTCACACATGATCTCTTAACGGTAATTTACCGATAATTTACCAGTAAACACTGTATGTGTGAAAGGGGCTAATGACTACCAGTACCTTTTCTGTTTTTCTACTCATGCATATTGTAGCCACATCTTGAGCTTTAGATCAGTTCATAAAGTTTGTTATTGAGATTAGACATGGCGCAGTCCAAGTTCTCTTTCCTAAAATATTAGGATTTTACATTTGACATGCAGTGTAAATCTACATCCAGATTCCATTAGAGACCTCGTCTCTCCACAGATCTCCATAATCTGTCAGACGATTGGTCTGTCAGATCTGAGTCACACTGTTATCTGCAAAACTATCTCCATGGTTACGATCACTAATCAAATCCATTCTCATTGTTGAATGACACTCAATAGCAGATTATGGCACTTTATAGGTCAACGAGTCCTTTAGGAATATTATGGATTCTTTTGTATGTGCTGAATTAATATTACCTTGATTGTATTACAGGATGAGCTTTCAAAACTGAGATATTTGACACTGAGACCAAGTTCAGGCTCTTTTCCTGCTTTAATGTAATGAGCGAGCATTGCACCTGTCTTTTTATATTTTGTTTAAGGCAATTAGTCTTTATTAGTAGTGACATGACTGACGGCAAAATTGATGTTTGGAGTAAAACACCATGCAGTGTGATTTATTAGAGGACTTCTCCATTTATGGATGCCACCATACTAAAGTTCATTACACAAGCTACAAACAACATTACTCTGCTTGCAAGATTGAGAATGTAATGAAGAATGTCCATCTTTTTTATACCAAAGTTGTTTTTAACTTCCATTATCTTTTTAATCACTGAAGCTCAGTAACTAGAAAAGCGAAAACCTCCCATTCTCGCTTTAGGTTTTCCTTATCTGATCTGTCTGGAAGAATGTGTTTTTGTGGTGATCTGTGAGACTGTCTAAATGTGTCATGCTATTTATGATGTTCGATGCATTGTGTATATTGTCCGGCTTATGCTTGTTTAAAAAAAAAAAAAAAAAAGCACATTAAGTTCAATCTGCTGTGTGAATGCTTTGACCAGTGGGGTTGTTTGATTTTTACATGTCTAGATTACTAAATAAAAGATGGTGATCTGAAAATAACTTATGTTTGTGGCAAGGTATTAATTATGGCCTGGGAGCTTTCAACCTGTTTCCATAGCAACCCCTCAATGTGCTCGCAAAATAGGTGTTCAAAAAAAGAAATGGGTTTGCCTGAAATGCAGAGCGTAGAAAATACCCCTGCACACTTCGTTTGCTAAATTTATCTGCCTAAACCAATGGAGTTATGATTCAGCAATGGCATATCTGTCAACAGATTTCAGCATCACGAGCCTGTAAATCTAGTTACATTGAGCTTTATAATTGGCTCATTTTAAAATGTATTACTGCACAAATTAATATTAATTTTCAAATAAATGTAATTGGTAACCTAATTAAAATATCGCACCACAATGTTAATACAATAGCACTATACTGCCTCTAATGCAAATTATGAAATACTCTCAATTTTGAATTACATTAAATAAATGAATATATACTATATACATATATGTATAAAAATAAAAATAATTAATATAAGTATTCATTTCTTAAATTAATTTCTTAAAACCATACTGACTCTAAACTTTTAAATGGTAGGGTATAAATATTAATAATTAATTAATATAACTGATATCTATCTATAGAAAATCCAAATATTGTGCAGCTGTGACAAAACTCCATCTGGAGACCCATTTCTCCAACACACTTTCTGCATTAGCTCTTATACAGACAAAAGGAACCTCACGGTTTCTGGTCCCCAGGGAACTCTCTCCCTGCAGCAGGGTATTGATCTGGCAGAAAATGCATTCCACCAACATCACTGCAGCATATGAGGGACGGAAGAGAACAGTCAACACATGCTCATGACCCCATGACAGCAAGGACATCACGGCCCCTGAGGGAAGAGTGACAGATGGAGAAACGCACACAAACACCACCACTGTGGGTTCAAAAGACTGATACTGCACTGGAAATCAAGAAATGAAGAAAAGTTAAGCTATGTAAGATGCATGAATGCTGCTAAAGAGAGACAAACCAAAAACAAGACATTCTGAAATTCATTTAATATACATATCAACTGTTCAAAAGATTGTGGTCGGTAAGATTTTTTTATATGTTTTTGAGAGAAGTCTCTAATGCTCAAACAAGGCGGCACTGATTTCATCAAAAATACAGTGAAAACAGTAATATTGTGAAATATTGTAGTGAATGTAATATATCCCTTTGATGGCAAAGCTGCATTTTCAGCATCATTACTCCAGTCTTCAGTGCTACATGTTTTGTAACATTATAAATGTCTTTACTGTCACTTTTGATTAACTTAAATTTAAATATAAATTTGATCAATTTCAATTTATAAAGCAGGGGCCTCATAAAAGTAATGTAATAATGCACACAGGCACATACTGCTGCTGCATATTACTGTATCATATTATACCTCAGAGAAATGAATCTTGTTTGCTATTACAGTGACCACCAGATGGCAGCATGTGACTAATGTGAATGGTAATTCTGTTTTACAGTCTCCATGTCAGTTTCTGGAGTCAAATACTCAAGGGTTAAATAGTATAGTTAGTTCACTGCTTGCAATGAAAGGCAACAGTACAACAACAACACTGGGGCTCTAAATCCACTGACCAACTGGCTAAGAAGTAATTAGACAGGTGCTTTACACCTTTATGATGAGCAGTAAAGCAATTGTACTGTATTATCACTGTAGGTCAATTATTTCTCTTGCCTATCACCTGTTGTGGATCTTTTTTCACACATCAGTTGAATAGTTATGAACTTCATGGATATAAGAAACATGACTTAAAACATGAGCTGTTCATCACGTGTTTTGACTGGCCCAGTTTAACCCTTCAGGTCTAATGGTCAGCAGTGTAATATACTTACAGTAAAACTTCAAATTTTAAACATAACCCTACAAACAGGCATTAATTCTCAAGTCACAAATTCATACATATATGTGTTATATAACTTCTGAGCAGTAGTAAAAAAAAAAATAATGAGCTCCCTCATTGTTTTAAAATGCAAAATATGCAACAGACTCTGCAGGGTATAACCAAAATGACAGGCATAACTATAGATGAAAGTAGATAAAAGTTGTTTCTACCCACATCAAATCACATCCTTATAGCTGTTAGTGGAATTGGGGGTTTCTCTAAAAATACATGTTTTGAAATGTTCCTTATACACTGGCTAAATGTAAGTAAAAATGTCTCTGGAATGCAGCAAATGTAGGTTATGACAATCTAAACAGCAGCTTTAGCCTGACAGTCACAGACAGCTGCAAAAGGATTCCCATTTATCATGCTTTCTGTCAGAAATCCCTCCAAACCCAAGTTCATTATACAACCACATAATGAGTCTGTCCCAGAATCCCAAAACATAGCAGTTTTCTTCCATAACTTATGATTTCAAAACACATCAGCTGTGTTGCAATCCGATGAAACATTTATTTAACACATCTGTTTTGTGTTATCTCAATCAGCCATTGAATGGGACTATCTGGCCAGCAGCCACACGACAGCTGGATATTACCCACAGGTCATTGAGTGCATTCACACATTCAACACATGGCCTGCAACACAAAACCCCATGATAAAACTACTGCTGGAAAGCCGTGGGGTGTTTATTATGTATATTAAATAAATGTTCATTAAAAATTGAGCATGGTGTACTTTACATTAAATTTGTTTGTTTTTTTAAAGAAATTAATACATTTATTCAGCAAGGATACATTAAATTGATCAAAAGTGACAGTAAAAACATTTTAATTTTACAAAATATTAATGTTCTGTTCTTTTGAATTTTCTATTCATTGAAGAATCCTAAAAAAAATTAAGTATTTGCATTAACATAAGTATTAAGCAGCACAACTGCTTTGAACATTAATAATAAATGTTTGTTGAGCAGCAGATCAGCATATTATAATGATTTCTGAAGGACTGTGTGACACTGAAGACTGGAGTAATGATGCTGAAACTACAGCTTTGCCATCACAGGAAGAAATTACATTATAAAATATATTAAAAAATAATATTTAAATTTTAATAATATTTATAAAATTATATTATAAAAATAAAAGCCCAACTTTTGAATGGCAGCTAGTGTACATCTAGACTGACTATTAAAAAACAATGCTTTTAACTGAAAATGAAAAATAGAAAAAAAAAAATTAATATTTTAATTAAGAACCCAATAAATCTTTAGTTTTAGTACCAAACATGCTAATTCTAGATATCAATCTAACAACACAGTCTTCACATGCAGTTTCAGTTTCTCCCATATACAGTGGGTACGGAAAGTATTCAGACCCCCTTCACTTTTTTCAATTTTGTTATGTTGCAGCCTGATACTACAATTGTTTAAATTCTTTTTTTTTTCTCGTTAATCTACACTCTGTACCTCATAATGATGAAGTGAAAACAGAATTTTAGAAATGTCTGTAAATTTATTAAAAAGAAAAAACTGAAATATCACATTTACCTAAGTATTCAGACCCTTTGCAACAACACTTGAAATTTCGCTCAGGTGCCTCCCATGTCTCTTGATCATTGCAGAGATGTTTCTACACCTTGATTGGAGTCCGCCTGTGGTAAATTAAATTGATTGGACATGATTTGGAAAGGCACACACCTCTCTGTAAAAGGCCTCACAGCTGATAATGCATATCAGAGCGAAAACCAAGCCACGAGGTCAAAGGAACTGCCTGCAGAGCTCAGACACAGGATTGTATTGAGGCACAGATCTGACGAAGGCTACAAAAAAAAAATCTGCTGCACTGAAGGTTCCCAAGAGCACAGTGGCTTCCATAATTCTCAAATGGAAGAAGTTTGGCACAACCAGGACTCTTCCAAGAGCTGGTCCCCAGCCAAACTGAGCAATTGATGGAGAAGGGGCTTGTCTAGACTGGTGACCAAGAACCTGGTGGTCACTCTAGTTGAGCTCCATGATCATATATGCAGATGGGAGAAACCTACAGAAGGACAAACATCACTGCAACACTCCACCGATCTGGGCTTTATGGGAGTGTGGCCAAACTCAATCCTCTCCTCAGTGAAGACACATGAAAACACACTTGGAATTTGCAATAAAGCACCTAAAGGACCCTCAGACTCTGAGAAACAAGATTACCTGGTCTGATGAACCTCAATTCTAAGCATCATGTCTGAAGGAAACCGGCTCTTCTCATCACCTGCAGAGTACCATCCCAAAAGTAAAGTGTGCTGGTAGCAGCCTCATGCTGTTGGGCTGTTTTTCAGTGGCAGGGACTGAGGAACTCATCAGAGTAGAAGAAAAGCTCAATGCACCAAAATATTGAGATAGCCTTAATGAAAACCCAGTCCAGGGCATTCAAAACCTCAGACTGGGCCGAAGGTTCACCTTCTTACATGACAATGACCCTAAGCACACAGCCAAGGCAACACAGGAGTGGCTTAGGGACAACTCTGTGAATGTCCTAGAGTGACTCAGCCAGAGCCCTGACTTGAACCCTATCCAACATCTCTGGAGAGACCTGAAAAAGGCTGTCAACAGACGTTTCCCATCCAACCTGACCGAGCTTGAGAGGATTTGCAAAGAAGAATGACAGAAATTCCCCCAATCCAGTTGTGCAAAGCTTGTTGCGTCATACCCAAAAAGACTCGAGGCTGTAATTGCTGCCAAAGGTGCTTCAACTAAGTACTGAGTAAAGGGTCTGAATACTTATGTAAATGTGATATTTCAGTTTTTTCTTTTTAATAAATTTACAAACATTTCTAAAATTCTGTTTTCACTTTGTCATTATAAAGGACAGAGTGTAGAGTAATGAGAAAAAAAAAAGAATTTAAACAATTGTAGTATCAGACTGCAACATAACAAAATTGAAAAAAGTGAAGGGGGTCTGAATACTTTCCGTACCCACTGTATTTCCATGGGTTTATTTCCCTCATTTGTCCATTAGAGAGCAGCCTCATCTAACACACAAGCAAGCATGCACATTTTGGAAGCATGATGATTTTTTTTTTCCAGTGTGTACGTGTGCGATGAACATTGAGCAGGGGGAGGCCAAGCTAAACCCTGAATGCAGAGTGGAATGTGGCACACCCTGAAGTTTAATTCAGCTCAGCATAGAAAATATAATTAAAATAAACATCAACACCCTACACAGTGCACACAACATAGCAAACAGGCACAGGCCATAGAGTGATCCAAGACAAACAGGCTCTACAAAAGGAAGTCTGTTTTGCACTGTTGCTTATTAGTCATCATCAGCTCAAGAGCAACAAACAACAACCACAAGAATTTAAAAACATATTCAGAGCAAGTTCTTAAAACAAGTTTTCTCAGCCAACAAATGAAATCTATACTTACGAAATTCAAAGCGATTACCATTTTAGAAAATGACAAGGGTTAGGGGCCAAAACACCAAGCGAAACGTCAGGTTATCGCATGTTTACATTGAAAAATGATGGAAAAGCAGCGCAGTGGAATGTTTTGTGTGACCAGCCTCTTGTGTTTTATCATTATAACTGTCTGTTCAATGTCAGCACAGACATAATAAAATATTTCAGTCTTCTCATAAATGTAAGGAAATAAATGCCTGGGGTCTGTTCTTCGTGCCTCGCTTAATACATCTGATGATTTGACAGATGCCAGATCTTTTAATTATGATAATTGATCTCTGGCTAATTTGGTTCTTCAAACAAGTTAGTGGATTTGATTAAAATATCTGGATTAAGTTGTCTGAGATTGCTTCATGTTGTCATGTTTATTAGAATGGGCAGATGTATCGATACTTGAAACCATGATCAGCTATGCAGTGATTGGCACATAATGACATTATATATTTAAAATCAAGGAAACAACCTAATAGAAGTACTAGATAAATAAAATGTATAACTGTGGTTTTTTTTTTTTTCACTATTTCTAGTCCGTAAATATGGTAGTAAATGAATTCCAGTATCATGCTATATTTACCATGGTATTACAGTCCATCTGATACCATCACAGTAGTATGGTCTTTTTTGTGATAAAATTACAAAAATTAAACTGAATTTAGGTGAATTCAGGTAAACAGATACACTTCTGAGATGACTGGGAAAAAACATCCTAATTTATCTGAATTAACCCTATATATTTCCAAATTACATTTATATTTGGAGCGTAATAATTTCTATGTTTTTGTGCATTTGTGTAGTGCCATACCTCTAGAGATGTTATCATAATGTAAACGCATGGTGATATTTGTCATAGCTGAACTTTCCATTAGGATCATAGACTGAGTATTAGTACCAGTTTCTCTAGTAATGATATTATAATTCTACCTTAAAACAGTAATTCTACCGTAAACGATGCATTTTACACACAAGAATGAAATTACATCATAATTTATGGAAAATATCAGTCATTTAGGTCCTTTAGTTATAAGTTTTGATACTTACAAGTAGTTTTAATATCATTTACTTTCATTTTTCTAAAGAGCTAATTTAGCTTTACTTTTACTTAAGTATGACAACTGATATAGGCTAGCCTAAGTATGTATAGACAGGGCCATAACACAGAGTCAGTCATTTCTCTCGACAGGAAAAAATGTGTTGTGAAATGGCACAGCAGTAGTAAACTGAGTGTATTTACCACTAACCTATGACTCACTGTGAAATGAGCCATGATTCAAAGCCCAGACCTACAGCCACCTCCCTATTCATGCCTGTGGACACTGTGACATTCATCCCGATACTCAGAGTCACCGTAAGCTTTAGAAAGCTGCCATAAAAGATTATTACTACTGTTGTTAACATTAATAAAGTCACAAAGAACACCTAACAGTATGCCTATCCCAACTAAAGTGAAGTGAACTATAAAACAGTGTTGACAACATTTTAACAACTTTACGCTAGAAAGTAACACCAGTCTACAGATGCAGTCACATGCAGATTTAGTTGGAAAAAATCCAATAATTTTAATAAGAATCTGCACTTTGGGACTTTTGCATGTTTTGCTCATGTTCAAATTGGTTGCACTAAATTTGCTGTGCTGACCAACAGAAAGCTGCTTGGTTTAAAGTGACTTCAATGTGAGAAGTGCTTCTTACATATTGACAATGGACTTTTATCAAAGTCTCTTTAAGGATATGTAAAATATATATGTATTATACACTCTTTCTATAGGCAGAATTGTAATCTTATTAAATATTAACCAGGGTCATGTGCAGAGGTGGAGCACGTGTTACACATGTTGAAGATGCTTATTTCAATATGCTCTGCTGCACTGTCTTAATCCCATTACAACAAATCCCTTCAAAAATTACATAATGTTCACTGTACTGTATACTGTATAAAGAGCGACAGTAATAGCTATGCTATGATGATTGTGACTGAAACAGGAACAGCAGGTTTTTCTGCTCTCATGTTCTTTGGCCAGGAGGAACACGTACAGTATACGGTGCGCCTCTGCACATGCCTCCCATCATACATCATTCTGCTTGAGTAAAATAAAAACACGTGTTTATTGCATCTTTCCTTGTGCTTTTTACGATGCAGCAGGCTTTTAAATGTATACATCTTTATGCGGTAGATACTTTGGACATTCTGTGTGTTTGCGGTCGTGTTTTTTGTCACCTCAGAATGCAACTCAGCCAGACTTTTGACTGAGATCATATCATTAAATGGTCTAAAGTCACATTGATCATGTCACAACTTAAACTTCTTATTTGCTCATATTTAAGTGCCTTATCTTTTTTGCTCAAATGCATGCGCACTGAATGACAATGAACACAGGTAGAGTTAAAGTACACTTATGATATGCTATCTGTGCCGGCTGGACTTTTTGACCCAATGGCCTGTTACTAGATAGTAAAACACAGAAGCAATTCTAGTCACATGCTGTCTGAAAAGAGTTACTTGGTCATCAGCTTATGTTAATGGGTTTGATGAATGTGCCTTTGTTTAAAAAAGTCCATATGGCTCATAGACTCGTGAGCATGACTACTCACTTCAGACTAAAACTGAAGAGCTAAACTGGGAACTAAAACTGTTCCACTGTTCCGAAGTGAAAATCAAGATATGTTACAATACTACAATGGCATGAAAAAAAAAAAGATTAGATGTTTTGTGAACACTTTTTACAAAAAAAATTTGCAGAAATTATCATTAGACTTAGTGATTTGGATTTCTGTCTGCATGCTATTACGTGCAAACCATACTGTGTTACCAGCGATAGTATTTTTATACTGTTATTGTTTTTATTCATATTTAGAATGAGCTTTTATTTAAATTTTTACATTTTCATTTCAGTAATTTTATGTGCTTTTGCCATTAATATATACACACACACACACACACACACACACATATATATATATATATATAAAGTTATAAATCCAAAGTTATAAAGTTATATATTAGTTATAAATTCAAGACGTTTACCATTTATCAAACAGTTACTGTATTAACCAAGAATCCTATATGTGCTCCCAGTAATTGCATAAAACCAAATATTTGATTGCAATATCATCAGCTCTTGTCATTTCTGCAGGGAATATGATCAGACAATCAGTGAGCAAACTGTAGGTCTGTGGGAGTGCCGAGACAAACTGACTTACCTTTCATTGACATAAAGAACATTCATCCTCCCTCTGAGAGCAGTACATGAAATACTACTGGAATTTGCATGGATTTCTCAATGATCTCTGAATCAGAAGATGAAGAAATCTAAATGAATTGTGAATTGTTGGATCCAAAATGCACCCAACTCAATTATTATGAGCTACAAAGAGCACTTGAGGAGCACCTGAGGCACAGATCCGGGCACCGCTCCAGATCTGGAGTGAATGGTTTAATGGTTTGGAGTGAATGTGACATTCACAGGGCAGATAACAAATCTGAACTGTTTGACCTCTTATCTCTGTGTGGCTTTGCCTTTATGCTTATAATCAAAAATGGACAATTGGAAGTTTAAAAATGCTGTTGAACTCTGAATGAACAATAAAATGAAATCAAAGACTTCAGACAGAAAACCTCTAGTCTCGTAAACTGGTAGGGTTAATTAAGAGAATAAGACAGGAAACAGAAAAATAAATTATTTTGTGAGAAGAATCATTTGTCTCAATCCCAGAGAACCAAAACAAGCTAGACTTTTAACCTGTGATTAAACTGAAATGGGGAATACTAGAAATCATTCTGTTCTGTTCTGATTTCAGCTCTGTTCTCTCCATGGAAAACTGTGAATCAGACCCTACATGCACATTTTTCTTTACAATCAAATACCTAAACTGGCTCGAGGCCTTTTAAACAAGAGAAACCAAGAGCAAGCTGAACAATAAGCTTCTCACGGATTTAAGATAAGCATTTCTAACCTGGAGACAGGACTCAGCTTATGCACTTATAAGTTTATTATTAAACAGAATGTCATCACACAGAAAAAAAAAGGTTTATGCCCAGTTCATTTTATTGTTTTCTAGCTCTTCATTTTAATCAAAGAAAGCTACAAGCTGCAGGCATGTTATTGCACTCTAATAAACTCATACAGTGCATACTGTAGGTAACTTTAACCCAATGTTTTGAGACATTTACTCACCAGGTCATTTTCTATTAATAACCAGTCACGGAAAAACATCATCCTGCTTCCCTTTCACAGAACAATACACTCTGTGAGTTTATGATATCCACCAAAGATACAAGGATCAAACACACACACCTTTGTTTTCTTGTCGAGTTGAAGACTTTCCATTGACTGCTACTGTTTTATACCGAGCTAATGATCTTTTGTATAATTAACTTTAACGTTATTTACATTTCTAAGTTCAAAAACTTCAAACAAAAGTTTATCTCTCTGATACTGCTTGAAGTGTGATTGGTGTCATGTAACTATATGGCAAGGAAGTCCTAGCTGCTAAACTGAGCTTGTGTAAGTGTTTAAACAGCCCAAAGTATCACCAGCACAAGCTTTGTCTTTGTGCTCAGCTTACTGTACTTTAGCTCATCAATGCTGCTTTTTTCTGGATTAAAAGGGCTGAACTCTGGATCTGAGAGTAAGGAGTGGACAGAGAGAGAGAGAGAGAGAGGTGCTTATATGAATGAGAATGTGCTAAAAGTGGTGTCAGGGTATATATAGCTCACAAGCACCTTTGTGTGTCAAGAATAGATCCCAGTCACTGTGCTTTAAAGTAAAGGTGTTAACAGTAAGAAGGTAATGCGTTGATACTTATTTGCTTCAAAGTTCCTTTTTTTTTTGACAATGTACACTACCATTCAAAAGTATGGGAATTTTTTTAAAGCAATTAATACTTTTAAATTAACTTATACTTTTAAATTAATGTAAAAATAAAATTAATTTTCAATTTTTAAATTAATGTTTTTAACATTTTCAGTAAATGCAATTTTTTTAACTATTCATCAAAGAATCATAGTCACAGTTTGCCACAAAATTTTAAGCAGGACAACTGTTTTGAACATGGATAATAATGGGAAATGTTTGGCATCAAATCAGCATATTAGAATAATTTCTGAAGGATTATGTGGCACTACGATGCTTAAAATCCAAGACTGCATCACAGGAATAAATAACACACAGAGGATGTTTAGATATGTCCACATATTGGGGCAGTCGTGGCCTAATGGATAGAGAGTTGGGCTTGTAACCCGAAGGTCGTGGGTTCGAGTCTCGGGTCTGGCAGGGAATACCACGACTGAGGTGAGACCCTTGAGCAAGGCACCGAACCCCCAGTTGCTCCCCGGGCGCTGGAGCAATAGCTGCCCACTGCTCCGGGTGTGTGTTCACGGTGTGTGTGTGCGCGTTTGTTCACTATTCACTGCTGTGTGTGTGCACTTGGATGGGTTAAATGCAGAGCACCAATTTCGAGTATGGGTCACCATACTTGACAATACGTCACGACTTTCACTTCATGGTCCGATTATTGCCATGACCAAATAAGGAACTTAGGTGTGGTGTTTGACCCAGAGCTGAAATTTGTAGTAAAGAGTTGTTTTTTTTCCAGATTAGGTCTATTGCTCGACTAAATCCTATTCTGTCAACAAAAGACTTAGAGAAGGTAATTAATGCCTTTGTTTTGTCTTGTCTGGACTATTGCAATGTGTTGTATGTGGAGTCCTGCCAGTCCACTATTTCACGCTTGCAATTAGTTCAGAATGCAGCAGCTAGGCAGTTAGTGGGCGCTAAGAAAAGTCATTATATCTCTCCTATTTTAGCTTCTACCTATCTTTATCTTCCTATTTTAGTGGCTACCAGTGAACTACAAGATAAAATATAAAACTCTTTTATATGTTTTTAAAGCAGTGCATGGGATGGCCCCTGCTTACGTGTCTGAGCTCATTGCTGTTCGTCAAGCACCTAGGTCTCTAAGATCCAATAATAAGTTATTGCTTGTCCCGCGTACTCATTTAAAGTCAAAAGGGGATCTGGCCTTTGCTGTTGCAGGGCCGAAGCTCTGGAATAGTCTTCCTCAGGTACTTAGGAAGGTCTCATCTTTAAATGTTTTTAAAGTTGAAGTTAAAAACTATTTCTTGTCTTAAGCCTTTGAGAGGGTGGTCTAGTCTTTGCTGTTTAGTAGAATGTGTGTTTTAAGTTGTGTGTTTTAATGAGTGTTTCTTGATTGTACAGCACTTTGGTCTGCAGGTGCAGTTGTAAAGTGCTCTATAAATAAAGTGAAATGAAAAAAAAAAAATAATAATAATATATATATATATATACACACACACACACACACACACACACACACACACACAGTGCCTTGCGAAAGTATTCATACCCCTTCATTTTTTTTCACATTTTATGTTGCTGCCTTGTTAAACAGTTTTAAATTACTTTTTTTTCCCACATCAATCTACACTCCATACACCATACTGACAAAACACAGAATTGTCACAACTTAGTAAATTTATTAAAAAATAAAAGACTAACATAAGTACATTGCATAAGCATTCATACCCTTAACTAAATATTTAGCTGAAGAACCTTTACAGTCTCAAGCCTTTTTTGTTTGATGCGACAAGCTTTGCTCATCAGCATTTGGCAATTATCTGCTATTCTTCTCCTCACCTCTTCACCTCTCAAGCTCTGTCAGGTTGGATGGGAGCAGATGCACATTTTCAGGTTTCTGCAGAAATATTTGATTGGGTTCAGTCCCAGGCTGTGGCTGGGCCACTCAAGGAAATGCACAGAGTTGTCTATAAACCACTCTTGCTGTGCGTTTAGGTCCACTGTCCTGTTAGAAGGTGAACCTTCTGCCCAGTCTGAGGTTCTGAATGCTCTGGACTGGGTTTTCATTAAGGCTATCTCTATATTTTGCTGCACTGAGTCTTCCTTCTACTCTGACGAGTCCCTCAGTCCCTGCCGCTGAAAAACAGCCCCACAGCATGAGGCTGCTACCAGCACGCTTTACTTTTGGGACGGTACTCTGCAGGTGATGAGCAGAGCTGTTTTCCTTCAAACATGATGCTTAGAATTGAGGTTCATCAGACCAGAGAATCTTGTCTGAGGGTCCTTTTGGTGCGTTTTTGCAAATTCTAAGTGTGTTTTCATGCGTCTTCACTGAAGAGAGGATTGAGTCTTGCCACACCGCCATAAAGCCCAGATCGGTGGAGTGTTGCAGTGATGTTTGTCCTTCTGTAGGTTTCTCCTGTCTCCACATATTATCATGGAGCTCAACTAGAGTGACCATCAGGTTCTTGGTCACCACACCAACCAAAGTCCTTCTCTATCAATTGGTCAGTTTGGCCAGGAGGCCAGCTCTAGGAAGAGACCTGGTAGTTTCAGACTTCTTCCATTAAGGGTAACAGAGACTACATGCTTCTGTGAACCTTCAGTGAAGCAGAATTTTTTTTCTGAACTCTTCCCCAAATGTGAGGCTTGACGCAAACCTGTTTCTGAGCTCTATAGGCAGTTCTTTTGACCTCAAGGCTTGATTTTTGTTCTGATATGCATTATCAGCTGTTAGACCTTTTATTAAAACGCATGTGACTTTCCAAATCATACCTATTCAATTGAATTTGCCACAGGTTAACTTCACTTGAAGTGTAATAACATCTACAAGCAATATGAATGCTCCTGAGCTAAATTCCAACTGTCCCAGATAAGGGTATGAATACTTATGCAATGGAATCATTTTAGTTTTTTATTTTTAATAAATTTGCAAAGATGTTAAAAACCTGTTTTTTGCTTTACAATTATGGTGTATGGTGTGTAGATTGATGTGGAAAAAAAGTAATTTAAAGCAGTTTAACACAAGGCAGCAACATAAAACGTGAAAAATATATATATATATATGTACATACATACGGAAAAATAATAAAATATAAACAATATATAAAACAAAAACAGAAAAAAATATTACAATAGAAAATGTATTTTAAATGGTAACAATATTTCACAAAACTATATTTTACTTCCTTCAAAAACATCCACATATCTTAAGTCCAAAATGACCTATATCCCTACTCAAAAATTGTTTTATTTTAAATTCAAATTAAAACCATCAATGATCCAAAAAAAAAAAAAAGAAAAAAAAAAAAAAAAAAAACTAAATGAAATCAAACATGATAAATGTAAACCCAGAATAAATGAAACAGGAATTTCAGTTTATCTGGTAGGCCCATATTTGATTCATAGTGGATCTGGATCCCATTATGTGATCTTTTTGGATTGGATCCATTTGATTCCGTTATCGATTCTGTACATTCCTTGATTATTTGACTTTTTCTCACTTTATCAGACAACTATGGCACATTTTGTGCCCTCCACTTAGAGCACATTATTACCTGGAGCCCTTTTCAAGAAGTGACAATCGAGGTCTTGCTGAAAGCTGCTTAAGGATTTGTAGGGACTAAGAGCTGCTATTCCAGAGTCCTGTGCTGGTTCAGACGTGAGGGGGACTCGCTTCACGCTCTGTTCCCATTCCTCACTCTATACTGTGCTAATAGAAACAGATGGCTTAAACATAATGCACCAGTCCCACTGCTACATCAACTACTCTCCAGCCCCCATATATGGATGGAATATGTAAACAGATATGGGTAGAAGGGCCTTTTCTTTGCAGTTCCAGCATTACATAACCCACAATCCCTCATAAAGTAAAAGAATGTCTAAGAATCACACCACTGAGCATGATATGATAACGCAAAGGCCTGAGAGGACGTGATTATACCAGTGCTTAGAATTGCATACTCCTCTTACCATTTCTGCAGTATATACTGTGCACATCTCCAAATTTTTCTGTAAGCTTACAACACTGATTTACAGAGTGTTTAATATACAGAGAACACTACACACTTGACCACTCCCAGTGTGATGAATGAACTGGAAGTGACATCGGTCATGATTAACATCTCTTTCTTGACTAATTTTTTAATCTACCCCCCCAATTATAGGCTTGTATGGCATCAACCAGAAATCTAATATTGCTGAATCACACAAACATGGATTAAAAATATCATTTCCAAGATGGCAACTGACCAGTGAATTACATGTGCAATGAGAGGGTGACAATATATATTTTTTTTAAATAGCAGGCAATATGAAGTATATCATGTACTATATGCTAGTATACCATTCCAAACACAGCTGATGACTATATCTCTGACTGTATGATTCATACCCTCCATGTTTCCCAAAATAGAGCACAAAAGATTCATAACACACCGAGCAAGAGAGAGAGAATAAAAAATAAATCCACCTCTATACAGCATCCGTGAAGGCATCAAATTGCAGAAGGAAGGCCTTTTATGGACCCATGAATAGAAGAGCTCTCAGCAGATAGTTTCAGATATAACATTTACCAGGTGTTGGCACATCTAGTTCCTCAGTATCTTCTATCCACATGCAAGAAAGTAACATACACAACAGATACAGAACAGACCGTTACAGCCTTGAATTGAGAGCACCAGTGGTGAGAAACTGCTGAAATCACAAACGAACGCAAATGAAAACCTCACAAACAAAGCTTTACATGAGGTCAACAGACAATTTTATCAGTTACATCATGAAGAGCATAAATTTCCTGTGCACTAGATGTATTCAGCAGCTGAAAGTCATACAAAGTTGCCATGATGTCAACAGCACAAGAACTTACAAAGATATGTTTTTATTGTATTCCAGTATAATTTATTGTAGTAAAACAATCTACTTGTTTAAAAAAATAAAACCATAGAAATAAAAAATGAACATCAGTCTGTACTAAACCAGAGGCATGAACTGTTACATTGATGTACAAGCCCATCTGGCTGTTAACCAATCTTTTATATCTAAATAAAGCTTAAAAAAAAACACACACACAAAGGGTTTATAGAGGTGATGTCCTTGCATTCAAGACATTTAGTGAGTGTGCAAACTCTACAACAGCTCCATCAGCTTCAGTTATGCTTCTAGTCACGTGGTTTGGTAGCAAAGGTGAGGTAACCGGTGTGTCCTGCCATTTCTCTGGGAGGTGTGGCAGTCCTACAGTTCACAGAGGTGTTCCCAGTGTTTGGGACTTCCTCTTGACTAAGATCTGAAGCCAGGGCAGAGCCCTCCTCTGGTCCGAAGTCTGGTAAGGGCAGATTGACAGTACGAACGTCATGCACTCGGAGAAGAACCTCCAGTGTGCAGATCTCCTCAAAGCCATGGTCCAGTAATGCCTCACAAGTCCTTTGGACCTGCTCTATACATGGCGAGAAGGAACAGAGACGACCTCCTGAAGACAAAGCCAAGAAGAAAAGAGCAGCAGTGAGCTAATTATTGACTTTTTTAAGGGGCTTTCGCACTAGACGTCAGGGTTTGGTTTGTTGGATAATGTGAACGCAGATGCGCATCCACAATTCGCACTGAAGTCGACCTAAAAGAAGTGATCTGGGGTATGATGATTCATGCAAACTCTGTTTGTTTCTGACGTGAACCCAATTGTTCCTAGTCAAGGAAGTGAACTGTTATTCATGACAATTTTTTTTTTTAATTCATAAAAAACGTATTAATGCATTTTCTCATTCACTTTCCTGACAAGCATGACTGATGTAATCCAAGCAGAGAGAATTTATATCTCATTTCCTCTTGCCCTTCTCGGCAGAAAATGACTCCCACATTCTTTGGAACATTTGCATTATATTCATGAGAAATAGACACATGACACTTTCAGTGTTGGTGCTTTGGAAACAAAACCAAAATTTCAAAATCAAAATGTTTCAAAATACAAAAGTGAGACATGCAAGCAACAGTATCCATCCATTTCGCCATTGGAAAGCACACAATTAGTACATTAGTTCAAAATATACTTTTGACGCAAACTCTAGCGTATACATACAGCCGAACACACAGCCTTCCAAGTACACTATATTGCCAAAAGTATTGGGTCACCCCCTTCTAATGAACAGGTTTGACTACTTTAATAATTTCCATGAGTACAAATCTTAATGTTTAAGCATATAATGATATCCTAGGGAATTGTGTGCTTCTAATTTTAAAGCAACAGTTTGGACAGGACCCTTTTCTGTTCTAACATGATAATCCCTCTGTGTATAAGACAAGGTTCAAAAAGAAATGATTGATTTAGTCAGTGTGGAAGAACTTGACTGGTCTGCAGAAAGCCAAGTCCTATTCCCAGCTGAACACCTCTGGTGTGACTTTAAATGCAGATCTTGAGCCAAAAACTCTTTACCAAACACCAATGACTTGTACATACACTATATGGACAAACGTATTGGGACACTCCCTTCTTTAGAACAGAAAAAGGCACTTCCAAAACTGTGGCTGGCAACAAAGATGGAAACATAATTCATGTATTTAAAAATTGTATTTCCATCTCTGTTGCAACAGTTCTGGAAGTGTCTAAAATGACTGTACTCATATGTACAAGCCATTGGTGTTTGGTGATGAGTTTTTGGCTCAAGATCTGCATTTAAAGTCACACCAGAGGTGTTCAGCTTGGATTAGGACTTGGCTTTCTGCAGACTAGTCAAGTTCTTCCACACTGACTAAATCAATCATTTCTTTTTGAACCTTGCCTTATACACAGAGGCATTGTCATGTTAGAATAGAAAAGGGTCCTGTCCAAACTGTTGCTTTAAAATTAGAAGCACACAATTCCCTAGAATATCATTATATGCTTGAACATTAAGATTTGTACTCATGGAAATTACTAAAGTAGTCAAACCTGTTCATTAGAAGGGGGTGACCCAATACTTTTGGCAATATAGTGTATATTCAATTTGACAGCATGCGCAAACATGAGTGGACAAGACATACACACTAGAAAGTTTCATTATGCCCAGTGTCTGGACTATTTCACTTCTAAAGTTATAAACAATAAAAATGTTACTAAATTTGTTTAAACTAGAGTTGCGTGTATCTCTTAACCACTCTTTAAAGAAGATGCCTATTGTTGTTACAACTACTGCAATTGACCCTTCGCAAAGGAGCTTGATTGACAGGCGATCTGACCAATCATAATGCCGAATCTACAATTTTGTCTGACAAACAAATCAGACAGGAGAGTAGATTAATGTCAGTGGACTTAAACTTGAAAAGCAGTATATTGACGTCTTTCCACAGGTGAAATACCTTCTGATGTTCATTCATGTTTATTTCATGCTATAACTAATAAATATGAAAAGACGATCGGCTTACGTGCCGCTTGAACTGAGGTGCTACAGCGATCTGTCACGGCACAAAGAACCACAAAATTTTATTTTTTTTGTTTGAATTTTTAAAAAAAGACAAAATTTGAAAACGGAGAACTTGTTTCATACCAGAAGTAACCTGCTCTGTGTTGTCTGTCTGCGTGTTAGTGTTCTCTTTGCTCTGCAATGTATTTTGCGTGAGAACGTGTGGTTTGATCCCTCACTTTCAACATTCTTTATAGAACTATAATGAATGGGAACCACTGTAGGAAAGCAATCCAGCACTGGCTCAGTTTGCCTTTTCTCTGATCAAAGTGCCAAGACTCTCTTGATCCTGACAATTCTCACAGGAGATGAATTAGGGATCCTCTTAAATAAATGGTTTAATACAAACAAATGGTGTCAAAAAATTATATTATGATACAAATAATTCAGCCCATGGATGCTGATTGGCTAAAAGGATAGTTCATCAAAAATGACAATGATGTCTTCTTTTGTGTGCTGCGGAAGAAAGTAATACAGGTGTAGAACAGCATACGTGTGAGTAAATGACAGAATTATCATTTTTGGTGAACTATCCCTTAAAGCCCTGCTAAAAATCATAATTCAGCAACGGTTATGAAACAAAGTCCTTTAAGCCTTTATGATGTTCACAATAAAGTCTCTCATAGCTAACTGCTTAAATATCAGCTCTGTTCCAAAACCTAAAGAACTACCTTGCTGTCTACTGCCTTAATCGGCTGCTGCATTTGAATAATGACCAAAAATAATGCTCCTCACACATAGCACATCCTTCTTAAAGGGATAGTTCACCCAAAAATGAAAAATCTGTCATTGATTACTCGCTCTCATGTCGTTCCAAACCCGTAAGACGTTTGTTCATCTTCAGAACACAAATTAAGATATTTTTGTTGAAATCCAAGAGCTTTCTGACCCTCCATAGACAGCAACGCAACTACCACGTTCAAGGCCCAGAAAAGTAGTAAGGACATTGTTAAAATAGTCCATGTGACATCAATGGTTCAACCGTAATATTGTGAAGCTACGAGAATACTTTTTGTGCGCAAAGAAAACAAAAATAACGACTTTATTCAACAATTTCTTCTCCTCCGTGTCAGTCTTTGACGTGCATTCACGAGAGTAGCACGACGCATGCATGTGCTTTCCTCTGCTTGTAAACAAGGCACAGCGCATGCGTGTTCTACATCAGAACGCTGACTCCTGTGTCAGCAGCACCACACGCATGCACCATGGTACTCTCGTAAATGTGCAGTGAAGACGGACACAGAACAAAAGAAATTGTTGAAAAAACTCATTATTTTTGTTTTCTTTGCGCACAAAGTTTTCTCGTAGCTTCATAAATTTATGGTTGAACCACTGATGTGACGTGGACTATTTTAATGATGTCCTTACTACCTTATTGTCTATGCAGGGTTAGAAAGCTCTTGGATTTCATCAAAAATATCTTAATTTGTGTCCTGAAGATGAATGAAGGTCTTGCGGGTTTGGAACGACATGAGGGTATTAATGACAGAATTTTTATTTTTGGGTGAACTATCCCTTTAAGGCTGGGATACACAGTTTAAAATCTGAACAAAAATACCAGGGGCCAGATTTACTTTCGCCTGTGCAAACTGTCTTTTGGCGTTAAAATAGTACTGTCAGGATTTACTAAAAACGTGCAGTAAAGAATTAGCGCTGAAAAGGCATGGACAGTTATTTTTGTGCCTGACCTTATTGAATATGCATTTGTAGGTGTTTCCCTTTCAGACACAAAATTTATGGGAGGAGAGTATAAAAATGAATCACGCAATGTGATTTACTAATGTTTGTGCTCGTCAAATTACTGGTATTTGTGCCATTATTAACGCCTCAAAGCAGGCTCTAATTTGCGCTGCTCTTGGTAGATTGCGCTGGTCATTATGGAAATGATCTGGCCGCGAATCTGTGTTCTTTAATGTGCGCATTGTCAGTAAATCACACGCAGAATTTTCCCCTCCTATCGGCGCTTTTATGGAATTGCGCTCTAACGCTAATTTGCCCTGTTTAGTAAATCTGACCCCAGCTATCATACATTTGATGACCTTGTAAATGGTTACAGATGAAAAACTATGCATCATGCACCCAAATGACTGAGGATCAGACACTACCAGACTTTCAAGTCACTCAGAACACAAAAAACTCACACAGAAACATTCACCTTATTTCTAAGAGACTCATAACAAATGAAAACAATGTGTTCTAAAATCTCCTCAAAATATTAAACGTGTTTGATATCACATTTTTGTGGAAATTCGTAACGTATGTTTTAGGTTTAGGTGACTTGGTAATGAAAGGTATGATCTCATTCATGCATTTTAGTATGATCTGTTTGCGTGGAACTTCGTGCTTAATTTTTTTTCTCTCTCTAAAAATTTAAATTTTTGTAAGAATCAAATGGTAGTCTGTGCCCATCATTTTTAGTGAATTCTGTTGACTCCAACAGCCCAAAATCTGCATCTGGATTTGACTTTCAGCAACTAGTATTGACTCTTCCAGACTACAAATCAGGCATAAATCTGTGCAAAAACTCATGTATAATATTCTAGCCTTTAGATGGATTTTTTTCCACAATGGAACTGGAATGCATTATGGGATTGTATTGATTGGAGGACAGCAAACATGTTTGATATTTTAAACCTATGTTACAACACATTGTTTTTATTTGTCACGTCTCCTAGCAACATGGCACATGGTTGCACACTCCCAGTTTTTCCTCAAACTATTTACAAAGTCGGCAAGAGTATGATGCCTAGTTATTCTAAAATCTGTTGTGTAGTGTATTCTAGCCTTTTGAATTTGGCCAAAAGAAGGGATCTTAGATTTTTTTAAAACAGCTTTTGTTTCTGGAGTGCACCGATGATGATTCTGCCTATGTAGGCAGCTTCTAGGATTTGAAAAGGGGTGATGTACGAATAAAGACGGTCAGTGAAGAGCACTAACAGAAGTATATTTCAAGAGCGAGGGAGTGAGAAGTTAATCGTGTCATTCCATTGACAAATAAGGCCTTTCCATGAAAACGCAGCCATAAACAGAGACATCAGGCCTCCTGGCAACCAGGCGCAACAGGTCTCCTGGCAACAGGGGCCTGGGAAAGAAAAGAGTCACGCCAACAGCTGGGATTCTCCGAGCACTTAAAACAGAGAATGAGACTGACTAACAGCCCAAAAATGAGAAGAAATAAAGGAACAGACAGAATAAAGAATCAGATCAAATCACTCTGATTGTTGCAAAAAAGTTAATAAGACGTATATGTTGTGAGAAGGATGTTAGAAGTCAAGGACAACTGGCTTGTAATTATCCAAAGCTTTCATAGCCAGAGCTGTGCTAAAGTTTTCTGCACTGAAAACTGATAAGCAGTGCACAAGAAAGACAATGTCAAAACGCACAGAAAGAGGCCAGCAGATGTGTGTCTGAGCTTCACTGAGTATTGCCTGTGCTCACTTAAGTCTCTCAGCCTTCCCCTTTATGGTTATTACCCTGACAGCAAAAACATCCAGCATGTGTGTATATTACAAATCAGATAGACTGAGAGTCTCCAATAGGGGGTGCAGCATAGTGAGGCAAAAATTCCACTTGCATGAGACAGGGAGACTCGAGAAAAGATCACCAGGAGATCCTCTCTGATCTTATACTCTTATAATCTTTACAAGCATGTACACATTAAACAATGGCATGTAACATGTTAAAGGGTCAATTCATCCAAAAATGAAAATTCTGTCATTAATTACACACTTCATGTCTTTCCAAACCCGTAAGACCTTCATTCGTCTTCAGAACACAAAGTAAGATATTTTTAAAATCCGAGAGTTTTCTGACCCTCCATAGACAGCAACGCAACTGACACGTTCAAGGCCCAGAAAGGTAGCAAGGACATCATTAAAATAGTCCATGTGACATCAGTGGTTCAACCGTAATGTTATGAAGCTATGAGAATACTTTCTATGTGCAAAGACAACAAAAAGGACAACTTTATTCAACAATTTCTCCTCTTCTGTGTCAGTCTTCGACGCATGTTCACGAGAGTATCACGATGTATGCCTATTGTGCTGCTGACGCAGGAGCTTCCGTTCTGACTTAGAACACACATGTGCTGCTCCTTGTTTACAAGCAGAGTTATTCACACGCATAGGTCGTGGTACTGTCATGAACGCGGCGGCGAAGACTGACACGGAAGAGAAGAAATTAATGTTATTTTTGTTTTCTTTGCACACAAAAAATATTCTTGTAGCTTTGTAAAATTATAGCTGAACCACTGATGTCACATGGACTATTTTAACGATGTCCTTTAACGATAGCTATAAGTCGTTATTTCGTAGCAATAGCTGTAAGTCGTTATTTTTGTCTTCTTTGTGCACAAAAAGTACTCTCATAGTTTCATAAAATTACAGTTGAACCACTGATATAACATGGACTATTTTAACGATGACCTTACTACCTTTCTGGGCCTTGAACGTGTCAGTTGCTTTGCTGTCTATGGAGTGTCTGAAAGCTCACAGATTTCATCAAAAACGCCTTAATTTGTATTCCGAAGATGAACAAAGGTCTTACGGGTTTGGAACGACATAAGGGTGCGTAATTGACCCTTCACAGGGAGCTTGATTGACAGGAGATCTGACCAATTGTAACGCAGAATCCACCACTTTTCCGAGAAACAAATCAACAGGAGACTAGATTAACTTCGGTGGACTAAAATTTGAAAAATGGTGTCTACTGACATTTTTCTATGATTGAAATAAAACCCTTTCTGATGTTTCTGATGATTCATATTTATTTTGTGCTTATATTAAGGCGCTACAGTGATCTGTCACGACACATTAAAGAACCACAAAACAGTATTTATTGTTTGTAATTCTTAAAAAAAAAAAGTGACAAATTTGAAAGCGGAGACCTTGTTTCATACCAGAAGTAACCTGTTCTGTCTTGTCTGTTGGCATGTTGTTAGTTTCCTCTTTGCTCTGTGATGTTTGTTTCACTGCATGAGAACATGATGTGTAGTGTGAGAGTGGCATGGCTTATTCGACATAGCAACAGTAACGAAGGGGGGGTGGGTCTTTGCAAAGGGTCAATTAACGATGGAATTGTCATTTTGGGTGAACTATCCCTTTAATGAATCCAAAACTGTTTTAAATTAATTATTTCATAATTTTTGTGAACTCATGAGAAATATTTGTACTGTAAAAAAAAAAACCCCGAATATTAAAGAATGGTCATTGTCAACTTCAATACCCATTGCCAATAAACCTGTCATTTAAATACATCTCAGCTTCAACCTTTACCAAGAGAGGAAAGTGAGAGTTTAAAAGCCAAGGGCTGTGCATTTTATGAAAATTCCTCTTTCAATAGACCACTGAAGACTGCTGACCCCTTACTGTGATACTGACTAGTCTGGGCCTGCCCAGTAGGGCAAAGTGGTTAGCAGTTCCCATAGAAACAGCCTCTTGCCAAGTGGTCAGGTCACTTCTGAAGAGACCAACTCTGACATGGCCACTTGATAAAACCAAATAGTTGTTCCAACAGAGAGACCACAGACAAAACAGATGCACATACAAACTATGAATGCTGTTTAAACTGGGCAAACTCAAGCCAAAGTCTTCATGACTAATTAGTTACTGGTGTGACATCATTTTGGCACAAAAGTAAGATGTAATTATGGAGAATAATGGGCCTCTGTCAATGTTTCACAGAAGCTGCATCCATAAGCGAGATAATAACCTACAGAGAATATAGATTTAAACAAATCAGTTATGAATCTCACATCAAACCTCTCATTCCTTGGAGGTTTTTGGCCATTTCTTTGACGTCAGTGGCAGACAGGGGGAGTTAAAGGGATAGTTCAGCCAAAAATTAAATCCTTATGTTGTTCCAAACCTGTATGAGTTTCATTCTTCTAACAAACACAAAAGAAGACATTTTGAATAATGTGGGCAACCAAACCTTTGATGGTAGCCATTGACTTTCATAGTATTTTTTTTCCATACTATGGAAGTCAATGGTTACCGTCAACTGTTCAGTTACCCACAATCTTTACTTCTTCATTCTTTTGTGCTCAACAGAAGAAAGAAACTCATACAAGTTTGTAACAACTTGAAGGTGAGTAAATAAAGACAGAATTTTCATTTTTGGGCGAACTATTCCTTCAAGGAAGATATTACACACTGCAAATTTAACCATGTTCTCACCATGTTTTCTTCTTTTGTAAATGTCCCTTGTTTCACTATGGTATTCTTTTAAGTACCTTGGAGCACCACTTAAATACCACAGTAATCTCCACAGTACTTTTAGTAAGCGTGAGCATACTGTACATTTTTGTTGCAGTACCACTTAAGTGTCTGTGAAGTTTTGTGTTCATAAAGGTTACTGTGGTATTTATATCTTGTTACTTCAAGACTCATTTCAGTGGCTTTATCTGTGAAGAATAAGTCATGGCGACAGAGTACCACATGACATTTAGCATTAATATGGTAATGTTGCTTTAGTTATTTCACAGTTATGTGCTCTCACCTTTGCGCTTCATGGCGCTCTTGGCATGTGTGATTGCCTCCCATGGAGAGGGGATGTCTAAAAACACCGCATCTGCTATTCCTGTGATGCCAAAGCCATCCTTGCACACATCCTGGTTTCTAACAGTAACCAGGTGAGACACCTTGTGCTCCTTGAACTCCTGCATGGCCTTCTCGGCTCGCTGAGCGTGGAACTCCACTGTGTGCAGGTGGCCAGTGGGAGCGATGGTCCGCAGAATAGAGTGAGACAGAGAGCCGCTGCCTGTACCTGGAAAACAGACGAAAAATCTACTGTTATAACAAGCCCTGGAAATAAGAGGTCTGAGTTAAAAGATTGATATTAAAAGTTCAATATTAAAATCTATATGTGACCCTGGACCACAAAACCAATCATAATGGTCAATTTTCTTAAACTGAGATTTATACATCATCTGAATAAATAAGCTTTCCATTGATGCATGGTTTGTTAGGATAGGACAATATTTGGCCGAGATACAACTATTTGAAAATCTGGAATCTGAGGGTGCAAAAAAAAAAAATCTAAATACTGAGAAAATCACTTTTAAAGTTGTCCAAATGAAGTTCTTAGCAATGCATATTACTAATCAAAAATTAAGTTTTGATATATTTACGGTAGGAAATTTACAAAATATCTTCATGGAACATGACCTTTACTTAATATCCTAATGATTTATGGCATAAAAGGAAAATCGATCATTTTGACCCATACAACGTATTTTTGGCTATTGCTACAAATATACCTGTGCTACTTAAGACTGGTTTTGTGGTCCAGGGTCACATATCTAATTACTTTTTTTTTTTTTTAGATGCTTACACAGAATGCAACCGTTTCAGACACTCAGAATATTAATCAGAATTTAGTCATATTCTAATTATGCACCACACTGCCATAACATTAAAGCGATAGTTCACACAAAAATTAAAATACTGTCATTATTTATTCACCCTCATGTCAATCCAAACCAATAAAACTTTGGTTAATCTTTGAAACACAAATGAAGGTACTTTTATTGAAACCGAATTTTCTGTCCCTCCACTGTCCCAAAACTTTCAAGCTTCAAAAAGTTTATAGAGAGATTGTAAAATTAATCCATATGAATCAAGCAGTTTAATCCGATTTTTTTGAAGAGACTTGATCGCTATTTAAAATTAAAAGATTTAATTCAGGCTTTTATTCACATATACACATTGATCAACACATACATTTGTGTTTCAGTCCACCATTGTTGATTACTTTTACAATGTTTTTAGGAACTTTTTGAACTTTTATAAATTGGATTTTCAATAAGGGGACAGATCTCCATTTATTTGTTAAAGAGAAACAAAATTTATGGGTTTGGAATGACATGAGAACAAGTAAATATTTGACTGATGACAACTATTTTAAGCCAAAATTTCAGTTACTAGAAATTTCAATACTGCAACTGGCATATTCCGGTGTTAATGAAAATTTGGGTCATAATATGCACAATAAACTTACTTTCAATCTGTACAAATGGGAATTCTGGGTGATTACAAGTTTACTTGCTATTGGAATACTTCTGTACTGCATGTCTTTCTCAGAACAAAAAAGTTTAAACCTAAAAACAGGTGAAGAAAAAAAGGTTTAAACTTTAGAAAATTACTTTAATTAGAAAACGATGTGTACGCAAATGTTGGAAAAACAAAATCAAAGTGATTCCAGCAATATTAGGGAGAAAAAAAAAAAAAAAAGTAATTTACAGAGAAATTGACAACACCAGAGTGTCTTACACAAAGTCTCATGATCTGCATTTTACAGTTCATTGCACTGTTGTGTGCTTTTGTCAATGACATGAATGAGAATTAATGAGCTGGTTAAGTTGCTGTGCAGAATAACACGCACTGCAATAAATGGCAAAGACAGCATCTCCAGCATTTCCACAAGAGAATAGCAGAAAAACTAAATTAATGTTTAGTATTCAGAACACTACCATGTATACTGGAATATTCCAATAGCAGGTAGCTTATTAAGTGGAACATTGGCCTTAATCAGAAAATAAATGATCACTTTTATATGCATATAAAAGTTAAATACAGCAATCACATGTGCATGAACATTGTGATGCACGCGCATGTGAACACGTTCTGGTGTTAATGGCTCATCTTCCTCTTCAAGAACCCATTAGCATGCCTTTTGTTCTCATAGCAACAATAGGGTCAATGTTCGGTCTACAGCGTTGCATTCAGATAGAACAGAATGACTGACGTAAGAAGAAGAGGCTCAGCAGGGGAGAAAGAACACACAAAGTTTCAAAAGAAATGTCCTTGAATGTAGTATCCTTGAATGATGATAAACAAACATCAGTACTGCACATATGTCAAATCTGTGGCATAGACAGTCTCACCTGAGCACTGCTCAGATATCAACGTGTTAAACGCACATCCAGCTCAATGAGTTTGGAGGGTATTGAGGACAGAACAGAGAGAGAGAGTGAGTGTGTGTGTGTGTGTGTGGACGTTCAACAGCAGTTTAACTGATTCGTTCAGAATACAAGAGGCCCAACACTTACTGAATGGCCCAAATAGCCAAAGAGTCTTGTCTCTATCAAGATTTATCTGCCTAACCTTCTCTGCCCACTGCAACCTAACTAGCTGAGTCAATTTTATTTGTAAAGCACTTTTCACAATAGACAATGTTTCAAAGCAGTTTACATGAATCAAGATATTTTTACCTATACATTATATAATCACTTTAAATGAGTGTACCATATGTATGTGGATAAAGGTGGATATATTTATAAATCCAACTTTGTATAGAGAGAAGTGTGATAATACAGTTTACATTTTGCAATGATATAAACCAGGGTTTCCCAAGCAGGGGTTCATGAGATGATTAAATTGAATGTAACATTAAAATAAACACGAGGAGCACGATTAATCAAAATAAAACAACTAGATATATCTTATCAAACTGAGATTATGAAATCAAAGGCTGATGTGTTAATGTGCTCATTTACACACTTGCAGCTTATAACACAGTGTTTTCAGAGCAGCTCTGTGAATTTAATGTGCATTTGGGAATGCAATGTGTTCTAGGTTCACTTTATATTCACATTCACATAATTGTCAACATTTTTGTGGGTAGTTGTTTACAGCATAGGTTTCTTGTAAAGAGTGAAGTCTGAACACCCTTAAAAGTAACTAATTGGCAGTACAGTATTTGTTCTTTGTCTCTTGATGTCTCAACAGTAGCAATATGAGACCTGAAATTTGGTTTATGGATAAAAGATCATATCACAGTTCAAATCCCAATATATGACAGAAAAACAAAACACAGTAAATTGTGGTTTCATGCACCATTTAAACATATAAGATTTATTTTTCTCTGCTTACTTGCATGTGACTAATTACCAACATCAGAGAATTAAGAACATGCAAACATGTTGTTAAATAACTGTCCGTTACAGAAGTGCAAGCCAAATTTCGAAGACTTGCCAAAACACAGACAGACAACGGGTTAAAACAGTAGTAGTGTTTTAAAAGATGTAATTTGATGGAATGTTTGAGTTTCAATTGATATGACAAACTTGAAGAGTTTCTTCTTGTCAAGTAAGCTAAACTGATTTTAAACTAAAGTGAAATTGAAAGTAGCCTACTTAAACATGCTGGGACATGTTTTCATTTTTACCTGGGCCCTACAGCATGAAGCCAGTTTAGCTGGCTAGCCAGATAAGTTTCAGTTTAATTTGTGACACCATTTTCAACTAAAAACAGTGTTTTGGTCATTCATTTACATAACAGCAATTTGGTAGCCTGAAAATGCAATCAGGGAGTGTTGAAAATGGGTTTAAAGTGCAGGTTTTAAAAAACTATACCGTTATTGTTTAAACAATATAAACTATGACGTCATATGCATGAGTATTACATGTTCAATCTATAGGAATTCGTATGTGTGTAGGCGCGTAGTGTTTCTTTACGGTTACATCGTCAACTAATGGCCTGGCACGCATAATACAGTGTTTTAGTCGTTTTTGTGGATCTGTGTAAACGGGAATTGCTTTTGATAAAGTTTTGTGTTTTTGATAACGTTTCTGTATGCGAAAAGCATTAAGTTTTTAGTACAACTGTTGTCGTGTAAGCGTACCCTCAGGTTTAAAGTCCGCATGAAATCAAAATGTACAATATTTATTTTGTTAGCGCACATTGCTTGTCTTGACATGAATAATTAATCCGTGCAAGTTAATCCACTGGGGAAAAAAAATAGTTTGTCTTTCTTGGTAATCTTTAAACAAAATTTGAACATTTGCTTCCGCTCTGGAATGGCATGCCTTCTCTGATGACGTCAGTTTGATGGCTTGGGCATAATATAATTATACCACGCCCCTCCAACCATTAATTTGCTGCAAGTGAGAGATGAGAGGAGGAGCGCTAAAATAAAACCCCGCCCTCTATTCAATATTCTGTTTCAGTTGGAAATACGTCACTATACTAAAATAAAGTCGACAACAACTTCCGGTTCATGCAGAGTTTAAAGCCTGAGGTGATTGAGAAGAAATTTAATGATCAGTGTGCCTGAGTAGTTCGGTTTGGTTTTGTTAACTCAAAACCAATTCTGTAATCCTGAGTACTGAAGATCTCTGATTAGTGTTGTCAAAAGACCTGGTACTTCGGTACCAAGTCGGTACTAAAAAAATGAAAACGTTACGGTACCAGGTTTATTTAAGTACCGGTGGTACCGAGTACCTGGTCAACCCAGTTCTTGCTGCGCTATCCGGAAGGTGCTCAGATGTGCTCTCTTCGTGGCGACCTCAAAAGGAGGAAACACATCAAAACACTTTAACAAAACACTTTAAAGACCGACACCCGGATTAAATGAAAGATTTCAAGCGTTAAGTTTCAATTCAATATTTAATATTTAGATCTTCTGTTATGAATATTATTCCATATTTTAATTTGAATGTCAGACTGAAATAAACATTGCCGTTATTGCGGAGTTAATCGTTAGCATAAGCACGGCTAACGTTAATATAATGAGCATTAGAATTAAGTTTCTTTATAAACAATTTAACGCTCCTATAACTTTTATTAGGGTAAAAGACATGATGGTATTTACTATTTTTACACACCAGAGGCTTTTAAATGAATTGTGAATCTAAAATATGGGTGTTAGAGAATGTACTAATGGTTAATAGTGTTTCTCATATCAGTTCGTCAGAAAAGCAGTTCTGGGCTTTTTTTTTAGCTAGTTAGTTATTATTCTTGGCTGGATAACTCTAGCAGGTTTTAAAAGCACATTAAAATTAAATATGTACACAGTTTGGATTAAATGAAAGTACAGTCAAATGTTATCTCCTGTATAGACTTTACAATAAGATACCATTCATTAACATGACTTCATGTTATTATCAACTTACAGTGAGTGAACAATATATTTTTACATTAATTGATTTTGAATGTTATTTAATACAAACACTTCATTCATGTTTGTTCATTGTGCATTAAATAATTTTAACAGATTGAACTTTTGATTTTATGTATTAGTAAATTTTGAAATAATTGCTATATAATTATTGTTTATTGATTGATCATGTTATCTAACAAATGGAATTTTATTGTAAAGTGCTTTTAATACTAGTTTCCATCTATTTGATATACACTTGACTTAAAATATATGTAATCTTATCTAAATTTACTATAAAAGCTGAGGTTTGTTATTTACTGAAAAGTTCAATTTTAGCTGCTGTCAATGATCTAATATTGCATTTGGTCAGACTCAGCCCATTGCTTTACTTAAAGGGGTAATATGATGCGATTTCAAGTTTTCCTTTCTCTTTGCAGTGTTACAAGCTGTTTGTGCATAGATAAGATCCCTGAAGTTGCAAAGACTAAGGTCTCAAGACCAAAGAGATATTCTTTATAAAAGTTAAGACTCGACCACGCCCTCCTAAAACGGCTCATACAAACATGCCCCCACACATCTACATCACGGTGTGGGGAGATTTGCAAAACACCGCCCAAATGTACACGCAAAGAAAGAGGGCGGGACTTTTATTCTCACTATAGTGTTGTTGCTGCCGCCGGCGCCATGTCCTGGAGACGCTGTGTTTCGTTGTGAAAGCGAAACTACTTTCTTTGGGCTTCCAAAAGAGGACACAACTAGAAATCAGTGGTTAAGTGGTCTTTACAACACTGTTCCAAAACAGTTCAACCCAAATATTAGAGTGTGCATCACATTTTATGGAGGACTATTTCCTGAACCTGGGAGTAGCCTGCCAGCTGTGCTCAAAGACTGTTTCTATAAAGTGGGGCAATTCCAACTTTGCAAGGACAGTCTGGCGCTTCTGACTCACAGCCTGTAAGTATGTTTTCTTATTTAAAGAATTTCCCACTGACTATTCAAACGCGAGTTGAGCAGTGTAGAGTAGTGCTTGTTGTTTGTCGTTTCTCCGATCACAAATGCAGACGTGGTAATGTTTACGCGGCGCGATGCAACACGACGTGTAAAAAGACAGTATAAGGGGCCATTCACACAGAACGCGTTTTTCCATTCCAATGCGCTACTTTTCCATTGTTTTTCTATGTAAACACGTGCTCGACGGACGTGCATGACCATTACGCTAGCGTCTCGCGTCTTTTGCAGTGCCTCGTGCGTGAGCGCCGCATTTTTAAGAATATTAATAAAAATATTGTGTTTTTTAATTAGCACGTTTTTGTGTTTTGCTTTGGTACCTAAATTGGTACAGAGAACCATGGATTTTCACTGGTATTGGTACCGAATACAGAAATTTTGCTACCGTGACAACACCATCTCTGATTAAAAACCTTTTGATGGTTCATTCTTACCTGACTCGCAGACGACAGAGCCCGGTTTGAGCTCCAGCATCAGTGTGATGTTGGCAATGTCTGTGGTGTAGAGGATCTGTGTTCGGTGGGGAAGGTTGATAGTCCACAGCTCTGGTGTGGGGTGCAGCACGTAAACCCAACCACCCTTACTGCAGGTCACTTTGGAACCAAACCGCTGTCCAATCAGGTCGCTGGAGTGCCGGATGGCCCCATAGCGGGTCTGCGTCTGAGCTCCCGACTGAACTTTGATAGGCATCATGGACTCATGACCCAGGAAGATAATGACGACATCCCCTTCTTGGATGATCTCGGAGTATTCCACAAAACTCATGAGGTACAGCGGGATTCAGCTTCAATGAAGAGCGCAGCCTTGGATGATTCAACACTGATATAAATGAAAACACATGAACACATTATTCTCATACGTCGGTAAACAAAACATTTATATCTAATTGAATATTCATACCAACTTTTTTTTTTTTTTTTAATGAATAATGTTGTTTTTCTATAAAACTTAGAATTTTAGAAATGTTCTCTCTCTGGTCAAATTCAGATTCTTTATTAAGAGAAACTTTATTATGCACACAATGGCAGAATGTCAGAAAGAATGCCAAAGTTAAAGTTGAGGTACAGTTAGATTACTTTAAAAGTTTTCAGTCTTTTGAAATCTTGAAAATGTCACAATTTCTGTACTTTTAGATTGAGACAAACCAACAAATACAAACAAATGTTACAAATCCACTGTGCTGTCACATCTCGTAGAGTCATGTCTTATTGGATTTTGTCAGACTTAAAGGTTAATTTTCAAATCAACATACTCAAGAAAGCGTTTTTTTAAACATTTCAATTATACAGATGTAATAAATATTACATCTTGAAATATTTCCTTTTTTATGTTAAGTTCATAAATAAATTACACAAAAACACTCAAACCAATGAAATGACAAAAAGTTTAATATTACGATTAAAAATATAACTGTGTTAGATTAATACTAGAAAACTAATGACTTTAAAAATTAAATTTAATATTTTTCCAATATGTTAATTTATATACAGACACACACACACAAACCTATAAATAAACCAATAAAAAATTATTTAAAAAAAAATGATGACAGTTGACTATAACATGGTCATAATTTTTTATTGATGTATAACATGGCAATCTTTTATTTATAAGTTAATACGTACACATATAATTATTTTTTAATTAATTAATTTTAATAACTTGTTTATCACGTTATGCGTCAACCAGTCAGTGTGTATTTTGATTTAAATGTTTGTAAACCGCTAGTGTCCGTTAGCAGCAGCCTGTCAGACTCAACATTACCAGCATCGGTGTGTGTGTACCTGCAGTCCTGAGGCGGTTATTAACAGCAAGACAAATGGGTCAGATGTAAGCTAACATGTTAATAATGCATTTACTCATCTTTGTGAACATTTATATTATGTGTAAGACTCAGCAAGGTCACTGTCCTTAACGACGAGACGAACAGGAGAAACTGAGTGGCTAAAGGCGCTAAAAAGCGACTTCGATTAACGTATATGAGAGCAGAGATATGCTCGATTATTTAGAGATATAAATCTTTTGACAAACAGCGTGTTTACAGGGAGGCTACACTGAATATGAAATAACACTGAATGGTAAAAATACCATTCATTACATCGCAAGCAAACACATATGCGGTGCTGTAATACGTTTGAACGTACATCGCTCGACATAAAGATATGTTTAACACAAAGAAAGCCTCAGAAACTCACCGTTGCTTCAGCAAAGCTGTAGTTTTATATCTGGGAAGGAGCAGAAAGACAGTACAGCACGTGTGTGTGCGGCTAGTTTGCTTGATAAACCGCATGTACGTGTCGACGCGGTCTACAGAGCGGCTCTTCACCTCATGTGGATGGACTCAAGCGCATGTTAAAGCTTTTCTCTCCGTTTACAAATCTACGGTTAGCCGCAAAACGTCAACTTCACGCGACACGATCTGTCACGGGAAAATGATGTAAGAGCATTTTAAAGGAAGAGTATCTGTTGCACAAAACAAATATTTGCGTGCTGGATTCACCAGGGCTCCGTTCTTCGTAGGTCGCTAACTCAGTTAGCTGGATTTGATTGTTGACATTGATTTCGCTTGATTTTGGATCATTCGGTTCTTCGAAGCTCATTCTAGACTTGTTGTCATAGCAACAGACCCGTAAGCTTAGACCTGCTCGGGAGCAGGTTTATTTCATGTAAACAGGATTAGATTACATCATTGATACTTAAAATATGTCCCAGCCACCGCTGTTTTATTACAAGAGTACCCTACTGGTCCAGGGACAGTAATTTAAAATAATAATTTAAAAATTAATTTGAAAAATAATATAATAATGCTGTGTAGTCTATAATATTATAGACACAGCCAGTTTTACTCATTGAAAGATTTATTAGTGATGGAATAATTACTTTATAATTGTATTGGAGTCTTACACACGTGCTATACAGTTAATCCGAGTCATGCATTAATTTGAGTGGTGACAGCTATTATGAGAATATCTTGATGGAGCGCAGGAGATGCAGATAACTTGATCTCTAAGAAACTTTAATTAATGCTGTCACATAATAAATCTGTTTCAAAGATCAAATTAAATGAATTGCTAATTACAACACTGAAATAAAAATGTAAAGCCTGTACAAATACTAGAAATCATGAATATAAATAATTGGGAATCATGTAAAAAATGACAAATAAATTAAAAACAGTGCACATTTCGTTTATCTATTATAACATTTTGTTCGATGTAATAAGAGACGTACGAAGAACGGGCCTCAGGACGGTGTTTTCCAGTCCCACAACCCAAAATAAGGCTGAAGTATCCTTTCAAACCAGAAATGTGCTCCTCTTAAATCATACATAATAATGTGCATAATTTAGCATTATAAGTAACATTATTAAAGGCACGTTTAAGCAAAAACAAACCGCACACATGTACACCCCACAAACGTATAAGACTTTCACACATCATACATTATGTTGTTTCTTTTAATCTAAATCTACTGACAGAAGTAATATATGTATTTTTTTACAGGTCAAACACTTTCCAAGTCAGTTTCCTGGGAATTACTTGAATAAGATATACGCTACACTTAATTAAATTAAACTTACATTATATATTTGCACATTTTATATATACTACATATTTGTAAATTTATTCCAATATCAAGTTCTTCCAGTGGGATGAATGGACTGCAAATAGCAGCCAATGGGAGCGGCTTTCCTGTACTATAAAACAAGCGCTCCATCACGATCTAGAGCTGGAGAACAGACAGACGCCACAGAGCTCATACTCCTACCGGAAAAATAGGGATCTTTGTCTCAGCCCAGTCTTCCTCTAGCTCTAGCACCCCACAACCCACGGTAAGGCTTCACTGAGAAGTTTTCCTCTCATTAAACTAGCTACTTAAGCGAGATCGAAATTTAAAATGTATAAAGTAAAAAAAAAAAAAAAAAAAAAATCTTTATAAACGGCGCAGAATGATTCGGGATAAGCTTTAAGACTTGGTTTTTCTGTGCATCGTTGTATGAAGGGCATTAGACGCATGGAGAGGGCTCGATCGGCTCAGTATTATAGAGAAATAGGTTAACAATAATCTTTTATGATTTGAGGTCCTATATCATGATTTTTCTAAACATTTCTAGGCTTCTTGTGAAAGAAAGCGTCCATATTCAGGTCATGATCAATGACAGCTCACTCTTTCTCTGTCGTTGAAGTGGTGCCGTCCAGTGGACGCCCAGTTTTAAGTCATCTATAGCGTCGATCGTACTTTTGCGCTAAAGTTTGAGCATTTCAGTGTAGCTACAGCACGATGAGCAGATATTTCATGTTGAAATAGACTTCCCTACTTCACCCTTCAAGAAGAAATGGGAAATGTTAGGAATTCAACTTTTTTCCCCCCACCGATTCCTCTGAACGATCCCGGATTATTTTGGTAGTTTTGATTATGAAACATTTGGAATAAGAATAATGTTAATAATAATTTCTTATTACAATTTTCTACCATCATCCGTTATTTTTTTATTTTTTACCAGATGATGACTTCGTTTCAGATTTTAACAGATATAGCAAATTAATAAAAATCATGTAATTCAATTATTTCAAGTACATATTTTAATGCATATAGATTTTAAATAACTTTTCACATCATGAAAAGTCACAGTTCTTGGTTCAATTCCAGTCGGACATAACGAAAGTAATAACTTTCAGTTCATATCTAAGTCGGATTAATTCTGTAACAGCTCAGATTTGATGCGTCTTTGATTCACTATAAAGAATCGGCTCGTAAGAGTCATTCATTTCGTCGTTGTACTTCATTGTATGTGTTCGATTCACTAAAAAGAATCAGTTTATAGGAGTCATTCGTCACGCTCTAGATTCAGTAGCGGCTAAATAGTAGTGCAAAATTTTACAGCGTTTTTATTTATTTATTACAAATTTTCTCTGTAGATAAAGAATTCCTTATGACTGTTTGTGTGGAACCATAGCACATATTTGACCTTTTCAGTTGTGTAGAAATGTAACACTAATCACATGCATAAAAGTTGGTAGGCTGTAGAACTGTTTCCACATTGTATCCATACTTTTTTTCACTGCATCCATATTTCTCTACAAAACAAAACCAAAAAGACTTCTCCACATTGATTCAAATGACAAGATGGGAGTTAGTGTTGAACCTCTTGGCTTAATTTCGCATTCAGCATAACCACTGTTATTTTCCATCCCATTCCCACCACGCTAAGGGAACAGCAGCCATGCCTTTCGGGAACAGTCACAACCAGCTGAAGATGAAGTTCTCCTCTGAGCAGGAATATCCCGATCTCAGCAAGCACAACAACTATATGGCCAAGGTCCTCACACCGGCGCTGTATGAGAAGTTGCGCTCCAAACAGACACCCAGCGGGTTTACACTGGACGATGTAATCCAGACCGGGGTAGATAACCCAGGTAAAGACCCCGAAACAACTCAAAGTCCTCCAAAAGTCCACTTCTCGTGCGCATTTAAAGCATATAGGTGCATTGCGAACAGAAAGAAATGTGATTATCATTGTGCGTTAAACGGTGACCTTGCTGACTCGTTTTAGTGCAGAGGGCCTCTAATAAAAACAGTTCCTGTATAGATAAGACCAACCTGTCTGAGCAAAATGCAGTGGCATGGAAAATCCAATTCTAGCTTGGCCTGAAAAATAGAACACTCAGCTTTCTTATCTTTTGGAACAATTTAACAGCATATTTGGTAAGACAAATGGTGCTTACCTATTCAGAACACAACAGAACAGGTGACTTCGTCCTTCGACAGCAGTGCGTGGTATTTTTACACCCCATGTGTTGTTGTGTTTATTTAGCAATGCTAAACTAGCCAGGTTGACCATCAAGCAGAGGCCAGCTGAGGAAGAGTATCCAGACCTCACACAACACAACAACCATATGGCCAAGTACCTCACTCTGGACATATACAAGCGCCTCCGTCAGCGCTGCACGCCCAACGGCTTCACCATAGATAGCGTCATTCAGACTGGAGTAGATAATCCTGGTAAAAGAACACACATAGACTGTCAGGGGTCAGGGCCAGGGTTAGATAGTCCTAAGAGAAATCGCATGATGTTAAACATGGATTTTTTTTAGTAAGTGTTGGCATCTGATGTGCATGGCTCCTAATTTCTGTACATGGACTTGTTTCCCATCTCAGGCCACCCCTTCATTATGACTGTGGGTTGTGTGGCTGGGGATGAGGAGACCTACGAGGTGTTCAAGGAGCTGCTGGACCCTGTTATTCAGGACAGACATGGAGGATACAAACCCACAGACAAACACAAGACCGACCTCAACCCCAGTAACCTCAAGGTATGAAGTTAAAGGGATAAATCACCCAAAAATGATTCCGTCATCATTTACTCACCCTCATGTCATCCCAAAAGTGATTTGTTTTTTTTTCCTTCTGCAGAAGATATTTTGAAAAATATTTTTGTCCACATAATTAAAGTCAGTGGGGTCCAAAACATCATGAGACCTCGCTGATCTCTAATATTTGGTACAGTGATATCACTTATTTAAAGACTAAAACTTTCTGTTTCTGCAGGGCGGTGATGACCTGGATGCCAATTACGTGCTGAGCTCTCGCGTCAGAACAGGCAGGAGCGTCCGCGGATTCTGCCTGCCGCCCCACTGCAGTCGTGGAGAGAGAAGAGCTGTTGAGAAGCTCTCTGTGGAAGGTATGTCACTGGAGCGCTACAGTAAACATTGCTTTATTTCAAACAGGATGAATCGTCTGCTGCATCCCAATTTGTGTACTGTCTGTCCTTAATAGTATTCGTAGGCTGAATTAGTGTGTCCCAAAGCACAGTATGTTGAAATGAGTACCTGGATGGACTACTGTTTCCAGTGAAAATTCAAAGTGTAGATAAGTGTATACTGTACTGTACTACCTACCAGGGTTATTATAGTAAACTAAAACCATTTTCGTTACTTGAAATTATGTAAATGTTAACTGTAATACTTTTTTTTAAAATTTTATTTTATTTTTTTATTTCATCTAGTTGCCAAAGCAACATTTCTCATTTTAATGTACTAAAATAACTAAAACTAAAATAAAAATGAATAAAAACTATAGACATATTAAAAAAAGCTTCTGAAAATGACAAAAACACAACAAAATGATTAAAATTCTAAAATGAAAATGGAAAATATAAAAATAAAAACAAATGCAAAATATTAATAAAACTTATAATAGCATATCAGTGATGCTAAATTATCACTGTTATGCACATAATATAAAGTGTTAAAAATACAAATATGGTGAATGTCCAAGACCGACAATCAAGTGGGGAGGTTTAGATAAAGAGTGTGATTAATAATCAATATCTAACCTGATGAAAAATATTTAATTAATCTGCAACAACATTGTGAACTTTCAAAAACGTACATTTGGCCATTTATATTTAAATGCATTATTATGCAAAACATGAGAAGAGTTCTCAGCACGAAAGACCCCATTTATGGTCTGTCTAGTTATAATCCATTAAAGATGTGGTTATGGTGTGATAGTATGTCCCAAAGTATGCCGCCTTCTGCTACACACTCAAAAGTATGATTTTTTTTATTCACAAAGAGAGGAAATAGTATAAGTAGGCAAATTGGGACGCTGTATTTCTGTTCCTGAAACTTAGGACTGGTCATGTGGTTCCCTCTAGTGGTGATGAGTATCGACAGCTATGACTGTACCAACATAAATATTCCTTTCTTAGACATTTTAAGCAGTACTCTATGATAACATTTCTTAAGAAATAATTTATTTAAAGAAATAGGATTTACTCCCAGATTGTTTTAATCTGTTTGCAGCTCTGGGTGCACTGACTGGGGATCTCAAAGGAAAATACTACGCCCTGAAAAACATGACAGATGCTGAGCAGCAACAACTCATCGATGACCATTTCCTGTTTGACAAGCCTGTGTCTCCCCTGCTGCTGGCCTCAGGGATGGCTCGTGATTGGCCTGACGCCAGGGGCATCTGGTCAGTGTTCTGGATTGTCCTTAATGCACTGCTTGTGATACTTTTATAGAGTGTTTTTATAGAGAAGGAACCTACTTTTTGTCCGTTTGTTCCAGATTCTTCAAATACAGGTAGCACCAGCATTTTGTTCTGTATATTTTATCAGTCTTACATTAAAATTCTTAATTGTTTTGTTTTTAGTATTGGCTTGAGATTAAAAGAATTTTAACTTAAAATACATTTTTGATCCTAGAATTTATTCTATCTTTACAGCTTATTTTAAGGCGTCCTTCTTGCAGTGTTAGTATACATTTAAGTACGGAGTAATATTAATTAATGTACTTAATATAGGGTTAGGATTAAGGTTAGTTACATGTAATTATGCATAATTTATTGTTATTACTTAGCGAATTATTTAATTCTAGTTAAGTATTGCATTTCTGTGATGAGTTTAGAAGACATTCCCTCATTCATTTTCTCGTCTCCAGGCACAATGATAACAAGACATTCCTCGTGTGGGTGAATGAGGAGGACCACCTGCGTGTCATCTCCATGCAGAAAGGTGGCAACATGAAGGAGGTCTTCAACCGTTTCTGCACAGGTCTCACTAAGGTATTACATCACTGTGATCCTAAATACCCATTCACACCAAGAACGATAACTATATTAGCACCCACACTAATGCACAATAACATTCTGTTTATTATAAGCATAATGCAGTTTCAATAGCTCAAGCTCTTCAAAGTCAGTGGTTTCTGATAGGATGTCAGTGTTTTTATCGTTCATGAGCTGGAAAACTTTTCCTGAAAGTGATCGCGATTGTTAGTGATATAGGCCACATATTATTTCTCTGTCATTATCATTATTGTTTTGTCATATATGTGCTTGATCTTATAAATTAAATGATTTCTGGTGGATGCAAGATACTAGATAGCTGATTGTTTGTCCTTTCAGATTGAGGAGTTATTCAAAAACAAGGGTCACGCGTTCATGTGGAACGAGCATCTTGGCTACGTCCTCACCTGCCCATCCAACCTCGGCACAGGCCTGCGTGCAGGAGTGCACGTCAAACTGCCTAATCTCAGCAAATACCGCCAGTTTGAGGAGGTCCTCAAGAGACTGAGGCTGCAGAAACGTGGAACAGGTAGGAACCTAAACGACTTGAGCTGCAGTAGATTTAAACAGCACAACACGGAGTGCCATGAACAGAATATCAGTTTACAGTGTGTAAACCGATGGTGCTTTTATTCACTAGGTGGTGTGGACACTGCAGCCGTGGGTGGCATTTTTGACATCTCCAACGCTGACCGCCTGGGCTTCTCTGAGGTGGAGTTGATGCAGATGGTGGTGGATGGAGTCAAACTGCTGATAGAGATGGAGAAACGGCTAGAGAAGGGCCAGGCCATTGATGACCTCATGCCTGCCCAAAAGTAGACTCACTTTAAAACCTCACTTCCCACATTCTTCTCTCTCCACTTCCCCCCACCTTTGTTCATTGATTGACTGTTTGTTGACTTGTTCTTGGAAGACATGATTTATTTAAGGGTCCTTGTCTCTGCTCTGGTGAGTTGTTGTTACGCATACAGATGTCACAGGGTTAAAGATGAACGAGAATGTCTGAGAATAAAATTTGGCTCGTGTTGACCTGCTTTTTGTCTTTCTTCCCTGTTCAATCATGTCGACAGTTCCAGGATTCCCACACCTTTCCACTAATTAATTTCCATGACTTTTACCTGTTAAGTTTTACAGCTGTTCATAGTTTGAGAATAATTCAAGCATATTTTTATAAATTATTTTATGGAGATCATACAAATGGAAATTTACACCCAGTGCAATGGTCTAGAACTATGATTCAAAATCTAATTTAAATAGAATTAAAAATGTAATAGTTTTATTCAGCAAGGATCCATTAAATTGATAAAGTGTCAGTAAAGACTTCAAAAAAAATCTATTTCACATAAATGTTAAAAAAATCTATCATTGTTTCCATGAAAGTATTAAGTAGCACAACTGTTTTCAGCATTAATAATAATGTTTCTTAAGCTGCAAATCAGCATATTATAGAATGATTTCTGAAGGATCATGTGACACTGAAGACTGAAGTAATGATGCTGAAAATTCAGCTTTGCATCACAGGAATAAGCTACATTTTTTAAATAGATTAAAATAGTAAACAGTTATTTTAAATTGTAATAATATTTCACGTTACTGTTTTTACTGTATTTTTGATCAAATAAATGCAGCCTTGGTGAACATAAGACTTTTCAAAAAACACTAAACTAATCATACCAACCCCAAACCTTTGAAACTCCTACCAGTTTCTTTGATTGTATAAAAGATCTCCAAGTTGTTGAGCTGCAGCTCATACAATAGGAAGAGTCAGAAAAATACAGATGAGATGAAAGAGAGGCAATACCAATGTTCAGATCATTTTGTAGCTGTATTAGAATGAACACTGTGACAAGTTACAGATAGTTTAATGGAATCTGTGGTGAGTCTTATAAGTGAAAGAGATTACAAGATGCCCTCTTGATTTCAGAGAGTTCCAACAAAACAGTATGAAAATGTGTAATTGCCGCATAAAGTATATTATTTACACCAAAAATACATTTGAGTGGGCAAAAGTGAAATAAATTATAAAACATCTAAATGTTGCTCTTAATAACATTCAAACAGTGAAACTGAGCTCAAATCAGGTTTACTGCAGCCGCTTTCACAGACGAGCACCCTCGATACATAGAGGCGCAGAGCAAATTTTCAAAAAGCAACTCAAGATTCGGGCAAAACCCTTTACACAAGAGCCGCCCGAAACACACGATACTTAAAACCACCACAGAATAGTGCCTGTTAAAAAGCTAAAACAAAACGAATCCCCACAAATCTCCATCTAGAGTCCATTTCCTGAATGATCAGCCTCAACTCATCCGTCTGCAGTGATGGCGATGGCAATGAGTTCCTCTCTGAACGTTCTCAGAGCATCATACAATCGTAACACTGAAAGGTTCAAACCTGTTCTTTTTACAGCATTTAACGACTTGCAGGATAATACGATAATTGTGTGACTGATGTTAAGAAATTATTGCTTTAAGCAATGTTAAAGTATATACATTTTCAAATACATGTAAGTGGTTTATTAAAAAAAAAAAAAAATTCAGAAACTGCTACTTTATGATTGTACAGCTTAATTTGTTTGTCTATAATATTGAACTGAACCATTTGATAAATTCCTCTATGTAATTAGATTAAAGATATATTCATAGCTCGAGTTCGCCTGCAACTTTGGAAGCAATGTTCTTAAAAGCGATGGAGTTGCCAGAAATCCTCTTAAAACGGACACCATTAAGTGAGAGCCGGGGCAGTTTGCAAACCTCCATCTCCCATTGGACGAGGCTGTCGGTGCGGCTGTCTCCGTGGGCACAGAGAAGCAGAAAGCATTCACGCTGCTGGTAACTGCAGCTGTTGGCGTCCAGAACTTTGCGGATCTCATTTATGATGTCGGCTGGCTCCATGGTGCTGGTGGTGTTCATACTCCAGGTGAAACGGAGAGAGCGGGGTTTCCCGTCTTTTCCATCTTTCCCTTCATCTTTCTGCTGATCCCCAGATACATGGCGACTGCGGGACGGAGCGGGATGGGAATGGAAACAGAGAGAGGCAAGGTTAAGGCAACAGATGAAGAACATTACTTATTCACTAAGACTTGATCACAATGGTAGTGAAGAATCAGTGCAGCAGCTGCATGCATGGGTTATCATCACACATGGAAATTAATGCCAATCAAATGCATAGCAGACTAGGGCATGCACACAAGCAACTCTTTTTTAATGCAATAAAGTAGGGCTTGGTGATATTGTTAAAAGTAAAAAAATAAATAAAAAAAATTCAGCCTGTTATTATTTTCAATATACACTTAAAGTATGGGTTTGATCATATTTTTCTAATTTTTTTTCAAAAAAGTCTCTTATGCTCACTAAGTCTGCATTTATCTAAATAAATAAATAAAAAACATTAAAAACTGAAATTTTATTTTAATTTAAAATACATTATTTTACACATTAAATATTAATACATTTGTAAATGTCATTTATTTCTGTGATGTCAAAGCTGAATTTTCAGCATCATTACTCCAGTCTTCAGTGTCACATGATCCTTCAGAAATCATTTTAATATTATGATTTGATGCTCGAGAAACATTTATTTTCAATGTTAAAAACAGTTGTGCTGCTTATATATTTTTTGTGGAACTGATGCTTTTTTTTCCCTCCCCACAGGATTTTTTGATGAAAAGAAAGTTCAAAAGAACAGTATTTATTTGCAACAGAAATCTTTTGTAACATTATTAATGTCTTTATGAATTTAATACATCCTTCCTTAAATAAAAATCTAATTTATATATTTTTATATAATAAAAAAAAAAGAAAAAAAAAAGAAAAGAAAATTGACTCTAAACCCATATCTTGATATTAGGTATTTGTAAATAATAGCTTAACATTTCCAAATCAGTAGAACCACCACATAAAATCAACAGCAAAAATAATAAAAAAAAGTTTTTTTTTTTTGTTTTTATATTTATATTATATTATACATTTTTTAAATTAATTTTTGTGAAAATCTAGTCAAACTGTTTATCACGTCAATGAATTTTAGTTATATGCAATTTTATATTAAATATAGTAATAAACTAAAATAATTACTAATATATTTTAATATACAACAAAAAAGTCACATTGCCACTTTTATTCAGAGTTGCTATTACCAAATATTTATTAACACTTGAAAATGCAATAACTAAAGTCTGCAAAACTAGTCTAATGATGCTCTCAGGCCAAATAAAGTGTGTTAAAATAATTTTGACACTAACAGTTTTACATCATTTCAAATAACCAGCTAAATCAATAAGAACGTACTGTAAAAAAAAATATTTAACATCACCCAGCCCTAATGTAAAAAGAGAGAGGAAAAAAAACGCACATCACTCAAACATTCAACATGAATAAAGCAGACTAATGACCCTCGTGCTGTACACACTACACTAACATACACTCTGATCTCTCATAAAGTGGGAGACGGAAAATATACGTCCACAACACACGAAAATAATCCACCAGGAGAGGAAATAAGGGTTTCCACAGTCACTCACACCTCACCTTGAGCCCTCAAATCTCCCGCTTCTCTCAAACTCGGTTGAGACTCTTTTATTGTTTATTTGTTGAAGGGTTAGAGATCGCAATGAAGCAAAAAGGAATGGACAGAGAGAGACAGAAAGGGAAAAGGAAATCATTTTTAGTCATTTTAGAGCAAATCACTACACACACAATGAGATAGTTAGAGAGGCTGAATGAGAGAGCAAAAACAAAAACTAAAAGAGGCAAGCAAATGTTGGACAAAACACAAAAACAACTTATACAAGACTTTTATGATCAACTTAGACACCTGAATATGTACGATAGTTTGTCACTCATTTGAACTGCCATGCTGCTTCCTTCAAAGAACAATATACATCTAGAAATTGACTGAAAGAGTGCATCATGGGTAAAAGCCTATTCTGAGCGCTGGGTGCTGACATCAGACGCATATACAGATATAGAGGACGTGTCTATACATACATTATATACTGTGCTCTTCACATGTGAGAGGGTGCGTGTCGTAGTACGTTTATGGATACGCCATCGTTTCGGACTAAAATCGACAGACAAAACAGTCGTTCGCTTTCTCTTTCTCTCATACACACATACAGCCTTTCACTCTTCATTAAACACAATGTGAAGTTGTAGCTGTTGTCTGTACGTTTAAACGAGCCCTTACTCTAGACACTCTTCATCTGCGAATTCCTACAACTGCCTATAGCCAGAGCTGCTGAATCTGGAAGAAAAAGCAGTTCAAAGCCGACAAAAAGAAAGAAATTAAACTGGTGGACGCAAATAAAACAAATAGCCATTACAGAGCCACATGTTTAGAGACAGGGTTCCCACTCTTTCTGACCACTGAATTTACAGGAATCATTCAAATTCACAAATGAAGACTGATTCGCTAATGAATCGTTTGAATCAGTTGGGCTGATTTATTGGCAAGAAAAGTTTCAAATGTGTTCACATTTTTTGTATAAAATGTAAATTAAAATACATAATGTTTAAAAAAAAAAAAAAAAATTATAATTATAATTAATTCATTAATTATATATATATATATATATATATATATATATATATATATATATATATATATATATATATATATATATATATATATATATATATATATACACACACACACTTATATCATTTATGTATTAATTAATAGAATTAATTAATAATAATTAATATACTGTTATGTATATATATATACACACACACACATATACACACTGGTTAAATATACATTTTAAAAAATGTATACACACTTATTTATTTTTTAAAATATAATTAAAAATAAAAATATAACATTTAGCATTTATTTTTTACATTTATATAATTTTTTTTAACATTTTAACAATAAGGACCTGTTAGTTAGCATTAGTTAATCCATTAACTAATATTAACTAACAATGAGGAACTAATTTCTTTCCATATTTATTAATCTTTGTTAACTGTTCATTGTTAGTAGTTCATCCAGTTATCTAATAATAACTAAAGAGGTCCATTAAATAATATAACATATACAACTTTTGATTCTAATAATGTTTCATACATTTTGAAATAAACATTAACTAAGATTAATAAATGTTAGGGTATTTTTATTTTTTATTTTTATTATTGTTAGTTTGTTAACTAAAGCAAAGTGGATCCTTATTGTAAATATATTGATTCATACATTTATAATAAAAATTATATTGAAAAACCTAAATATGTGCTATTTCCATGTTTTCCATGGCCGTGGGAACCCTGTAGTGTGGTGGAAAGGGAAGAGGCTGGAGGAGAGGGGGATGATAAAGAAAGAGGATGACTGTAAACGAGTGGAGCGCAGACTTACTAAGAGTCTTTGCCGCAGGGTTGGAGGGAACTGTGAGGGTGGGGGGCACAGAGGGGGCAGCCGGCCCTGATTTGACGGCAGACTGCCGTTTGCTCGGGTCAAGAGTGACCCTGAGGGAGGAAGGCAGACAGAGAAAGAGATAAAGGGAGGGAAGGAAGGAAGGAAGGGAGGGAGGGAGGAAGAGAAGGAAACACAGGGGAAGAGAGGGATAGATTGAGACAGTTTCAACATTAGAGCATTTCGTACTGTTAGAGAAAGTGTGTGATCTATTCACAAATCTGATGACATAAAGGTGACTCCTGAAGGTCGTTCAACATGGAGTCTGCTGCAGCTTACTTCAAATCCTGCCTATGAGCCACAACAGACTCCTCCCACCAAAAACCCTTCTTTAGGACGTGCCCATATGCACTTATAGACTCACGATAGACTCACACAGGCCTTCAGACTGCATAAACTATGTTTATTTATTTTATCAAACTACAGTTCAAAAGTTCAGGATTTGATTAAAACAGCATTACGGTTTTTACTGTATTTTCGATCAAATAAATGCAGCCTTGGTGAACGTAAATGACTTTTCAAAATTCGTAATTATTCCAAACTTTTGAACATTAGTGTGTGTATAAATCTGCCGAAAAGAGATCCAGCAATCAGAGTGAACCAAATCACATTTACCAGACAAACAAAAACTGAGCTCAGTATCAAAAACTCGCTCCCATGATGCATTGAGTGACTTACTTGAGTCTCCCTCTACTTTCAAGTTAAGTAAATATTTGTAGGTATTTAAATATTTTACTACAACCTTTAAAAATATTGTATTTTATACAGAACAATACTGACTTAAAAACTGCAGATTTGAAATCTAGAGTCATTTTAGATTTGATGGAATGAGTAGCTCATTCTTTCATAAAATAATTTAATCATCATTGAAGTCTATAACCAGCACTGGATTCTAGAACAATAAGACTTTATGGATATATGCCCAAGTTGTAGATGACTGTGTTTGCAGGAGCACAGGCCGATTTTGTTCAATATGATTCCTCTGAAGAGGACTAGCTCAACCCAGTTTGCACTGTCCCTGGCCTTAATTTAGTCCGATTTCATTTTGGTCTACATTTGCAACTGTGTCTCAGTCCACTTTATTCACACTCTTCAAAAACTGGACCACAATAATAATATTTTAATTTTTTCTTTACCACCAGATGGCACTGTGGGTCCATTATGTCCAACCCACGTATCGCTAACAGGAGAGATTTTCATAATTTCAATCATTTCTATTTTCAGTCATTTCATTATGGATAATTTTCAATCATTCAAATCTGTATTAATTTTAAATCTGTTTATCAGAGCTCTCTTTACTCAAAAACACACTCAGCTCAGTAGCAATGAAAACATTCTAAATATTGGGCTCAGTAAGATTTTTTTTCTTTTAATTTTTAATATTTTAGGATGTCTCTTATGCTCACCAAGGCTGCATTTATTTGATCAAAAATACAGTAAAACAGCAATAGATGATGACTCTCTGCTCAATAAATATTTCAAATTATTAACAATGTTGAAAACAGCTAGTACTGTTTATATCTTTGTGGAAACCATGATACATTTTTTAACATTATTTGATGAATGAAAGTTCAAAGAATAGCATTTGAAATAGAAATATTTTGCAACATCATACATGTCTTGGCAGTCAATTTTGATTAATTTAAGGTCTACTTTCTGAATAAAATGTATTAATTCTTTAAAATAATAATACTAATAAAAAAATCTTACTGATCCCAAACTTTTGAACGGTATTGCAAATCAATGCCTGTTTTACAAAGGTAAAATCTCTGTGGGGAAAAAAGGAAATTAGCATTTTTTGTTTTGTCCAGGAATCAGAGAGCTACTGCAGATGAATGCCAAACTGATATCTCTACACCCCGTACAGCTGTGAACAAACCAAAGCCCTTGTGGAATAGGCTGAATGATTCAAATGAAGTGTTTTTGCAATGTCAGATTAAGTCATACGCATTGTTTTGCACAATCAGCTTGTGTCATGCAAACATTTTGATTAGTAGCAATCAGTTAAAGAGCGGAAGATTGATTTGATCTGGTCACACTAGGATGCAGGCAGTGTTTTAAAGCATGCTGTAATCAACCGCTGAGAGAGAATTAAACTCCAAATCACTGCAATCAAATCACTATGGGTTAGTGCGTCAGCCCCTGGACTCCTCTCATTACGTTAAAGACAGATTTACACCCCATGAACTCAATGTCCTACCTTTTGGAAAACCTGAATGACATATTTCTACAACACAAGAATGAAAAAAAGGATAGACATTACAAAGATGGACAAAATAAACCATTTCTAATGAACCCTTAGGGAAAAAAATACAAACAAAAGAAAAGTCAGGAAAAGGAAGGAAGAGTCAGGCCTGTAAAAAAAACAACGGGTTTATGCATGTGAATGTGCGATTACCTGCGCGTGAGTTTGGAGGTCAGCTTGGTGAGCAGGTTGTTGGCATTACCGCGGCTGCGTGGCTGCGTAGGCGAGGCGGGTGGGCCGTTGTAGGTGGCCGTGCGGCGATCTCTCAGCTGTCCGTGGAAGGTGCTGCGGCTCGCGGAGCCTCGTGGGAAACGCGTTTTATCAGGTGTGGCAGCAGTGCTGATGCTGTGAGTGGAGGCACCCGGGTCCCGTGAGCCAGGAGACAACGTCACACTACAGACAGAGACAAAAATCAGACTTAATTTCACTAAATAAGAAGTGTTCCTGTAAATCAGCTGGTGCAGCAAGGCGCTAGGAACAACTTCAACACATATAAAAATAAAATACACTCTGAATGTAACTTAAGTGGGTGTGGATACAAGCGGCAAACTGCATAAATACATGTTGAATATTATGAGATAACCGCAAAAAGGCTTACACACTAGGAGAATGAAAGCACACAAAAATAAAAGGAAATGCAAGATTAAAAACCACAGCTTTACTGAGGAACAGCAAATGACCTTCAGTGCCTAATGCAAATATTAAGTACATCAATCAAGACACAGGAAGGGCAACCTGTACCTGTTCTCCTTCCCATTAGGAATGACAGAAAGGCGATCTGTGTTGTTTCTCTCAGTGCACACATACGTGTTTCTCCTTGACATGCCGCCCGATCCAGAGTTATTCTGTGTGACAATAAGATAACGCAGGTGTAAAGCTCTATGATCATGGAAACTACCGTTCAAAAGCTTGGGGTTGGTGAGATTTTTTTTAAATGGTTTAGAATAAGTCTCTTATGCTCACCAAGGCTGCATTTATTTGATTAAAAATACAGTAAAAAGAGTAATATTGTGATATTATATCACAATATCTCATAATATTATAAAACGTAATTTATCCCAGTGATGCAAAGTTGAATTTCCAGCATCATTACTCCAGTCTTTAGTGTCACATTATCCTTCATTTGCTGCTCAAGAAAAATTTCTTTCATTATTCTCAGTGTTGAAAGCAGTAGTACTGCTATATATTTCTGTGGAAATTTTTTTCCAGCATTCTCTGATGAGAAGAAAATTCAAAAGAAATGGAAATCTTTTGTAATATTATAAATGTCTTTACTATCACTTTTGATTTAAATTTAATGCAACCTTGCAAATTAAAAGTATTAAATTCCTTCCAAAAAAAAAACAAAAAAAAACAAAAAACAAATCTCCTGGACCCCAAACTTTTGAATTGTAATATTATAATATATAGCTGTTTAAAAGTTTGGGATCAGAAAGATTTTGAATGTTTTTAAAGATGTTTCTTATGCTCATCAAGGTTGCATTTATTTGATAAAAAAAATACAGAAATAAACCGTAATCTTGTGAAATATTACTACAATTTAAAATAGCGGTTTTCTATTTTAATATAATGTAAAATATAATTTATTTGTGTGATGCGAAGTTTAATTTTCATCATTTATTACTCCAGTCTTCAGTGTCACGTGATCCTTCAAAAATCGTCCTGATTTATTAACAATATGCTGATTTATTATTAATGTTGAAGCTGTTGTGCTGCTTAATAAATTTTTGGAACCTGTGATACTTTTTTCAGGATTCTTTGAATAAAAAATGAAAAAGATCAGCATTTATTCAAAATATCAATCTTTTATAACAATATAAGTCTTTACAATCACTTTTTATCCATTTACCATATCCTTGCTGGGAAAAAAATAAATAAATAAAAAAGAAAAAAAAATAATTACTGAACATTTGAATGGTAGTGTATGTTATTACAAAAGCTTTCTTTTAATTCATCAAAGAATCCTAATGTAAGTAATGATGCTGAAAATTCAGCTTGCATCACAGGAATAAATTATGTTTTAAAGTATAATAAAATAGTAAACTATTACTCTACATTGCAATAATATTTCATAATACATTTTTCTGTATTTTTTAATCAAATAAATGCAACTTTGATGAGCATAAGACTTCTTCAGAAAACATAAAAAATCTTTCTGATCCCAAACTTATATATATATATATATATATATATATATATATATATATATATATATATATATATATATATATATATATATATATATATATATATATATATATATATATATATATATATATAAATAAAACAACATCAGTATTCACACACGACAGAAACAGCAAGGGTGAACTCACATTAGGTGTGATGGAGTTTCCTCTCTTCCGGTCAGGTATTTCTGTTTTGTTGGGGTTGTTGGCGTTACCCAGGACTGGGCTGGGGGGACTGTGAGTGGGCGGCTTACGTGCTGTGACTCCACCTTCCTGTTTGACGTCACCGTCTGCTGTGACAGGAACCGTCTTCTTGGAGTTACTCAACGCTGAGTTAGCGACCACACCAACTGTGAAAGAGACATTCGGAAGATTTTCTCAGCAAACATTCATATAATAAATTCAATTAGTTAAGAGGCATATCGTAATAAAGTAGACTTATTCATAGAATTATTATTCAGTTGATAGTCTGTGCACATATGCACATTTTGGATCCAAAAAGCTAATGTTTGTCTGTATATAAAGAGAAAGTCACCTTGTTCACTATGGCGTCTGGATTTTCTGGATTCACTGGAGGAGACGCTTCTCTGGACCTTCAGGTGTGATGGTGATTGGCCGTTCGTCTCGCTGGTGGGTCTGGTCTTTGCCACGGAGAGATTACTATTGGAGCTGGATTCACTGATCTCCTACACACACAAAAATGGCAAGTCACATTTGTAGTATAGACCATAATATCAGTTGTAAGTAGCCACTCTTCATTAGGAGCTCACCTCATTGGTCTTCCTTCCCAGCAGCAGGTATATGGCTGTGATCTCGTCATAGTTCATTTTGGACAAAGACTCTTGGATCTTCTCTCTAGAGAAGCCCATTCCCACAATCACATCTGAAGAACGACACACAAAGAATTCAGATCAATTCCAGTTTAGATCTTTACACGGTATGTTTTTTGTTCCTATTAATATTACTGCTCATACTTAGGTTTAGGGTTTAAGGGAGCATTTAAATAATCCCACACCATTTGTACTAAGAACATGAATGATATCTAGATTGAGGACTGCTGTCTACCAAATCAGACACTAATTGAAGACTATCGCATCCATGTCTTTTAGAGATTGAGGATAATTGAATATTCGACATGTTAACATAATCGTATCACACATCACCCCCTCAGTCGTTATGCAGACACTATAAACCAGTAGGTCGATACCCAGAGATAAATCCAGTTTATTTGTAAGAACGTTACTGAGTCATCCGTTCCTCCTACACATACTAACAATACACAGATCCATCCTGTAGCCACCCATTCACTGTTACTTAAAAGAGAATGCGATGTACCTTCTGTTTTTAACTCAAATACATTTGTTAGGTAACACTTTACAACAAGGTGCTTTACATTAAGAGTAGTTACTGCAATGGCTAACATGCACACGATTTTAAGCATTTACTAATTCTGGATAACTGTAATTTTACATACACTACCATTCAAATGTTTAGGTCAATATGATTTTTTGTTTTTTAAAAATTAAATGCTTTTATTGGTCACACTTTATTTTAAGGTCCAATTCTCGCTATTAACAAACAATTAACTACAACTTTTGCCTCAATAAACTCCTAATTTGCTGCTTATTAATAGTTAGTAAGGTAGTTGTTATGTTTAGGTATTGGGCAGGATTAGGGATGTAGAATATGGTCATGCACAGTGTTCCCACTCTTACATGAACACCAGATTCAAGGACTTTTTAAAGCACCATTTATTTAAATCAAGCACCTATCAAATTCACACCCCAGCATTTGTAGCATCATGAAAGACCTCTTACAGTACTCAACATTTCACTTATACTTAACATTTACATTAAAAATTTCAGAGTAATGAGGTTTTGAATGTGTAGGTTTCATAAATTTAGACCATTTTGAGCAGTCTTGTTCAAAGAAATTTTGAATTTCTCAAATATTGATAAAAATATATATTCTTGCATCGAACTGGTTTTTGCTGTAATTCTTGTAAAAGATTTAAATTAGAAAGAATTACTAAATTTTTAAATTAATAATAAAAAGTGGTTAAACAGGGCTCTACGCTTACTTTACTTTTTAGGAGCACAGTCAAATATATCAGGAGCACCTTCTAATCAATAATCAAATTCTGATCAAATATTAGCCTTCCCATTACGAGATTATATTTGACTCCTTAAAATGATTTACAGGGAATTTTGTTTTTACCTTTTTAATGGCATTTTTCTAACTTTATTAAAAGTATGTCATCTTTTGTCAAATTAAAAAATATATATAACAAGTAGAATAAGAATGAGTTACCAATCAAATGAAATCAGTATTAAAAAAATAATTTGTACTAGAGGTGGCACAGAAGGACACAAAATTGGCTTGTAGGTGTATTTTCAGATGGTTTAATGAGGCTCAGAGGTCCCATGAGTGCAATTAAATTCATAACTTCATGTTGAGGTTAATGTTTTAAATATAACATTTTGAATATAGAAATATTAAATGATTTAAATAACAGAAAAGATACTTTAAAATGAAAGTAAAACTGCCAGTAGGTGGCGGCAAGTCACTGATTTTATCAATTAATCATTCATTAATTGATTCGTTCGAACGGCTCATTCATTCCGGAACGAAGCAAGTGACTTTCTTTATGAATGGGTAATTGAATCAGATTCGTTTAAATACGAAACAACACTGTGTTTGAATGGAGATGCGCAGCGGCTCAGCTGTTACTTTGTTTAAAACGCTTTTCGTTGACGAAATAGAGCAAAATCAGCAATATTGTTCAGACAATGCAAGTCACTTAATATTCACTTCTTGTTTAATGAACTCTTGTATTAAATCAATATCATTTGCAAAATCCCTTAATCATTAAAAGCTGTCACTCTCCTTCATTCATTGTGATCTCGCAAAGTTCAATTTTAATCAACGCAGCTCTCTACACTGCACAGTGAATCTCTTATTTACACCCTGTCTACACTTTGTTTGTTATAATGAGAGGATTCGTGAGCTTGCAGAACTCAGCACTGAACAAAACGGCGTTTTGAGCAGTGAGTGGATTCTGATTAACATTTGTGTTCAAGGAATCAACAGATATGTCTACTCACCGCTGCAAAAACATGCTGTAAGTACGTTAGAAACCTTTGAAGCTCCCCTCGGCGCAAACACAAATATGCTGATTGGGTCATTTGCACTGGTGCTCCTAAATATTTTTTCATAGTCGCACGCAGTAAATTTCAGTCGCAAATGCACTGCTTCTCCATAAGTTCATGCAGGGCTGTGCAATGTGCGCATCAGCTCGCATGCAAAGATTTTTTCTCCCGCTACCCCATCTCCACCCCAATCATTAGCGCTGTTTCGTTTTGCCTTTGACAGCGCATATAGGAAAATTTTTGAAACAGCACCATTCTACTAAACAAAATTTATTTCAGATTTATTTCAAGCACTTTCAAGGACCTATATTTATTTTCAAGTACTTTCCAGGCCTTGAATCCATGTGTCTGATATTCAAGTACTTTCAAGAAGCGTGGGAACCCTGCATGCAGAATATGTGCTTTATAAGTACAAATAAACAACCAATATGTTAATAATATTCAGGCTAATAAGCAACTAGTTAATAGTGAGAATTGGTCCCTAGGGCTGTGCAATTAATCGAATTCGATTATCATGTGCATCTCGTCAGTAAAGCCGGTTCTGTGATTAGCAGTAAATAGTTTTCAGATGGAACGGCATTTACTACACACAGCCATAGTTCACCAACAAGCTAGGCAATAATCGAAGGCAATCCGTCTGCGATTATGAACACGATATTGCCTAGCTTGTCAGTGAACTATGGCTGTGTGTAGTAAATGCCGCTCCATTTGAAAACAGGTGATGGCGATTTACTACTAATCATGGAACCAGCTTTACTGACGAGACGCGCATGATAATCGAATTCGATTAATTGCACAGCCCTATTGGTCCCTATACTAAAGTGTTACCCTTTTATTCAGCAAGGATGCTTTAAATTAACCAAAAGTGACAGTAAAAACATTTTACCGACTTCTAAAGATTTCTATGTTTTCAACATTAATTATAATAATAATAATAATAATAATAATAAGAAGAAGAAGAAGAAATGTTTATTATACACCAAATCAGCATATTAGAATGACAGAAAGACTGGAGTAATGAACGCTGAAAATTCAGCTTTGCATCACAGAAATAAATTACATTTTAAAATATATTCAAACAGAAATTAAGTAGTTTTAAACATTTAAAACTACTAATACATTAACATTAAGTAAAAAAAAAAAAAAAAAAAAGAAAAAAAAAAGTCCATTAGTTAATGGAAAACAAACAAACATAATTAATGAATAATGGTATATTTATGAATTAACCTTGATTCATAAATGCTGTAAAATGAATAATAATGGTGTTTGTTAGTTCATGAAACCTAATGCTTGAACTAATGCAGTAGCACTTTACTGTCCTGTTCTGCATATACATATGAGCTTAAATAGAATAAATGGGAAATAACTAGGAACCTAACCTTAACCCATGTTAAGTCCATTTAGTTACCCTAAATTACTCAGTATTTTCTTGGGTAAGTATACTGTAATTACACAGTAATTAATTAAATTACACAGTACACTCTGTAAAATAAAGTGCAACCACTAATATTTAATTATTATTTTAATAATTAATGGTAACACTTTATTTTAAGGTGCCCTTGTTACCCATGTTACATGTACTTACTATTTTAATAACAATAAATTATGCATAATTACATGCAAGTAACTCTAAACCAAACCCTAAACCTAACCATATAGTAAGTACATGTAGTTAATTAATATTACTCAGCACTTAAATGTATAATTACACTGTAACAAGGACACCTTAAAATAAAGTGTAACCTAATTAACAAATGATTTGTTTTAATAAAACAGAAGCCAAATCTAAAATGCTAAGGCAGCTTAACAATAATGAAAAACTATATATATAAAAAAACTGATCATTTAAAGTAATATCTAATTTGATCTAATTTACAGTAATATATAATTTTACCAACAAGAAAAGCAAGTCTACTGAGCAGTCATAAATATTTAAAAGAGATGGGAATTGTTAGTTGTTTTGGTTAAAAGCATCTGTCAAAAGTAACTGAAATGTAACGAGCCAAAGCTTAAACAGAAGAACAGAACTAAATAAACAACAACAACAAAAAAAATGGTCAGGATGTTTAGGCGTTTTCAAAAGTGCATTTACATGATACATGAGCCAGTTGGATGTGTGATGGAGAGCTCTCTCTATTAGTGCATGTTCCAGAGTCAAACAAGACGGAAAGATATATTTCATGAGCCTGAATTAAGCCTACTTCTCTCTCACAGATCTGACTTTTAATGGGCTCATGGGATTCCATATGTCAGTTGACTTAAGTGCTTTCCTTCAAAGAGCCAAAGCTCCCCGTTTCACCTCCTCTCCATACACACATACACAAGGGCCTCTGTGGGCTGCCAGCATGCTCCTCTCAACGTGAGGCTTCTCTCAAAGTGGGGGCGGGAGGCTAGACGAGCAGTCACCATCTACACTGACTTCCACATTCAAGTGTTCTTGTTCCTGCAGTTTCCTCAATAAGTAACCAGGTGTGCACTCATGTGTATGTGTGGTAACGCTGGCAGCCATATGTGCGGAGCTGCGGATCGATTGCAGATAAGCGTGCAAAGCAGGGGTGCACCGCACTGCCTCGTGCTCCTGCGAGCTAAGCTCTCGTACCGGGAGTCATGTGATCATATCACATTGCCACACGGGGAGATCCTCGCTGAGATAGAGCGGGAGAGGGAGGAGTAGACATCAGAGATGTCGATAGACGAGGGAGCCAGCTGCTGGATATTACGCAACAATGCGCACTAACAAGTGTGCCCTCTACGCCCTCATTTCATTGTCTCTGGACGCTTTCTCTCAGTGTTGTGATAAGAGTGCAGATATAAATATAAATCTCCCTCGGCTTGCTCTAATAGAAGGCAGCTCCGAAGTTGATTATGCACAATGGTTCCGCTGCATGGAAATGAACATTGATAGGGTGGCAAACGAACTAACTGCAGTATAGTTTCCTCTTACCTATTCTCTTCTGGTCAGAGTTGTCGGCCTCTGGCTCAAGGAAGGGTTTGAGTTCATTGTCCTCAAAGCCAGCATTGATCCAGCGTTCCTTCATGATTTGCTGAAGGAGAAAGTTAAGAAATAGAATCAATATTCTCAATATTTTTTCAGCCTTTGGAATTCAGTTCATCTAGATATATACACACATATATTTGCTCTCAGAGAAATTATCAGAGGAATGATCATTGCGAACAAAAAAAAATAAATTAAATTAAAAAATTGCAACTACCGGTAATTGGATTACAAATGTATAAAATAAAAAAGTTAAAAATAAAAATTAAAAAATTAAATAACAGAATAATATTATTATTTTCATTTACACTACCATTAAATGTCTTTACTGTCACTTTTGAACAATTAAATATATCCACACTGAATAAAAGTATTAATTTCCTCAAAATAATAAAATAAGATAAGATAAAAATAAAATAAAATAAAATAAAATAAAATAAAATAAAATAAAATACTAACCCCAAACTTTTGAATGGTAGTGTATATATTTGCTCTGAAATGGCTTAAAAGGGTAATTGTAGCAGAGGATCATTGCAACCAAAAGGGAAAAAAACCTGAAGCCTATTATATTACAAATGTTTAAAGGATAAAGTAAAATACAGTAAATCTGTCCCTTAAAAAAACTTAATTCTGAAAAATTCTTGTTTATTTATCGAAGTTCTCACTTAGATGACAACAGTATAACTTTCATACGACAATGTACTTTCACCAAAATAAGTAATACATGAAAAACAGCACATTTTCACTGAATATTTCTGAGCAATGACTGCTCAATTTTTTATATTGGTACAAATTAGTGCGGTCAAATCGATTAAAAAAAAAAAAAAAAAAAAAAAAAAAATTAACTAATCGCGATTAATCCCACCTAACATTAAAGTTTTTAAATATACTTTATATTGCAATAATTTCACATTCAATCTTGCAATTAATGTAGAAACAACATAAGTATATTTTTAATGTTTGTTTAATAGCATCTTTTTTATGACTGAAGGCGAATATCACTGATACCAATACTACGGATGTCTCTAGGAACTTGTTCTTTTTTCCCTAATATTTAACCATTGACTACAGCCATTCAACATTACAGTATAATTGAGAGCTATCAATTGTAACATTTATTAGACATTAAAAAGTAACAACTTCTAGTTTAAGTGAATTACTCTTTTTTTTCTTTTGTTCTTTGATTAACAAACTAACAGCTGCTATTACTTTAAGAGCTGCCGCTGATGAACGTGATGCGAATCTGACAGTTTTTTTGGTGCTTCAATATGAAACGTAACGTTTCCACTCTCGTTTGACTAGCGCCTGGCACTGCAGTGGAGTGGAGTGAGATTAGATAGATAGATAGATAGATAGATAGATAGATAGATAGATAGATACCTCTAACGTTCCTCTTTTGGCGGGGTTCAGGACCAGGAATCTCTTGAGAAGATTCTCACAATCAGTGGACATGTAAAAAGGGATCCTATATTTACCACGTAAAACACGTTCACGCAGTTCCTGTGGAAAACACACAGCAGTAAGTACACAGTGATACACACAAACACACATAAACATTGATAAAATGAAGTAACACCTTGAGATTCTGTCCATCGAAGGGCAGGGAGCCGCTGACCAGCGTATAGAGTATGACGCCCAAACTCCACACGTCCACCTCCGGCCCGTCGTATTTCTTCCCCTGAAAGAGCTCAGGGGCAGCATAAGGGGGGCTGCCACAGAACGTGTCTAGCTTATTTCCCACCATGAACTCATTACTAAAGCCAAAGTCAGCTATCTTAATGTTCATATCAGCATCTAGCAGCAGGTTTTCAGCCTGGGGAAACACATGGATCACTTTTAGTTTCTTTTCATCTTGTTTGTATTTTCCATACATTGCACTTTAACACAATCATACTTGTCATATCCTTGTTGTAATTGTTTTTACACAAAAATGAGAAAAAACAAAACTATAACTTCTTACCTTCAAATCTCGGTGAACAATGTGTTTTTGGTGACAATACTGCACAGCTGACACAATCTGTACAAAACAAGCACAAATCAGATCATTTGGACTGGAACATCAAAAAAAGATCAGGGTTGGATCATTGAAAATATCTATTCAATCAGTCGTTTTACAATTAAATGGTATTTAAATAACTAATTACCTTATTAAAACATTGTTTTGATAAGCATGGTAAAATATGACAGGATCTTCAAATGTCAAAAAGAGACTTTAAGGTAATGCCATTTATGCTGGCATAATTTGTTGGTTGATTTTGACGGTGAGTGAATGATGACAGAATTGTCATAATAAAATTAATTTATTATAAAGTATAGCTCAAAAGTTTGGAGTCAGTAAGAATTTTAAAATAAATTTATTTATAGAATTTATTAAATTGATCAAAAGTGAGAGTAAAGTCTTTTATAATAAAGAATTCTCTCTCAAATAAATGCGGTTTCCTTAACTTTCTATTAATCAAAGAATCCCCAAAAAAAACAAACAAAAAAAAACATCAGAATGACATAAGAATGATTTCTGAAGTAATGAAGCTGAAATTCAGCTTTGCATCACAGAAATAAATTACATCTTAAAATATACTGAAATAGAATAGTTATTTTAAAATAGTAAAAATATTTTACAATATTAATGTATTTTTGATCAAATAAATACAGCCTTGGTGAGCATAAGAGATTAAAACTTACCATCCCCAAATTCTAATGTGTGTTAATACATTTTTATTGTTTTTCTAGGCCACTACCACCAGTGCTCATACCCCCCCGACTCACATTAATAGCTTTTCCCAAAATTCAATGGTTTGCATTGATTGGCTCTTCTGTTTCACAGAATTGGCCAGACTCAACCCTGCTGATAATGACTAACTGCTCTCTACCCAGTTAAATTATGACACAACACTAAGAGCAACAAACACGCTCTGAGTGCAGATAATACAGCACATTACTGCATTCCTACTCAATGTCAGTGTCGCAGTGACATTACTCAGTAACCTCACATAACTTACTTGTGTTAAAAGGCTCTTGTCAGATTTAATGCAATAAGTGTCAAGACGTGGGTTTAGGGGGCTGGGGTCATCACTGGACACAACAGGCTTAGTCGAGGCTGATGAACTCATTTAAACTCACATTGAGTAGAAAACCAATCACAGTGTATGTATGTAACATGTTGAAAGAAAACAGTAAGAGAACTGCACCTGTCTAAATTTAGCTCTGGCCTCTTTCTCTTTCATCCTCCCATGAGCCACTAGATAGTCAAACACCTCACCTGCAGGAGACAGAGAGCACAGAGGACAGAGATAAACACTCAGGAAAGACAAGGACGCAAAATGAAGCTTTCTCTCAATCTCTCTCTCACACACACACACACACACTTACCTCCGCTGGCATATTCCATCACAAGAAACAGTGTCTTCTCAGTCTCTATCACCTCAAACAGTTTGACTATAAAGAGAGAGACAGGCAATTATAGAGGAGAAGAGAGAGAAATAATAAACAGATGAAAAGGAGGCAAAGGAAAAAGGTTTTTTTTAAATCAGGTACAAATCTTGAGATCTTTAAGAGTTTGTAATGCTGATTAAATGTTAATGCTGAAGTACTGGCATTTAATAAAATATTTATATACATATATATGCTATAAAATATATATTTTTTTATATACACACTCAATATTATAAACAGAGATATGAACATTACGATTTAAACATTGTTAAATGTTGTTTAAGTTATCTAAACTAAACTAAAGGTAAATTGTAACTACTACAACTATAAACTAGACTAAATTAGACTATTAAGGCCTGGTTTCACAGACAGGGCTTAGACTAAGCCAAGATTAGGCCATAGTTCAATTAGGACATTTAAGTAATTTTTTATAAATGTGCCTTAGAAAAAACATTACTAGTGTGCATCTTGAGACAAAACAAAGGCACAGATATATTTTAAGTCAGTGCAAGTTTCTTTCAGTTGAAACAGCTCAGACTTGCATTTTAGTCTGGGACTAGGCTTTAGCCTTATCTGTGAAACCAGGGGTAAATCTCTTTCGTTAATTAAAACTGAAATAAAATACAAATATTAGATTTAAAAAATATATATATATATATATATTTGAAAATGTTGGCTAGTCAAATAAATGAAATCAAATAGGTTTACTAAAACAGAAAATATATTTAAGCTAAACAGAAATTAAAAAAAAAAAAGAATCAGATAAATTACTAAAACTAAAATTATAATAGTATTTAAATAATACTAAAACTCTGTGATTTAAATAAGGCATATGAATATGGCAATCATTCAATACCATGATATACATCAAAATGCCATGATAATATGAAGTGTCACCATCCTTGTTTTATAATAGCACAATCATTTTTGCAAGAGAGGTTTCATCGCCCATCTCACTCTCATGAGCTTTATTTTTCCATCTCTTAGGAAATCATTTCTTATTTATAAATCCTCTTCTGTACGTTTAAAAGCATGTTCAACATCTTCCCATTTTGTTGAACGTCTGTCTGTCGTGAAACACCATGCAGCTCTCTCTCATGCTGAACCACCGACAGTGTGTCTAAATATAGGCTAGTGATACATAAAGCCCCTCTGTGTGAAGACATGACGATGTGTCTGGCTCTGATAATCATTATCCTGTTTGCAAACAGGAACTAACAACAAATGTGGGAGAATCAATTAAACTAAATGAGAGGAACATTATCTAAGCCACTACTTATGGGCTGTTGTACCGATTTAAAAAGAGTAAAGAAGAAACAAGTATGTCAGTGTTATTTTGGTATTATTTAAATATTATTGTAGGTTTTTTTATTAGTATTTATTTTTATTTTTTTCAGCTTTCATTTTTAAATTTTAGTCATTCTGTTAGGTGTTTTGTCATTTTATTCATTATTCATTTTATTTTACTTCTATTTAGTTTTCATTTATTTTTTTCCATTTCAGTCATTTTAGTACTTCAACTTAACTTTTTTTTTCCAGTTAGCGGCCAAATGCAACATTTTTAATTTTCATTTTGTTTAAGTTTTTCATCTTATATTTGATTTTTATTTGTTTAGTTTTAATTTAATTCAATTACCAAAAATGTTTTTAAGTTATAGTTTTAGTTAACAACTGTTTTATTTCATTTCAGTTTTAATTCAATTAACGAAAATGTTTTAGTTACAGTTTTATTGATTTCATTTCAGTTTTAATTCAACTAAAAATCTTTTTAGTTAACAACAGTTTCAGTTATTTTTTTATTTCAGTTTTAAATCAATTTACGGAAATGTTTTTAGTTATAGTTTTAGTTAACAACACTTGTGTGTCTGCATATAAACATGCTTACCAATATTTGGGTGGTTTAAATTCTTCATGATTGTGACTTCTCTGGAAAGCTGTTGAAGAGAAGAATATAATTAAATGTAATCAACATGTCACAATGAATTGTTAAACAAAAGCTTTGCTCCATCTTTCAGCATTAACATGAAACAGGATGCTAAATACAGCTGGACTGTGTCATTGTCATAGTGAACAGAGTGCTTCCTTTTCAGTGGAAACTAGCGTTAAGTGCTATTCATTATTGATCTCTTTTATAAAAAAAAAAAAAAAAAAAAAAAAAAAAAAAAAAAAAAAAAGGCTGAATCCTCCCCTCTCAATGGAATGGAAGAGTCATGCATCTTTAATAGTGCTATAGTAGGCAGACTGTGTTCCTGAGCTGTTAGCACGTACTGCTTTCCACGTCCCGCTTTCACAAGTGTAGCTGTAGCTTCGGAGAAGGTGTGTGAGAGATGCGGTGCGATTTTGGACCGCAGGGAAACACTTTCAGTACATCATATACCCAATCCAATTCTCACCACACTACATTTTGTGAGTTATACCCACTCATAACCACTTCTTTTTTTTTTCTCAACTAAACATTGAGGCCACTGCAGAACTCATAAGAAAGAACAATTAGATACAACCTCAGATATCACCATACTTCCCCAGCTGATTAATCATTGTACATTAAGACATTTTTTGTATTACAACTTTAAATATGCAAAAGAGATTAATTAAATATGCACAAACATGCATCCATTTCCAGAACAGAAATCTGAACACTGGACAAAAGCAGGTTCGAAATTCTTGTTTGAATATCTTTTTATCACTCTATAAATCAGAAAAAAAAATGTTTTTAGAAAAAAAAATAAAATAAATAATAATAATAATAATAATAATAATAATAATAATAATAATAATAATAATAATAATATATATATATATATATATATATATATATATATATATATATATATATATATATATATATATATATATATATATATATATATATATATATATATATTTTTTTTTTTTTTTTTTTTTTTTTTATTAGGCAAATGATAAACAGACCCTCTGTAAAAAGCTTTAGAGCAAAGACTGGAATAAAACTGTAAAGCTTGGTTAAGATTTCTGGCTCAGTGCATGAGAAAAAACTCATTTTGAGAAAACAGCCTTGAAAGACAAGTACTGTAATTGAAATCCACAGATGCAAATAGATAAAGTATATTTTTTATATATATATATATATATATATATATATATATATATATATATATATATATATATATATATAAAAAAAACTTAGACTATTTTTTAATGGTCTAAAACAAAACAAGTTATGAAGGCAAAACAGGCCAAAATCTCAATTCACCAGTGCATAAAAAAATGGTTTTGCCTGTAGTGTATTGCCTTAATCTGAAGACCGTAAAAAATAATTGTGACAGGTAAAAGAAATGTTCCAGGTTCAATACAAGTTCAGCTTTAATATTAGGGAAAATATTCCAAACTCCTCCATTTATTCCTAAAAAATAAGTAGATGACATTGTTACAGTAACACATTTTCAGTGGAAATGTGCTCATGTTTTTGTACAAGGACTAAAATTGAGGTCAGTAAGCAAATTATTGCTATTATTATTAATAATTATTATTACTCGGCAGAAATCCATGTTTATTCAGCAAGGATGCGTAAATTGATTACACATGACGGTAAAGATATTTATGTTACAAACGATTTCTCTTTCAAACAAATACTGTTCCTTTGAACTTTCTATTCAAAGAAAATTCAACTTTAAATTTCAAAATATATGAAAAAAATATTTTAAATTGTTCCATATAAATTGTAACAAACACAATATTACATTTTTTCTGATCAAATAAATGCAATTCTTTCAAAACCCATTACAAAATATTACTGACCCCAAATGTTTGAATGGTAGTGTGACCACACAGGGGTTCACTGAACATTATGAACGATTCGTAGAGATCAGTGTTGTGAATCAGTTCACTGAAACTGACATTTTGAACTGACTGACATTCATGAATCAAACTAACACCATTTTTGCTAATTTATTTGCCAAGTTTAAAAAAAAAAAAAAAAAAGTGAAAATACCATAAATATTCAATAATATATATCATCCAGCCCTAATACTCACTACATGTAAGCAATATTTTTGAAGTCTCATCACTGCTCTCTGAATACTGCAAACTGCCCATGATAAGAAAAGTGAAGATAAGGGGGGGAGAGAGAGAGAGAGAGAGAAAGACGGGAGGGAAATTTACCAAAATGCAAATCAATAGTGCGTTGTCTCTATACTATCAGCCTAAAAGTTTGGTGAAGCAGAGAGGTCTGGGAAAGGCCAGATAAGACGCTGTCTATTGATTTATAACACATGACTCAAACGATGCAATCCTGTTCTCACTGTTATTAGACAGTGGCGCTGTCAAAATATCTGAATCCATCAACTCCTTGATTAAAGGACATTCAGATCTGTTGATTAAGACAAGATCAATGCTTTCTTAAACATTTAAGATAAAATAACTATCAAACGGAAAACAAAAAAGGGGGGGGGTCCAAAAATTCTTCATTTTACATGATGACCTTGCTTTCAAGTCATTTTTTATTCCAGTTTCAAATGAATTCAAATTAATTTCTGATTTATATTTCCACATAATTGTCTTTTCTGTTTTTCTAAAGATTTTCTTCTGTCTCTCTGAGCTCTCACACTCTCTCTCCCTTTGGTGCACCATCTTAACGCCTCTGTGATGACTAAAAAAAAACACCAGTCCACAGCAGAACATCTCACTTCAGTTGAGGGACCAGACCTAGTGCGGATCTCAAACGCCCACGGGCAATTACACAACCTCCGACTCACAACAACACACACGCACAATCATGAGGACACGTGTTAGAGTAACACAACCTGGAATGTCAAAAAACATCACTGAATGCTCCAAGAGCAAGGAAATTAAAGACAGATTGAAACAGAAATAATGTGCACATGCTTAAGATGCTGATATAACTTCCTCTCAACTTCACGCTTTTCAGAAACTTACTGCTGTTATTGTTAACAAAAACTAGTAAATAAATTGTTTTTGCTAATTAAAGCTGAAATAGATCATAAAAAAGCATGAAAAACATACACTTAAACAACAACCAAAATAACATTAAAGTACTAAAATTACTAAAACAAATTAAAAAAAAAAAAACTAATAAAATGACAAAAGCATGCACATAAGAAAATGACTAAAACTTAAACTAAAAAAAAAAAGAAACTAATTCAAAATATTAATAAATCTAATAGTATTATTACAGAATTATTTATATACTGTTACATATTCTCAACCTACTCCAAAACTATAAACGTTGGTATGTGGCTATGTATAAAGTGGATTCAATTATATTACTAAATATTTATTTATTCTGAGTGTTTATAGTAATATCATTGTGTTTAGCATTGTTTTTTTGGTCACACTTTATTTTAAGGTGCCATTCTCACCATTAACAAACCATTAACTATGACTTTTGCCTCAAACTCCTAATTTGCTGCTTATTAATAGTTAGTAAGGTAGTTGTTAAGTTTAGGTATTGGGTAGGATTAGGGATGTAGAATATGGTCATGCAGAATAAATATTAATAAACAGTTAATATGTTAATAATAGGCATGCTAATAAGCAACTAGTTAATAGTGAGAGCTGGTCCCTATTTGTCCAAATTTGTTACTGTTTTTTTATTTAATCATTTATACTTTTAAAGCCACTATTGATTAAGATCTGAACTTGACTGGACTGCTATTAAATAACACTGCGTCAACTGTGACTTTCCTGCATTTTGAAGTTGCCATCTGTATCTGTACAGGTGTTATTTACAGCTATCACGAGAACAGAAAAGAATCAGTGTCGGCATGATATCATCTTCCTGCAGCTCTAGGTTCATTAGTCACATCATATTTTCTGATTAGTTTTAAAACAACCTCGCAGCAAAACCAAGACCTCTTTGGTTCAATTCATTTATGCAAGCTATTGTATAAACAGGACAATTTGAAAGTCACACTTTTTAGTAAATACAGTCACCCATTTCAAACACTTTGTGAAAGTAGGCAATGAGGATGAATTGTGTATTTTACATAAAAAAAAAAAAAAACAACAACAGGGCAAATTAGCATTAGAGTGCAATTCCATAAAAAGTGCCAATGGGAGGGGAAAATTCTGTGCGATTTACTGACAATGAGCACATTAAAGAACACACACACAGCCAGATCATTTCCATAATGACCAGCGCAATCTACCAAGAGCAGCGCAAATTACCACCTGCTTTAAGACATGCCTTTTTTTGGGCATTAGATAATGGCGCAAATACCAGTAATTTGACAAGCGCAAACATTAGTAAATCACGTTGCATGATTCCTTTTAAAAAAAAAATCTTTTTTTTTAAGAAATATCACGATTTTATCATGATTCTTTGTCATGTTGGTTTTACTATTTTGTCTGAGCAGTGCAGCCAAAATAATTTCCCTGTTATAAAGACAAAGCCTTTCAAGGTAACAAAATATAAAAAAAGAATGGTGGATATTTAGGCCAAAGTGGGCGAAGATAAAAATCTGTCATTATTTTATCTTTGTTATACAAAGATACACGTTACAAATACACATAATATACAAATAAAACAAACAGTGCTTTATTTTCAGGTACAATAGGCATATTTAGCAGGAGCATTCAAGAAATTGAATGAACAAATACAAAAATAAAACACTATATAGATTGATTCCTATTAAATCAGCTGTATTATTTTTTTTTCTGTCAAGAGTAGTTATTTTTTTCTCTTTGCGTTTTTTTTTTTGTTTTAACATTAAAGAATAAACATTCTTAAAGAGTCTGTAAATAAAATAAAAAGAGTCTGTCGATTCTGTCATAGTGTTTTATATTTATACCATCATTTACTCACTCAAAATTAGTTTTAAACCTGAATGAGTTTCTTTCTTCTGCTGAACAGCTATTTTGAAGAATGTGGAAAACCAAACAGTTGCTGGTCCACAGTGACTTCCATAGTATTTTTTTCCTTCTATCAAATTCAATGTGGACCGGCAACATTTTGGTTACCCACATTCTTCAAAATATCATCTTTTGTGTTCAGCACAAGAAAGAAATTAATACAGGTTTGGGACAACATGCGAGAGAGTAAATAATGACAGAAATTAAATTTTAGGGTGAACTATCCCTTTAATGACAGTCGGCAGCATGTTTAGTTCTGTCCCTTTAAGACCTGCACGCATCTAATGTACAGACACGCATCCGTTTGTCTGAACTGTTTACTTTCAATTTAGACATGATCAACTGAGTCTATACATAAACCTTGTGTGTTTTGACAGTATTAGCGCAAAAGATAACTTAGTTGAGTAATCAGGAGCTGTTAGACAGGCTTTTTAGTGCGCGCACTTCAGGTGTACGGGCTCAGAAAAAGCGCACATCAGACCAGCTCGTGAATGAAACGTTTAACCAACAAGGCTTTAAAACACACGCAAATAATGTACTTTTGTGATTGCAAATAAGTGCAGTGTCCCGTGAGAGTAACTCTACCGCTGAGTTAACACTGATGTGAATGTATGTGGCGTTGTACAGTATATTGATACGGAGGCGTCAGAACTGAAACTGATCAAATGTGCGCTGTAGCACGATACTACGATATTTCTCCAAAAGCAGATCGTGGAGACATTTTTATCGTCCACGATCATAAATCGCCCATATCGCACACCCCTACTCTCCAAACATAAATTTTGCATCTGAAACTCCTACAAATGCATATTCAATAAGGTCAGGTGCAAAAATAACTGTCCACGCCTTTTCAGCACTAATTCTTCACAGCATTTCTTCACTTCTTCTTAGTAAATCCTGACAGTACTATTTTAATGCTAAAAGATGGTTTGTGCTGGCACAAGCTGTTAGTAAATCTGGCCTTTAATGTGAAAAAAATAAATAAAAATCATTTCATCGTTAGCACATATATATACACACACACCATAAAGGGTTACATGGAAGAGAAAATGAAAGCGATGCAGATAATTCGAGAAAAAACAGAAAGATCAAAGAGGCCTGATTGGGCCGGTCTCTCATTATTGCGGTGCGTGAGTCACAGCCGTGTTTTGGCTGACGACCAGCAGGCCACAGAGAGAGGATATACTCTGAATCCCAATCAATGGCGCTGTGGAAAAACTAATGGTGACTGCGACGAGCAGCTTCCAGTTATATTTAGAGATGCGTCCTCTGCTTGTATATCTCTGAGCGAGCGCTGATTAGCATTATCATTTGAATTCTTCTGATCATCCCATGCCCACATCTCTCCCGGCCTTTCATTTCACATTTATCTCTCATATGTACACCTTCTACTCCACTCATTCGGGCTGTCATCAGGCTGTTTGTGTCTCTGCCTGTTCTGGCCTTTATCTTCCATCTCATACCATTTTGAGATCCCTCCAGTCTGTCACTTCACTGTCGGCCCAACCAAATGTCCATCTGTCCTTCCCCTCATATCCTCTTCCTCCTCCTCTTCTCTCCATCTTAGCTGTTGTGATTGTAAACTCCAAACTGTTCATCAGAACACTGTTATAATCAAGTGCAATGCTAATGAGTGACAAGCAATAAAGGTTTGTGGAAGAGTTTTTGTTCTGATCATCCACAATCATGAAAAGCATGCGACATAATGCTGATTGGTATTTATAGCAACCTAATCTCATGGCGAAAACATACCTCTGGCAACTTTTTCACAAGACGTGAAATACATACCGCCATGTATATTATGTGACATATTCGATGTGAAATGTCCACTGAGTGGCGCTAAAAGTTTGCGGTTTTTTTCCATGGAACAGATGAACGTACATATGGTACTTTTTATGTGACATTGGTTTTGTAGGTGTCACCACAGTTCTGACTTGAAATGTCCGTTGAGTGGCACTATAACTGTAATACTCCGTGACATTTTAACGTTAGGGTTAGTACCATCTACACTATACCTAAACAATAGTATGAACAAAAGCGAATGTGACAAAAACGCATTCATGAGCATGCCACTTTAGCTTGTTTTTCGGTCTTTCATCTTTCAGCTCTTTCATCGTGTCATGTTTTTGACGGGATTTGTACCCAAGGATTCCACATCCTAAGTCCAATTCCGTGCCGGCTGAGCCACCGAGAAAGCTTGTTATGTCCAGAAAGCGAAACATACATAGCTATAAATCATAAGGGTGTATGAAAACGATTACAAGTGCTTGATGTTTACCACCTCTTGTGTTCATTTCTGTTGGAAACTGCAGCGATATGTACTTATTGGGACATATTTCTCGTCTTACGAAAAAAGTTCCCACAGGTAGCTACGTTTTCGTCATGAGATCAGGTGGCTTTATTTCTGTGTCATCACAACAGGTAATTACATTTATAATACTATCCCAGAGTTTCTGCTAAAGGAGCATCATTAACCACTGCTCAGCAAATTTTCATGGGTTAAGTCCAGTCATTTCAATAGGAACCCAAACGATAGGGAATTTCACATAATGCCGAAAGACTTCCCAAAGGAAATTTTGCATCAGTTCAGCTGGACACGTGAATTCTTCACACTGACCAACGGGTTTAAAAGTGACTTTTGTGTGAGCGGTGATTCATATATCGTTACACTACTGACAATAGACAATTGAGCTTTTTTGTTCACAATTTCAATAAAGTGATCAAAACCTTCTACATTGACATTAGAAATGGGAATCATTTCCAGTTCCTTAATGACTAATAATAATAATAATAATAATAATAATAATAATTTCTTTAATACATTTAGCATGTTCATTTTAAGTTTGACAATGACTTGCGATTCAAAGAGTAAGTAGCGAGACACTACAAACTATTTGGCGAGTCATTAAACTGATTCAAACAAATCTCGTGAGATTGATTCACAAGTCCTTTTGGTTTGTAAAAAAAAAAAAGTTGATAATCAGTTAATGAATCCGTCTACATTAGTCACACTGTATGATTGTTGTTGAGTACAATCAGCAAGAATAATCCAACAGAAAGATCTTTTATTTATTTTTTAGTTCTTGTTGATTCACAACTTGCTAAAAAGTTTTTTTTTTTTAACTGAGGAACTATAGATGTAGCAATACTTAATCTATAAGAGTGTCACATCAATCAATTAAAACTGAGAGTGCGCAAACACACACACAAAAAAAAAAAAAGTATATTTTATATTTACACACAGACAATAGCCGTTTCTCAATATGCGTTCTTGTCTGTTCTTGGTGAAACGTCATTGCCCAAAAACCCACATAATTTTCAAAATATTACTGTTATTGTGCCATGAAATGTAGTTTTAAGAGTTTTTCAGGCGAGAATGTACTTTTTTAAACCTCAAATCTAAAGTTTATTTATAAAGATAAAGAAAATTTGCTATGCTAGTTTTGGAGCCTGGGCGATCACCGGGCACTCAGTGCTCATGTATCCGCTGAGAGCAGCCTTACGCTCAGCTAGTCCTTCCGACATTTCCCACTGACTCTGATGTCTCTGTAGTGATTTAAAATGAGATACAATTCGTTTTGGGTATATTTAACAGGCATTCGTGGTCTCATGAATCTATTACTTGTTCCTAGTCATATTGTTTTGGCTAAGCACAAAGTTATGTTTAACTTTACATATTTATTTTGAACTTTACCGTAGTACAGCGCTGACTTTGTACTGTAGCATACGTTTGACTGAATTGTTTGCTTTTGTCTTTATTTTTTCTTATACTTTTATAATGGCTATTATTGTTCATTAAAATGGACATTTAACAAAAATAGGCAGAGTTGTGCTTATTGTCGTGCTTTATCGTTGATCGCTACTTTCCGGCATATACCACGCCTATCAAGTAAGGGTACTGTTGGCAGTGGAAACGCAAGTTGGATCAGGGTGTTCCGTCCCGAATAGTACCGTACTATACTGACCCGTACCGCTCGGTGGAAACGAACCATATGTGAGTCGATCAATGATTATATGTAAAATAAACAATTCTGAATTAAATCTGTTCACCCAAGAAGACTTAAATTAAACCACTTGATTCATATGGACTACTGTTATAATGTCTTCAGTCTTCAGAATAAATTCAGTTGCCTAGATTTTCAATGAATAGACAAAAAGAACACATAGAATTCAAGCTGTCTGTGCTATATTAACTGCATAACCAAATTACAGCATTTGCTCTCTCTCAATTCTCACACAGCTTTGTACACATTTAGAAATAAACCTTTCCAAACACAAGGTTGCAAATGCGCAGGTGTGGCAGGCTGTTCTCAGTGGAGAGCAGGTTGAGTGGCGGCGCTGCCTGCAGTAGGTGGGCAGAGTATTGCAGCACAGCTGGTGTACTTCACTATTTGAGCTCAGAGTGTGAAGGTTACTGCTGGAGGAGCTTCTGTTTCAATAGACTTCTCATAATGAAGGGTGACTGAGAACACTAGCTGAAAGGATGTTCCATTTCTACTACACAAGACTTTGATAAATGCTCTGGATAGCACAGAAGATCAGCACTGCAGTCAGTATTCAGTTTAGAAATCTGAGCGGACTGCCAACATTACCTATGAATCAGAATGAAACTGCACCACTGCCCAACACAAAACTAACCAAGTAGCCAATACGCAATACCACTAGGGCTGCATGATATATCGCATGCGATATTTAATGCACATCTTGTCAGCAAAGCCAGTTCTGTAATCAATAATGAACGTGGTTTTGCGCAGCTTGTCAGTGAACAACGGCTCTGTGTAGTAAATGCTGCTCCATGTGAAATCACACACGTGATGGAAATTACCGCTGATTACAGAACCGGCTTTACTGACAAGATGCGCATTAAATATCGCATGCAATATATCGTGCAGCCCTAAATACCACACCGACAAAAACAATGTCTCAGAGTCATGACCAAACAGAGAACGAGAATGTCAACTTCCTGTAGGTAAATGACACAACAATAGCAGCAATGAAGCCCTGAATCATAACAGAGTTTTACATTCAATAAGCATAACACATGCACATTTTAGTATTAAACGTGAATCTTACCTTTTGAAGGCTTGTTGGATTTAGTTGGGTTTTATCAATAATTTTTATTGCCACCTGAGAAAGAAAAAAAAATTTTTAGTGGAATTTTACAAAATTTTAGGAAAACTGGCAACGTACAATATTATTCAATTATATACACTTCCATTCAAAAGTTTGGGGTTGGTGAGATTTAAATTTATTTGATTAAAAAAAACAAAACAATAAAAACCGTAATACTGTAAAATAATATTACAATTGAAAATAGCTCTTTTTAATTTTAAATTTTAAAATATAACTTATTCCTGTGATGCAAAGTTGAATTTTCAGCATCATAACTCCAGTCTTCAGTGTCACATGATCATTCAATAATCATTCTCATATGCTGATTTGCTGCTCAGGTATTATCAAATATTATTGGTGAGCAGTTAATATTAATGGTTTTTATTATATAAACGTTGAAAACAGTTGTGCTGCTTAATATTTTTGTCAAAACAGTGATTTTTTTCATGTGTTTTCATTTTCAATGTTTTTAAAATTTATCATACTGCTCAACTGAGTTTTGCAATTCAAAAAATTCCAAAAGGAAACATGAAAGCAGAAACGCTAATGTGTTTGTGTCTGGAAAACCCCTGCAGCCAACTGTGTGTCAGGAAACACAATCATGACTCCTGATTCCTCACCTCGCTTCCTGTGAGGATATGGCGAGCCAGTTTGACCTTGGCGAAGTTGCCCTTCCCAATGGTTTTTAGAAGTCGGTAATTCCCAATAAGAGGGTGCACATCATCTAATCCCGAGCCAGAATTTCGGTTTCGACCACTCGACCTCACAGATCGAGAGGTCACCTCCCCTCGGCCATGGCCATTCGTTGTATGCTGTTAGGAAAAAGAAAAAAAACATGAAAATTACAAACAGTAACAACAATAGGGCTGCAACAAATGATTAGTTTTGATAATCGATTAATCTAACGATTATTAGAACGGTTAATCGACTAGTCGTCGATTATTTCACTGATTAATAAGTAGACATTGATTATTCAGCTTTTGCAATTAGTTAAAATGTTGAGTTATGCTTATTTTAACAAATATATAACAGTAATCACTTCAGCTTTTGACAGGCATATGTAATTACAATTATTATACAATTAATTTATGCAAATATATATATATTTGGCACACAAAATAGATGACCAACAGAGAAACTCTCTCATTCACCATGTAATTAGTGATATGAAAAAGTAACTGAATGACATATCATTCTGCCAAACATCTCCTTTTGTAAGTCATATGGATAAGAAACAAAATATAAAGGTGATAAGACATTTTATTTTTGGATAAACTTTTATTCACAAAATCAACTCTTAAAATACCTTTTAGGGTTATGATAATCAAAACAGTCCTGAGCTAGATCAAGCTTTGATCTTTGCAAACCAAACTATCAATTTAATGAAATAATATTTTTTTCCCCCACTAATAAAAAGATTTTATCACTAGCTAGCTCCACACTGGAGAGCTGCTTTATAACAGAAAATCAAGTTGTAATTCTAACTGAAATCTACACTGACTCTGGTTTTTCATGTTTAATACTGTAAAGCTGCTTGATTTAAGGCTATTGCATAAAGTACTATATAAACAAACGTGACATGACTGGACTTTACTGCAGAGCTCGTGCAAACATCCACATTGCTGTAATCACATGCGTTTTTAACTGCTGCTTTCACACAACACTGTCAGTTTTTGTTGTGTTTATTTCATTATTGAGAGGAAAGCGCACAGCATATATTTACATATTCATTCAAACGCCGCTCAGCAGCTTCAGGTTTGTTCGGCTGCGTTTTCTCTGAAGTGCTGTATGTCTTCTTCTCTTGAATTGCATCCAGGAGGGCTGAATTACAGTCTTGCGCTACAGTGCCACACTGGTCAAAACCGCATTATTGCAGGCTCTTACATTAGGTCATACAAGATCAAACGACTACTTGACAACAAAAATATGTCGACAATTTTTTTTAATCGACGACGTTGTTGATAATGTTGACTAATCGCTGCAGCCCTAAACAACAAATATGCATGTTACTGCATATAAAAAATAGCAATCGTTATCTACACATGGAAACCTAAATCCCCCCAAAACTTTCCAAATGATCATTTCAGCCTTGCTCACTTTATCCCAGATTTTGCCCTCCATAAATGTACACGATTTCTGCCCAGTCATGTAAAGACCAGAAATCACTAATATTGACTCTACCCATGCCAATTCAAAGAGGTCCATTAGCAGAGTCACATCCATCAACACCCCTACAACATATCTTTATTATTGTGCCATTGTCACAAATGATATTACATCATAAGTCATATGCATTTACATTCACCATTTCTTCAAAAATGACAAAAATTGCCAAACGTTAAGCAAAAGTCTGAAATCAAAAATAACACTATATATACACATATACTGTGATTTTATTCTATTTTTAGGAAGTTCACGCCATTACGCTAACATTTCTCAAGGTCTCTTGTAACCTTGTGAGATGACCTTTGTGCAACATACACCAGGCTACAAATAACACAGAGAATAACTGAATTGTCCCATTCAGAGGTCACGAGTGCAACAGGATGACGTTTAGTAAGTCGGTGAGTCTCATGTGATGCTAACACCTCTGTATGCAAGGCAATGCTGACACTGCGCTATACAATGCTCCCACTAAATCCTGCATATTGTCCCTGACGGCCCGACTTGACTGTTATCCACAAAGCTCTGCCTAATAGATTTATAAATCCACCAACAGCCTCAGGCTTGATACAAAACGTACGAAATGCAATAAAACACGAAGAAGAGTCATGATTAAAGGTCACTTACGCTTATTGTTAAACGATGCTTCATATTAGATTGCGATCCTCTAATTTTTGAGTTGGCAAGCTGAATGGCATTGAACCAAACAGTCCTGTCTTTTCTGTGAGAAGAACTCATCAATACTCTCCCATCCACCAACAACGTTACTGACGAGCTGCATCACTGCTGGAGTCTTTTTGACACCCAGTGCGTGTGTGTGTGTGTGTGTGTGAGTGTGTGAGAGAGAGGCACAGAGATTTCGGGGCGGGTTGGGTTGATACCTCGTTCAGTTTTGAAAAAAGTCAAACAAGAACTGTGCATTGTGATTCTCATAAGGTATTATAAACATGAACAAATGTCAATAAACAATCCATACAGAATAACTTTCACACACTGAAGCATCTACAGATGTCTTTAACTTAATATATGTATAGAATTTCAGTAAGCACACAATGTTCTCTTTTAATTCAGCAATAAAAAGAGCAATTCATATAGATTTAGACAGAACGACAGACAAATGGAATGCCAGACAGAATATTAGAACAATAGATAGAACAGTAGATACATTTAAAACAGATAGCTAGACAGATAGACATATATGCATCGGAAAAGTCAAAGGTAACCAAGTGCCACATTATTCACAGGCAGCTTTCAGGGGGACCTGCATTAGGGCGCGTGCTCATGTCACCTTCCCTCACTGCTGAGCTATGAGCAGTAACCTATAGGACAGACTGACGCCGATGCGCAATATCTGCATCCTATCGGCGCATTAAACACGCAAACCCACGCACGCTCACTCACCGGCGTGCAGGACTTTAATCAAGCATATGTTGCACTCATAAGCAGAAAAGCAGCCAAATTACCGATGCCCTGGACCCCATGCGTCACTTCAGCCTGGTGCCCCATCTGTCCAAAGACTGGCACAATACTGCTAATCCACTTAAAGCACACAAAACGCGATAAGACACTGCCCTTAATTCTGGAGGAAAATCAGCTTGAATGATTTCAGATCGGTTTGACCATAATCGCTGTCTAGGTAGGCAGCTCTCCAGGTTTTGAGACACGACCATAAATTGCGACGCGACAAGATCAAAATAACACACGCACAAGTGATAAATCAACAGTCAGTCTACTGCAGTTATTATGACTGACTTAACAAATAATAAAACATAAATAGGCTACTTACGTTTTCAGCCTTCCGCTCGTTGACGGTGGGCAGAGGGGCTCTTGTTGTTGACATAGTGTTGATGGAAAGCTGCTTTCCCGGAATTACGATTTAAGCAGCAGGTTTTGCGGTGCAACGAAGGGGAAAATATATATTTGACAGATTACACGCTTGGTCAATATCATTGATTTGCTTCTAAAGCTGGTAACAAACTTGTTAAAAGTTTGGGAGAAATATTCCGCTGACGTTAATTACCGATCGCAAGCCATCTAAGAGATCCCAAAATAGCGAATGAGACCGGCTAACTTGTGCACTGTTAAAAACATAATACTTTCAGGCCTGGCGTCGCTGTCAGCTTCATATTTCGGATGTCCGGTTCAAGTAAGAATAGAGAAAATTCTCCTCCGCCGCGATCTCTCCCAAAGACAATCTGCTCATCGAGCGGACTGTCCGGTACATTCAGCGGCGGGCTAAAGCGGGCGGTCACAGGCGTCGCGGCCTCGGGGAGGACGCGCTTGTTTACGGTTCCATTCCAGCCGAACAGCCGCGTCTGTTGCCTCTCGTTCAAAGCGAGATCCAAGATGGCTGCCCAAGAGCGCAGGAGTTTCGAGCCGAGCCCTGAGAGAGACAGAGGAAGTGAGGAAACAGACGGATCCCTGTGCTCATTGGAGAGCGCCGCATCCCTCAGAGATCTGAAGGTGTTCATATGGAAAAAAGGGGAAAATTTCGTCATACCATAACAACTGTGACACACCCTGCTCAATTGAAGAGCAATTTTACCATATATGGCTTGACCGTTATTGTCAAGCGAAGACAGAGGTTTTCAATTAATTAGTCAGTGTGCTTTATTGAAAGATGCACTTTTGAGAAATATAATTAAAAAGTATTGTACGCTGACATGAGATAGAAAATGCAGATTTGTTGGTTTTCCAGAAACCAGCTTCCGCATGGAGCGGGTCGCCCCCTGTGAGCGTCACCATTTTGATATCTCAGGATCTCAAAAGTACATCTAGAGGCAAACCTACCGAACAATATCTTCCCATATTAATATCAAGGAATAGATTCCTCGTAATATCAGAATTAGCTTTTATTGCCAGGTGTGAAAAAAAAAAAAAAAAAAAAAAATATATATATATATATATATATATATATATATATATATATATATATATACATATATACATTACATATACATATATACATATATATATATATATATATATATATATATACACATATATATATATATATATATATATATATATATATACATATATATATATATATATATATATATATATATATATATATATATATATCAAGTAAATAGAATACCTAAAACACCAGACAAATAATGTATACACAGATATCATCTACAGATATGTGCAAGGTGAAATGCAGTGTACAGAAATTGTGCCAGTATGTATTTGCAGTTTAATAAATATAATTGTATTTTCATGTTGCATATGAAATATATTCATATGCAACATGCATATGAATATATTTCCCTTAACATAAACAGCTTATTCCTTTCCTATGCAATACCAAAAGTCTATAGTCATCCTTATTGTAGGCTTCACTGTTTCAATGTCAAAACTTTCATGGGTGCATTTGACATTTTAATTAAATGCCAAAAGTCATGACCATCAAAGATAGAGGGGCTCATACAATGGCGGACTTTAGAGTCAGAAACGGCTGAGAACCACTGACTTGCAGCAATGTGCCAGATGAACCATCAGTTAGATGTACTGGTGTATATGTGCCATCTAGTGGCCATTTTAGGCTTGACGTTCAACCATAAATTATTGTTTTACACAATAAATACTTCTACTACTTGACATACACAGGAGTTAAAGAAAAAAAAATATTTTGACTGAAAATTTTTCCTCGGCCAAACCCCATTCCACAGCCATACCTGTCACACACCCAGTTTAAGAGCTGTGTTTTTCTTCTTGTAATTAGGAGCGCTTTTCCTCCGAATTTAAAAAATTTAGGAGCACCTTCTAATCAATAATAAAAAAAATTCTGATCAAAAATTAGCCTTCTTAATACGAGGTGACATTTGACTCAAAGTGATTTACAGGGGCTTTTTCTTTTTACCTTTGTAAATGCATTTTTCTAATTTTATTAAATGTATGCAGTGTTTCCTCTAGGATTTATTCCAGCTGTGGTGGCAGGATTGTTTCCCATGGACCATGTCCCCTCCCCACCCAAAAAACACCTGCACTCAGAATTGAATTTATTTTAACTAAAAAAGACAAGTATGTCTTTGAATAATTTAGTAAATCATAAAATAAGAACAAATAAATTAATGACAATCAATAGCACAAACAAAAATAATAACAACATACAAATTAAATTATCAGTACTTAATTTTTTTTCAGTTAGGTCTAACTATAATCTATTCAACTGTATAATAACACTGGATAGTCTTCACTGTATAATGAAAGACATCAGCAGGTTTATTTAGGCTGCTGTCTCTTTAAGACCTCATGCATGGATCTAATATGTTGCACATGGCTCTATGCTTACTTTTCTTTTTAGGAGCTTTGTCCTCCTAATTTAATTAGGAGCACCTTCTGATCAATAATCAAAAATTCTGACTTACAGGGGCATTTTCTTTTTTGCAATGGCATCATTTTCATCTATGTCAAATTCAAAAATTTATGTTTATAAGCTTTTTAAAATTTCTATTTAAAAAAAAATATAAGAAGTAGAATAAGACAAATAAGTTACCAATTATATGAATTTAGAATTAATAAAAAAATAATTTGTACTACAGAGGTGGCACAGAAGAACACAAAAGTGGCTTGTAGGTACATTTTCAGACGTTTAATGAGGCTCAGAGGTGGCATGAGTGCAATTCAATTAATAAATTAATGTGGCGATTAATGTTTCAAATTTACAATTTTGAATACAGAACTATTAAATGATTTAAATAACTGAAATTATAAAGTAGCCCCTCAACTGAAACCGCCAGCAGGTGGCGGTAAGTCACTGATTTGATCACTGAATCATTCATTCAATTGATTCGTTCGAATGGCTGATTCATTCAGGAATGAATCAAGTGACTGTCTTTATGAATGGGGAATCATGAATCACTGACTCACTAGATTCGTTCAAAAACACTTTCATTCATGAATCTGATATGATTCACCGCTGTGTTTGCTTTTAGAGATGTGCAGCAGCTCAGCTGTTACTTTATTTGGAACTATTTTCGTTGATGATATAGAGTAAAATCATGCAGTACTTGTTTATTGATCTGTTGTATTAAATCAATATCACATTGGCAAACTCTCTTAATAATAATTAGAAGCTGTCACTCTCTTTATCGCGATCTGTGTGCACAGAAAATGAGAGTGCGCGAGTGAGTCCTCCAGATTAATAAAGCACGTGCAAATGTGATACATTCCGTCTGAACCTGCGGGAATGGTCTTAAATTCGGTTTTAAATTCTTTCCTTAATTTAAGACCTATTCAAACTAAAATCAAGACATTTATTACACTATTTGAGAAATGTAAGCCAATTTACGGCCTTAAAATTATGAAAAGTGAATTTAAGACATTAAAGAGAGGCAGGAACCCTGCAAATGACGGAAATCCGTCGTAGAGACGGAGAACTTTAATCCCTGCATACATCAATGAAAAATATGTCCCAAGAAATATCACTCCAAGTCTATGCTAGAAGTGCTCTTTGCATATTTGTAGTATGCATGTTTTTGGAGGGCAGAGTTTTGATGAGAAAGCATGTGGTTGAAGTAACAGGGGTGTTTTACAATAGCTGCCACCCCTGAAGTGAGTGATAAAATCAAGTGATGCCAAAATGGACAGAATTGTATCATAGTTCACCATTATTCCTGTTTATTTCATGTATTCCGTTACACAGATTCAAGGTACAACTTTATTTAGTTAAGAAAACAGAATCATCCATATAATGTACAGCAAAAACCTTTATTTTATGATTTCAAGAAAAAAAAAAAAAAAAATCAAGACGTGCAGTATAAGCAAACCCATGAATCAAAGTCAAGCTCACAATACAACAAAATCGCTCAATACAGACAATAAAGCTCAAAAGTTCTTAATACATCAGCAGCAAGTCAATGAAAGAGCTATATTAAAACCATTCTTGTAAATCAAAAATTAGGAGAAAGTGGGGCAAAACAAGACTGGGGCTAAACAGGAGGCCACTGTGATCCATTTTATCAAGAGGAGCCGGAAGTAGCAAGGTTCCAAGACGGCAGCTGCTGTTTTACATGTCATTTCTTTAAATGGCATCTATATCAAGGTCATCATCCTCTTCTGCTTTCTCAGGCTGAATGGTCTCCACCTTCAGCTCTCGGGCAGAGGAAGAGTACACAACCTAAAGCACAAAAACAGTTCAAATGAGAAAGATGAAGAATCAATCGGAGTATCACAAGCCAGCACAACAGTGTCTAATTCTAGCCCAGAGAAGACTAATGTAATTACACTAATTACAGTCCCAGGGCTCCTGCTGATAGTTAAAATATAAAGCTGTTTCTCTAATTAACTACTACATTTCCCTGTGTGTGGTGTGTGTAAGATTTAGTTTGGCTGTGCAATATTAAAAAACAAAACACATTATATATTATATCCAACTTTAAAAAATGTGCAAGAAATTACCTCAACATTTTCATCATCTTCCTCCTCCTCTGCTTCACTCCCCTCACTCTCCTCCTCTGCCTCCTTCAGCCATTTGACAAAGGGAGCTGCCTTGGCATGGATCTCCTTGGCCAGTTCCTTGGAAACATACTTCTTGGATACCTTGAAACACAGGAAAAGATATATTTTTCAAGATTTATAGTTCACAGTTCATGACCCCGATGCTATAAAATGCTGTATTAATACAAATGATGAGTATGTTGTACCTTCTCTGCCCATGTGAGGATGACATCCTCCTCCAGTAGGTCAGCATCATAGAGGTCTTTGAGAATGATGGCCACTCGTGGCAGAAGCTGACTTTGATGAAGCTTCACCAGACACTCAAAGCCTCCCAGCAGATACTTCTGAGCTTTCTTATCGTTGTGGCAGAACTAAAAGAAAAGGAGAATTCGGCACTTTCATTTATGAATCAAAAGCACTTTGTCTTTTGCAGAACCAGTAGATTATTTAAATGGCTTCAACTTCCTTTATCCAAGCAGTGGGTGAAAAGTGGTAGATATCAAAGCTGCTCATTTAAAAGTGTCATTTATAGTCAAGACTATATTTAGTTTGGCTTTACACTAACATCATAGCTTGTCAGCAGGTCTCTTGTGTCCTGCTATAAATACTCATCTATCACTAGGCCCAGATGGAAACTTTTATTTGTATTCTCAATACTGACTTTGGGGCAAAATCTGCCAAATTAAATGGAGTCGAGTACTATACTTAGCTCAAGGCACAATCAAATTAGCCAAAATATTTAATAAATTAATAAATAAAGTGATGGGGGTGTTCCAATTGTGTGGAAATTAGTAGAATGTCTTGCATAGTTCTGTACATGTAGATCCTGTGTGGGCCGGACTATCACATTTAAAATGAAAACTGGTGTTTTTTTGTTTTGTTTTTTTAAACACGTACCCGCAGGAAGTGACGTTTGTATTTCTTGATCTGGTCTCTGATGTTCTCGTCAAAAAGCAGTTCGCTCAATATAAGTGGCCCCATGGCTCTCACATCCAGCCTTTCTGCTTCAGCCAGAATCTCCTTATCAGCAGAGCCTATTGCTCCACTCTCTTTCTTTTGCTGATCAGAAAAAAAGAGAGAGATGCTCTTCAGTTGTTTGAATTCTAGTAGCATTAATAGAACCTTGGTTATTTATAACTATGTTAATTTAAATCTAATACACAGGTACAACGGTAAACTACAATTCAAAATTTTGGGGTCTGTTATTCTTATTATTTTTTGGAAAGAAAGCAATGCTTTTTCGACTGAATAAACTGACCAAAGGTGACAGTAAAAGACAATTTTACAAAAGATTTTTACATCAAATAAATGCTGTCCTTTTTAAGCTTTCTATTTATCAAAATATAGAAAAAAATGAATCAGCTTCTCAGTTGTTTTCACCATTGATAAATATTTCTTAAGCAGCAAATCATCATATTATCATGATTTCTGAATGTGATACTGAAGAGTGGGTTAATAACTGATGAAAATTCAAATGTGCATCACAGGAATAAGTTACATTTTAAGTGTTCTTTTAAATTTTAATAATATTTCACAATATTAAATTTTTCCACTGTATTTTTGATAAAATAAATGCACGCTTGGTGAGTATAGAAACTTCTTTGAACAACCCCAAACTTTTGAAAAGTAGTGTAACTTCACCAGATACAAGGATGTCACTAGAAAATATTTTTACATAGGAAACAGATAATGACATTATTTACTTTGACAAAGTTGTAGAACATGTTGACCCTCTCCTCCAGGGTTTTTTCCAGGTCCTCGCTGAGGGTCAGGTTCTTAGCATGGTCACTGATCTCCTCCATACGCCGACGCTGGGCCTCCTCTGTGGTTTCCTCTGCCCAGTCATCATCGTCTTCCTCACCATCCTACACATCAACAAACACTTTAATATACTGGTTACAAATGACATTAAAAATGTATGTAGAGTTAGTTATTCACAGGTATCTCTTACCACAGCATCTGGTGCATCTATGTCGTTATGGTTCCGAGCCTCACCACTTCCCGATCCATTCTCCTTATCCTTCTTTCTGTTTTTCTTCTCTTTCTCCTTCTTCTCTTTCACACAACTGCTATCACTCTCTGCATTTCAAATAGATAAGCAATTAATAGGGTTTATAAAGCTCATATGCAATACTAATATCAGAAATGTAAAAAGCAAGCAGTATTAAACCCTTTTTCTAACAAACACGAGGCATAAACCTGATGCTAAATACACACTAGTAGATGCATTTGAACAGCCCACAGTAGAACACAACTCACCAGGTGGGTTTTTGAGGATGAATGTGCACAGTTTGTGCCGAGTGTCCAGCATTCCCTGATTTCCACAAGCCTTGCAAGAGCTTCCGATGGTCTGCTTCTTTGGGTTAACATGCTGAGAAACAAAGAAACTAACTGAACAACAGATATTATGAGGAGCATTTCTGAAAATGAAACTTTGAATTGTTCTGTCAACAAAAGTTTTGATTTTCACGTTCAAAAACATTGAGGATTGAACTGCATTTTAGATATCAGCTAAAAATGTGGAACTATGACAAACTTGCTATTATAAGGAACTGCAATGATTTATTCAAAATGGCTTAAGTGTTTACTTGTATTATTAGATAAATCAGAAGTATTTTTTCTTCAAAGTATCTTCACAAACATACATATAAATAGCTTTAATGCCATAAATGTATAAATTAAACTATAATTACTGCTAACTAAACTAAATACATAGGATCAATATAATAATTTTATATTACTCCTATATATAGCAGACATTTACGGACTTCTGAATTTTGAGCACTAGAACCAGTGTTGGTATTATTGAAATAAATTTATTAAAAACAGTCTTTGTGAAATAAATAAATAAATATTAGATGGTAAAACCTGTAATAAATTAAAAGTGTTTCTTTGGCACCAAATGACAAAAAATATGTTTCAAGTACTAAAATTACTAGAACTAAAATAATAACTTAAAACTACAGAGAAAAAAAATACATTTAAAAAAAATGAGAACACGGTCACTAAAACTTAAATTAAAATGAAAACTGAAAATATAAAAATAAATCTAAGAAAAAAATATATAACTGTATATAAATAACATTAAAATATCACTGAAAAAGGCAGATGCTTTCGCAAAATGGACATTTTGTCATCAGTTCTGTAGGCGTTATGGAAGGCAAAGGACAAAATCCAGTGTACTAAACATCACATGCCAACTGGCCTTGTACATGCACCAAAAAAAACAATATCAAGTTTAAATACCCTTCAGAATGTTCTCTAAACATGATCTGACCGACAGCAAAACACAGAGTAAACAGAATCTTTAATTTTTAACCGTGAGTTTATTCAGCAAGCAACCAGATTATCAACTTACCAGGTCAGTTTCAGGATTGTCACACTCGGAGCACAGCACAAACTTGCGGATGAATCCATCCAGCATGTCCTGCAGTTTGTTGGCTTCATGGGATCCGTTTACGATGTAGCGGTCATTCTTAGCATCAAACTGAGTCTGCGCCCCCAACTCACAGCCAAAAAACTTAGTTGGATCTGAGGAAATAGAAAATATTAAAACACTAATGAAAGAATAACGGCTATGATATAACCAACTGTAAACACAAACTTACAGGTTGGAGGCCTATTCAGTGCCTTTGCAACATCAACCATGTTGACAATGACCGTCTTGATTCCATTCCCTTTGCCTTCCACCTGTAATTGACAGTGGGAGAACAATTTTTAAAAAAAATCTTCTCCAACTATGTATCAGAGAGAATACTATAATGTGCAGAAATAATGATTTTTTTAAATACAGCATTTAGACCAAAAACAGTCTTTTGGGTACCTTGGCAATCAAACGGGGCATCTTGTAGCGGTAGAACTGGTCCGACACATTGCGGTTGACATTGACAGACATTTTGAGTGATCTGAGGCACTATCAGCAAGATAAAAAGATCTTGAATGGGATTTTTTGGGTATCTTCTGTCTGGAGAAGAGGGGATGACATAAACAACTGCAAGTGTGCTCGGTCTCTGACATGAAAAAGATCTTGCCACAGTGGCTGCAAACTCCTCGCTCGTGGACTAGGTTTCCCCCGCTCACGTTCCAACAGCTGCGCAACAGCTCTGAAAAACAAATGAAATGCACTGTATTATACAACAGTTCCTCTTAATTTGGCCATTTATTACCGTTCCACTAGCTGAAACTATTTTATTTTGGGAGAACTAATATACAAACTAACTGGCCAATTTATATCTATGGCCAAATCACAGTGTGCTGATATTAAGTACAACAGCATTACTTTCTACTGTAAAGCATATTAATAACATAGGCCTTTCAGGGCTTGTATCAAGGCTGTAACCATGCAACCTGGAGGACCAAGCCAATGTTTTGTGGCCATTTTTATGACCATTCAGTAATGTTCATTCGTATTTAAGGATTTTTAAAATATACTAAAAAAAAAAAAAACATATTGTGAACTATGCGCAAATAATATTATTTGAATAAAAATTTGCAAACATTCACTCTTGATCCCCTGAAAAAAAAAAAACTGGCTCTGTTAACGTTTCTTGTCTCTCGTCACATTCAATAAATGATTCACACAAATGATAGCCCATATTATTTATTTAAAACACCAAAATTTACTTAAGTAGGAATATTAAATGTCAAATATTAAATGTTTAGCTAACTACTTCTTTGATTTGATGGGCCATTTCAATCATTTTGACATTGACAAGCACTGTTACACCACTGAGGCACACCAGTCTAAAAGTTTAACTTTTTGTCATGCAACAACAAAAAGAGTGGTGCGTAAAGAAGTGCAGCATCAAGAATATTAAATATTGGGGCCAATTTGGCCACATATGATTATCTATGGTGATAATAGCTCTGGCTTGTATGAGCCATAATATAAAAAATGCAATAAATTGTTTTTAATATTCTCTCTGCCATCTGTTATTAAAAGACAAACAAATGTCTAGTCGTGAATTTAAAAAAAATTAATAAAATACAATCGTGTAGCAGAGGCCTTGACCAAGACCCATTACACACGTCATTGACTGCATCAGGTGAGGAAGACACGCGGTGAGGAATATATTTAAGAGCCGTGTGTTACGTGCAGTGTTGCCAATTTGGGGATTTTGTCGCCAAATTTTGCTACTTTCTCATTGTTGCTGTGACTTTTATTGATTTTTTGCGACTATTTTAGCTATATTTAAATAAAAATAGCGATTTTTTTGGAGATTTTTTATTTTTACTTGGCCACACCCTGCCGTAGGCCCGTGATCTCTCACGTTTGCTCTCAATCATGCCAATGAGTCTGCGCAGTGAACACACATCAGTACGCCTGCCATTCAGATATGATGACACACAGCACCATTTCATTAGAAGCATCAAAAAAACATGAGCAGCGCTTTAGAAAATGCTGGTTGCAAGAATGCTATTATGGGAAATACATCAAAAGCTTTTTGCAAATACTGCAAAGTCATACTAAAGAAGTCAGATCTCAAAAAACATTTTGGACTAACTTTGTAGTAATAGAGTGTGCTGACTGAAATAAGTTTGTACGAATAAAGGTTTTGTTTTTGGAGAATCATAATATCTCTTATCTGTTGTATTTGAGCAGGACAGGGATGCACTTTGGTGACACATGAAACAAATGCCCAACATTATGTGTCTTTAAATCATTTCCATCATGTTTGATGTGCTTGCAGATATAGAGTTCCTAATTTCACTTCAGAATTGTTTTGTTATATTTTTTATACTGTCATCATTTGTATTTATATACATTTACTTTCCTTTCCCTTTAACAAATTTACCTGTACTTACTTTCTTTTCATATTTGGCGACTTTTTGTGAAAAATGGAGACTTTTGAGGGCGGTTCTAGAGATTTTCTGAGGGACAGAACAAGCTTTCCAATAACAAAGATTTCGATCAAGTAGAATTAAACCAGAGTCGAATTGAAAGTACATCACTCTTGTTGTTTACAGAAACCGTCAGGGGAATTGTAAACCTTCAGAAACCACGTCTGCGTATTTTAAAAGTCTTCGTTTACAAATTATATCCATGTAAGCTAAAGCCAAATATCGAGTCACCGTTTAGCACCGAAGGTCGAAACACACGCTCGAGCTCAACCCACTCCGCCATTTTTACATCCAAATAAACACGTCGATGTTTATCGATATCGCGTACGTTACCCTAAATAATTAAAACACAGCCCGACTATAAGTATATTCGCTTTAACAAACCTCAGATCGGTAAAGTTGTGTGATCGTCGCGGTGGTGCAGAGTGCGTCACTGTTAGCGCGCGGCGGAGTGCGCAAAAACACCGCGACGCCATTTTGTTCCCCTCCGTCAAGCTAGTTCACACCCATTAGCTAGTTATAAAAGCCTCGTTTCCAAGTCTTAGATACCCAAAACGCATTTACAAATGCGTAATAGACATCCACACATCGGTTTATGCGAATGACCGATCGGATACTCACCGTTTCCGTAAAATAAAGACATAAACACAACGCTAGTCGTCCACCGACGCAGTGAAGGGTTGACAGCGGAGAGCCTGGAGATGTTGGGTCGTGATCCAAGAGTGTAACACGACACAACGGTAAAGACAGATTAGACCTGGGAAGTGCTGAGCGATGCAGCCGGTCAGTCGAGGGATATCAGATCTCCGGAGAGAAGCTGGATTAGAAAAAGAGAGCTAGATTTGTCAAATGTAACTTGGCAACACACTTGCTATGATACTTATTAAGCTAAGCAGTGATTCGCCATGATAAGAAAACAAACGGTTTTTCAAACGACACTATAGATATATCTAAAACATGTTAATTTACCATCAGGTAGGGTTTTAAAATTGGTTGAAGTCACGTCTTACCTTTCCAGAACCTGCTTTGCTCCACGCAACGGCAGAATGAGCTGTGAGCGCTTGATGATGGGCGTGTACTTCGCGTGGAATCCACATAGCCCCGCCCACCGCGGTCATTCATTGGCTAAAATTACTTCCTGTATTCAAGTTCAAAACGTTGACTTGTTCCTTTTAACGTCAATCATCACTTTACCACATAATCACTATTTATTTCGGTTTACGTTCTTCTAAAGCAGTGGTTCTCAACTTTGTTTTTTGGGCCAGACCCATTATCCAGGTCCCTTACCGCCCTCCATTAAATTAAATGTAATCTAATCGTCTTCACTGAATATTGAAGTTGATTATTATTTTGTGTTTATAATGAAGACTTACAGTAGGCCTAGGCTACCATTTAAACGTTTGGGGTCATTAAATACTTAAAAAAAGACAGTAAATTTTTTTTTACAGTAAAGTATTTGACAATAAGAGTTTTTAAGCATGTTGGTGATTTTCAGCACTTTGGCGATGTTGAGTTTTCTGACCCTGTTGCCCCAAAGGTTAGAGAGACTTCAAAAATTCCTGTTTAGATTATATTCACAGGGAAATTTATACAGAAGAGATTTCAGGTTGTTCTTCCTCTCGTGGAACTCTTGAACACTCTTGCACTGTTGTGATTTTACCTCTAAATTTTGGATGGATGTTTTCAATTAGCTTTCAGTGAAAATTCTAATATTTATGTTGTAGTAATAGAAAATACCCAGTTTTTACAAATATACCGAATTCCCTGTTTTCTGACTGAACATGGTCATTTTGGTGGGTACGTATCATTTACACATGACGTGTAAATGGAAGAAATGGAAATGTAAAGAAGATTTTGTGAGAATATTTCAAAATGTGCTTTCAAAAACTTCAAAGAAAACTAAGTAGAAAGATGGGAAACTTATGCTCCTTGTCAAAATAGTTACTATCTTAGCACTGTCCTGATTCATATATGTGACCCTGGACCACAAAACCAGTGATAAGTAGCACGGGTATATTTGTAGCAATAGCCAACAGTATATTGTATGGGTCAAAACTGTCGATTTTCGTTTATGCCAAAAATCACTAAATAAATAAATATATCAAAATTTATTTTTTGATTAGTAATATGGATTGCTAAGAACTTCATTTGGACAACTTTAAAGGCGATTTTCTCAGTATTTATTTATTTTTTATTGTTATTTATTTATTTATTTATTATTTTTTTTTTTTTTTGCACCCTCAGATTCCAGATTTTCAAATAATAATCTCAGCCAAATATTGTCCTATCCTAACAAACTATACATCAATGGAAAGCTTATTTATTCAGCTTTTAGATAATGTATACAATTCGATTTCAGAAAATTGACCCTTATGACTGGTTTTGTGCTCCATGGTCACATATTTGTTACTTGCTTCTTCTTCTTCTTCTTTTTTTTTTCTTTTTCTTTTTTTTTTTTGTCAGTGTGGTGTATCTTGTAATGTTATGTACTCTGTCTTGCATTCTACATGTGCAATAAAAAATTCAACGACAGTAAAAACATAATAATAATAATAATAAAAAAGATTTCTATTTTAAATGTTTTTTAAATAATTCACCTTTTTTCCATTTCATATTTATATTTCAATCTTTCTGTTCATTGAAAAATGAAAACAACTCCATACAATTATTAAGCGGCATAATCATTTTCAGATATATATAAGAGCTATATAATAAGAAGAAATGTTTCTTAAGCAGCAATCTGCATGATTTCTGAAGGATCATGTGACACTGAAAGCTGGAGTAATGAAACTTTAGCATTACAAGAAAAATACATTTTAAATTGTATTAAAATAGAAATATATTTTCAAATGGTAGATTTCCTATTTTTACTGTATTTTTTATCAAATAAATGCAGCCTTTCAGAGCAGACGATATTTGTTTCAAACCATTTTAAAATGTTGCTGACCTCCTTTTTGAATGCTGGTGTATATTATATATTTTTTATTTAGAATATATATTTTCAAAGTTTGTATTTACCCCATATAACAGCCCACATTAGCCCCTATATAATTTTAAAAGCTTGTCATTGAATGCCACATGACATTCATGACATTTGATTTGACTGGACTTGAAATATCATTATCATTAGTTTCCCAAGGAGCAAAAAAAGTTAATATAAATTATATTTTATGACTGCTTAAAAATAAATAAATAAACAAATAAACTCTAGAAATGTGGCATTAAAAACCATCGCAGCCAGTCAGCAAAGCATTCATGTTAATTTTTCCAAACAAGAAGAAGAAAAGGCATACACTGATTTATCGTCTCTGAATGCTAGTTTTTGTTTTCACGGGAACTTCGGCAGCTGCGCTACAAAAAGCTGAGCGAACACTTAAGTAAAGACTAGTTGCTATGGAAATGATACACCATCTAATCTAGTGTCATTGGTGTTGGTGTAATAACACTGCAAGGCTACACCGGACGCGAACGCCGCGACACATTATATCAAAGCTCAGTGATTCTGTCGGAAGCATCAAAGGGAACTTTCCACTTGACAGACAGATATGGAAAGTTCCCTTTGATGCTTCCGGTGTACAGACGGCGTCGGGATGTTGCAGATCATTTTCTTTTGCAAGTTTCAGCTCATACATCTTTGGTATAAACTCGCCTTAACCAAACTCCCCCCAAGAACACCTCAGCGCCCCCCTTTCAAAAATAATGCTTCGAGCGCCCCCGTTTAGAAACACTATTCTAAAGCATCTCATACTGTGCAGTGGAGAGTATTGTAGGTTACGTAAATTAGCCTAGTTGGGGCTTTTTGCATCGAACAAAATGCAGGGTCCACTAAAAGAGAATTTTGAATAGAGGTAATACAGGGAGTTAAAGTTATACCATTTAGGTTACTGCACCCAAATAGTAATTATAAAATTCACAAAAGATGAAAAAGCACCCTTAAAGTATGACTATGTCGGTATACTAATATTAAGGTTCTATTTGGTAACTATTTAATGCATAAACTAACAATAAGCTATACATTTGTTACAGTATTTATTCATTTTTGTTTACGTTAGTCCTTGTTAGCTTAGTCAAATGAAACCAGCTGTTCATTGTAGTCCTTGTTAGCTTAAACAAATGAAACCTTATTGTAATGTGTTACTGATATGCAGAGCTGGTTAACTGTTTACATGTAATCTGGATTACATAATCAGATTCCAAAAATTAAGTACTTATAATTAAATTACAATTTAAAATACTCGTAATCAGACTACAGTTACTTTTGTATTGAGATTACATATTCACACAATAGCAATAAATTATTCATAGCCTAATATATAGATTCTTTGTAATTCCTTTTTCATCTGTTAAATGTTCCTTTCTAAAATAGCCTACTGCTAATATACACTCAGAAATTCTTTCAGTTCTATGGACATTCACACAAAGACCAGTCATTAGTCAGGTGGCTACACAGCATTCAACCACCGGGTTTACAAAAATCATTTCAAGTTTAAGAATTGTTTCAAGATTGCATCAACTACTGAACATGTGAATTTTTATTTGAGTTATCACTACTTTTGTGGTTTAACCATGCATTACTATGTTTTTGGAAGGCTTTTGTCTCTCAAACACATTAAAATGCACAAATTCATGTTATTTCTTAATTACATAAAATGCAGGCATTCCCAAAGTTTTTTGTCATCTGAACCTCTTTCCCTAATATATTTACTTGAAGTAATCCTGAGATTTTAAAATAAATATTTGAATAATTATTACATTTGCATGGTAGTTCATGGCATTCTTCACATGACATGCTGGTAAACAAATAAACATTTAATTTTTTAGTAAGTGTTTTAATTTAATTGATGTTATTTTTAAATGATTTATTCATTTTAATTTTGCATTATAAAGATTTAATTAATTATTACCTTTCCTTAAACTCACAAACAGCTCTGTCTGTGTAGCCTTTGTTTCATGTTTCTTTGTTTGTTTTCTGTTTCAGCACATAACTTTTTCTTTGAGTTTGCCATGTGCTCCTCTGGTCCCACCTCCTTGTTTTCCATTACCACGCCCCTTTGTTTAGCTCTCATCCTTTCCTTGTTTCCCTAATTGTGGTCACCTGGCTCTCGTGTGTTTTCCTCCCTATTTATTGTGCTCTATACCTTTTTGTCTTTGCCAGTTTGTTGTGTGCGTACATGTGTTTTGAGTTTCGTTCTAGCTAGTTCATCTTCCTGCTCTAGTTAGTGATGGGAGAAACGAAGCTTCTCAAAGCTTCGAATCAATTGAACCAATTGCTTCGCAAAATGATTCATTGTTTCGAAGCGCTCGAAACACTACATGCTAGAGACGCCTGCTGGTCAAAAGTGTGTAAATGCAACAAAAACTCAGGCTAAAACATTCATAAAAACAGCTTTTAAAGCCCATTGCAAATGTTTTATTGAAAGTATACTACGTTAAATGCAATAAAAATAATAAAATACCATTAAATATGAAGTGTCTGTATGATATGTGGTTTTTAAAATATTTTATACTAATTTGCTGGCTTGCTTTGTTTGTTTTATGGACAGCTTCTACAGGTGCATCTCAATAAATTAGAATGTTGTGGAAAAGTTCAATTATTTCAGTAATTCAACTCAAATTGTGAAACTCGTGTATTAAATAAATTCAATGCACACAGACTGAAGTAGTTTAAGTCTTTGGTTCTTTTAATTGTGATGATTTTGTCTCAAATTTAACAAAAACCCACCAATTCACTATCTCAACAAATTAGAATATGGTGACATACCAATCAGCTAATCAACTCAAAACACCTGCAAAAGTTTCTTGAGCCTTCAAAATGGTCTCTCAGTTTGGTTCACTTGGCTACACAATTATGGGGAAGACTGCTGATCTGACAGTTGTCCAGAAGACAATCATTGACACCCTTCACAAGGAGGGTAAGCCACAAACATTCATTGCCAAAGAAGCTGGCTGTTCACAGAGTGCTGTATCCAAGCATGTTAACAGAAAGTTGAGTGGAAGGAAAAGTGTGGAAGAAAAAGATGCACAACCAACCCAGAGAACCGCAGCCTTATGAGGATTGTCAAGCAAAATCCATTCAAGAATTTGGGTGAACTTCTCAAGGAATGGACTGAAGCTGGGGTCAAGGGATCAAGAGCCACCACACACAGACGTGTCAAGGAATTTGGCTACAGTTGTTGTATTCCTCTTGTTAAGCCACTCCTGAACCACAGACAACGTCAGAGGCATCTTACCTGGGCTAAGGAGAAGAAGAACTGGACTGTTGCCCAGTGGTCCAAAGTCCTCTTTTCAGATGAGAGCAAGTTTTGTATTTCATTTGGAAACCAAGGTCCTAGAGTCTGGAGGAAGGGTGGAGAAGCTCATAGCCCAAGTTGCTTGAAGTCCAGTGTTAAGTTTCCACAGTCTGTGATGATTTGGGGTGCAATATCATCTGCTGGTGTTGGTCCATTGTGTTTTTTGAAAACCAAAGTCACTGCACCCGTTTACCAAGAAATTTTGGAGCACTTCATGCTTCCTTCTGGTGACCAGCTTTTTAAAGATGCTGATTTCATTTTCCAGCAGGATTTGGCACCTGCCCACACTGCCAAAAGCACCAAAAGTTGGTTAAATGACCATGGTGTTGGTGTGCTTGACTGGCCAGCAAACTCACCAGACCTGAACCCCATAGAGAATCTATGGGGTATTGTCAAGAGGAAAATGAGAAACGAAACCAAAAAATGCAGATGAGCTGAAGGCCACTGTCAAAGAAACCCGGGCTTCCATACCACCTCAGCAGTGCCACAAACTGATCACCTCCATGCCACGCCGAATTGAGGCAGTAATTAAAGCAAAAGGAGCCCCTACCAAGTATTGAGTCCATATACAGTAAATGAACATACTTTCCAGAAGGCCAACAATTCACTAAAAATGTTTTTTTATTGGTCTTATGAAGTATTCTAATTTGTTGAGATAGTGAATTGGTGGGTTTTTGTTAAATGTGAGCCAAAATCATCACAATTAAAAGAACCAAAGACTTAAACTACTTCAGTCTGTGTGCATTGAATTTATTTAATACATGAGTTTCACAATTTGAGTTGAATTACTGAAATAAATAAACTTTTCCAAGAAATTCTAATTTATTGAGATGCACCTGTATATAGAGGCCAGTAAGAGACTATTACCTACTTCTCATTCTTTTAATTACACAAATGTCTTGTTAAAAATGTCTACAAATTGATGAAACTGAACTGAGATCAGGTAAAAACTATAGACGCTGGTTCAAGGTTTCGCCGCTGGGGGCGATCTTAATGAACTTGAGTGATTCACGGGTTTACAGAGATCGCTCCTCAGCGGCGAAACAATGACATCTCGAAACGTTTCGAAACAGTTATGACGTAACGAAGCCTCGTTTGCTGAAATCACGTGACTTGCCCAATTTGATACTCGCTCCGAACCGCTGATTCGAAACAAAAGATTCATAAACGTTTCGAAGCTTCATGAAGCAGTGTTTCAAAAGCGGCCATCACTGGCTCTAGTCAAGTCTTAGCATGTGTCCCAATGTGCATACTATCCATCCTAAATTCTATGTGATATTAGTAATTTTCAATATTATTTAGGGGAGATAGAGTGGATAGTATGCACATTGGGACGCGGGGTTAGTCTTGTCTTGCATATCCTTGTCTTAGTTTTGCTCCTTGGTTCTTTTACTTATTAGTTTTCATTTTGTAGCAGAGACTTTTCTGGTTTCTTTCTTTCTACTTCTGTAATTATTTCTAGTCATCCTGGTTTTTATTTTGTTTGGCATTTTCTTATTTTAGTTTAACATTTGTAGCCTATTTTGTTGCTTTTGATGTTCTTTGTTTGCTGTGGGGTTTTTTTTTCACTGCCTGTCTTGACTGTCTCGTTTTCCTGTTGAGTCTTGTCTTGTTCTGTTGTTGTTCCCTGTTCCAGGCCTGCCCTGCCACCTGTTATTCCCTGCTTGCTGGTTCCCTCTGTCTGGCTGTGACACTGGTTCAGAGTAGGTGTTCCTCTGTGACAGATCTCTGCTTTATTGTACCTTGCCTGGTTCCAGCAGTCATCCGAGGCAGTCCTGTCTCTGTTCTCTGTATAACAGTCCAACAATCGGTTGTTGGACTGTTTCACTGCTCACTTGCCTTCTGTCTGTTAATAAACCCTGTAACTTCCCATTCTGCGTTTGGGTCCTCCCTCAGATCCTGACAGAAACCCACTGGAGTTCCTTTACGAACCCTAGTTTGCGAAGTCTTAATTTAATGTAATGTTTAATGCACTTAATGTTATTAATTACGATGAACGGAATCTCTTTTCTTACTATTTGTGTTTTTATGTTGATATTGTACAAGCTTATCCTATTGAAATCAATGTGATAAATGAGTTAGGTCAAAAGTAATCAAAAAGTAATATTTTATCTAAAATGTGTTCTGTAATGGATTATGTTACTAACTACAGTTTTTGTCATATAATTTGGATTCAATGGATTACGTCTCTGCCTATGTCTTTAGAACACTCTCTGGTTCTCAGGCTTTTTGACTCCGCTGTTTAATGCTGTACATCATTATTAATGTATTTTGTAGCATTTTAAACAAGATTTTGATAATAAAAAAATCTAAATCATTTAAATATCTGTTGCAACCACCCTGAAAGTTTGCTGTGTGCCCCAGCATCCTGTTTGAAAGAGGTTTGTTTCTACATGGGTGAGTAGTAAGTGACAGAATTTGAATTTTTCTGGTGAACTATGTGGAAATGTGGACATTTCATGCTGCATTAAGCCACATTGTTAATCCTGCATAATATGCAATTGCAATACAATAGTCATAAATTAAATATATAAAGAAAGCTGATCTCTCTCTTACCTTACTACAGTACTCATACATCCTATCTCTAAGATGAAGCAACTGGTTTATGCAGCAAGACAATGATCCAAAGCATACTAGTAAGCTCCCCAGCCCCGCTCCAAAAAAAAATAAAAAATAAAAAAGAATAAATAAAAAAAATTAAATTGAATTAATGTTTTGGCGTGGCCTTGTCAAAGTCCTCACTCAAACCCAATACTGTACTATGGCAGAAGCTTTAACATGCAGTTACATGCTCAAACCCTCCAATGTGGCTGAACTGAAGTATTTCTGCAAAGAAAAGTGGGCCAAAATTCCAGTACCACACTGCTGTGAAAGACTCCTGTTATCTGAAACTTTTGGTTGCAGATATTGCTGCTAAAGGCGGCAATTAATTTTTCCTCATGGATGATAGGTGTCGATAACTTCTATTCTTTTTATTTTTTTATTGCATCAATAAAAATAAAATAAAATTTAAAATGTATACATTTACTCAGTTTTATGTTGTATTTTGTTCGAAAATCTAAAACTCTTAGTATGACATGTACACAAAAACACAAGAAATCAGGATGCGGCAAATACATTTTTACAGCAGTTTATGTGGCATTTATCATTTCATATGAGACATTGCTTAAACCTGCTGTAACTATTTCCGATACTTCAAATGAACCACAAACATATCCTGTGCGTATAAGAACAAGAGAATCATAGTTGAATTTTTACATTTACAATAGTGCACCTGTACAGCAGCTGACTTTTTCATAGATCTAAATCAAACAGACTGCAGAATCTAAAAGCCATTTACAGTAACTTTACACTTACAATAATGATTAAAAAGTTTAAGTCTTTGTTTGGGAAGAAGGAAAATACAGCCAGGAATAAAGATGAGCAGGATTGTCTAATGAAAGGCATGCCAACACAGCACACAGAGACCTCAGATGGTAAGACAATACTTTTTCATTTTAATTTTTTCATTTTTCAACAGTTTACAGTAAGGTCTCATTTGTAAACGTTAATGTTAGTTAATGCATCACCTAACATGACCTAACAATTTGTACAATATTTATGAATCTTTAACATTAGTTAATAACATGCATTACAATTCATTGCTAGTTCATGTTAGCTCAAGTCCATTAAATAATATTAACAGATACAACCTCATTTTCACACCATTCACATTTGAGTTCAAAATCTCAAAAGTAATTCATGCACATGCATTCAGCAGGAGAACAGGAAACCACAGTCGACTCTGTGATGCCATCTGGTTCAGGTGTTGAAGTGAGTGGTGAGACAGGGCTTCATATTCTCAGAACAATTCTGAGTGATCAATCAAAACCAGCTGCAATGCCAAAAATCAAATTTTCTCAAGAATGGCACCATAAGTACCTTCTGGAAATAGATCAGTTTGTGGAGGAAAACTTTCCCACGCTGCCAGCAGAGAGACCACAAAAATCTCAGTTAGAGCAGATACAGGACTTTCTGACGAGAACACAGAGCATGATATGTGATGAGGTGCTTCGATTAACACCTGCGTTGAAAGATGCTGGGCTGCTAGTTCATCTGAAGGACAGTTACAGCCGTCAAATCTTTACCAACCTGGACCTGCTCCTAATCAGAGATCTGTCTGTAAAAGAGATCTTCTGCCTTATACTGTGGGGAAAAGATTTGTTCTTCAGGTATGCACTGCAAATTTGTTGTAAATGTATAATGTATATTGTATAATGTATAATATTTGTATACATACAACACACAAACAAGTTAATTTTGAAATGAACATTACCGTTCAAAAGTTTGGGATCATTATGTTTTTTTTTTGAAGAAGAAGAAGAATGATGATGAAGGATGCACTAAATTGACCAAAAATGACACTAAAGACATTAATTTTATTTTAAAAAACAAATTCTGTTCTTTCTAACTTTCTGTTTATCAAAGAATCACAGTTTTCTCAAAAATATTAAGCAGCACAACATTTTTTAACTATGACAACAATAAGAATTTTTTTTAGCGGCAAATCAGCATATTAGAATAATTTGTGAAGAATCATGTGACACTGAAAACTGGAGTAAGTTTTAAAATACAGGTGCATCTCAATAAATTAGAATGTCGTGGAAAAGTTAATTTATTTCAGTAATTCAACTCAAAATTCAAATTGTGAAACTCGTGTATTAAATAAATTCAATGCACACAGGCTGAATTAGTTTAAGTCTTTGGTTCTTTTAATTGTGATGATTTTGGCTCACATTTAACAAAAACCCACCAATTCACTATCTCAACAAATTAGAATACTTCATAAGACCAATAAAAAAACAAAATAAAAAACAAAACAAAAAAAAAACAACATTTTTAGTGAATTGTTGGCCTTCTGGAAAGTATGTTCATTTACTGTATATGTACTCAATACTTGGTAGGGGCTCCTTTTGCTTTAATTACTGCCTCAATTCGGTGTGGCATGGAGGTGATCAGTTTGTGGCACTGCTGAGGTGGTATGGAAGCCCAGGTTTCTTTAACGGTGGCCTTCAGCTCATCTGCATTTTTTGGTCTCTTGTTTCTCATTTTCCTCTTGACAATACCCCATAGATTCTCTATGGGGTTCAGGTCTGGTGAGTTTGCTGGCCAGTCAAGCACACCAACACCATGGTCATTTAACCAACTTTTGGTGCTTTTGGCAGTGTGGGCAGGTGCCAAATCCTGCTGGAAAATGAAATCAGCATCTTTAAAAAGCTGGTCAGCAGAAGGAAGCTTGAAGTGCTCCAAAATTTCTTGGTAAACGTGTGCAGTGACTTTGGTTTTCAAAAAACACAATGGACCAACACCAGCAGATGACATTGCACCCCAAATCATCACAGACTGTGGAAACTTAACACTGGACTTCAAGCAACTTGGGGTTTGAGCTTCTCCACCCTTCCTCCAGACTCTAGGACCTTGGTTTCCAAATGAAATACAAAACTTGCTCTCATCTGAAAAGAGGACTTTGGACCACTGGGCAACAGTCCAGTTCTTCTTCTCCTTAGCCCAGGTAAGACGCCTCTGACATTGTCTGTGGTTCAGGAGTGGCTTAACAAGAGGAATACGACAACTGTAGCCAAATTCCTTGACACGTGTGTGTGTGGTGGCTCTTGATGCCTTGACCCCAGCCTCAGTCCATTCCTTGTGAAGTTCACCCAAATTCTTGAATCGATTTTGCTTTTGACAATCCTCATAAGGCTGCGGTTCTCTCGGTTGGTTGTGCATCTTTTTCTTCCACACCTTTTCCTTCCACTCAACTTTCTGTTAACATGCTTGGATACAGCACTCTGTGAACAGCCAGCTTCTTTGGCAATGAATGTTTGTGGCTTACCCTCCTTGTGAAGGGTGTCAATGATCGTCTTCTGGACAACTGTCAGATCAGCAGTCTTCCCCATGATTGTGTAGCCTAGTGAACCAAACTAAGAGACCATTTTGAAGGCTCAGGAAACATTTGCAGGTGTTTTGAGTTGATTAGCTGATTGTTATGTCACCATGTTCTAATTTGTTGAGATAGTGAATTGGTGGGTTTTTGTTAAATGTGAGCCAAAATCATCAAAATTAAAAGAACCAAAGACTTAAACTACTTCAGTCTGTGTGCATTGAATTTATTTAATACACGAATTTCACAATTTGAGTTGAATTACTGAAATAAATGAACTTTTCCACGACATTGTAATTTGTTGAGATGCACCTGTATACCTACAGGTGCATCTCAATAAATTAGAATATTGTGAAAAAGTTCACTTATTTTTTGTAACTTATTTCAAAAAGTGAAACTTTCATATATTCTAGATTAATTACATGTAAAGTAAAACATTTCAAAAGTTTTTTGTTTTAATTTTGATGATTAGAGCTTACAGCTCATGAAAGTAATGCCTTATCTGAACCCCATGTGGAATCTATGGGATATTTTCAAGAGAAAGATGAGAAACAGTCGATCCAACAATCCAGACAAGCTGGAGGCTCAATCGTGCCTCAGCAGTGCCACAGGCTGATCGCTTCCATGCCACACCACACTGATGCTGGAGTTTGTGCTAAAGGAGCCCCGACCAAGTATTGAGTGCATAAATGAGCACACTTTAAAGAACTTGAACTTTTCTGTTTTGCAAATCCATTTTTTTCCTGATTTTAGGGAATATTCTAATATTTTGAGATACTGGATATTTGACTTTCATGAGCTGTAAGCTATAATCATCAAAATTAAAACAAAAAAACTTTTGAAATGTTTACATTGTAATGAATCTAGAATATATGAAGGTTTTACTTTTTGAAATAAGTTACAAAAAATAATGAACTTCTTTTTATGATATTCTAATTTTTTGAGATGCACCTGTATATATAAGAAATATTTTAAAATATATTAAAATAGAAAAATGTTCACAATATATACCTAACTGTTTTGTTTTTGGTCAAACAAGTCTTGGTGAGCATTAGAGACTTTTTTTCATAAACATTACAAATCTTACCAACCTCTTGAACAGTAGTGGATATGTACTCTTTTCTGTTTCAGTCCAGACCCAAAACTGACATTGTACGATCCTCTGCTGTTGACGGGAGGGTTTGAGAAAGCAAAACAGAAACTACTGCAAGTACTTAAAGTAAGACTTCACCATATCCACCTTATTGTTTATTGTAAGAGCAGGCTGTAACTTGAATTTGTGAGGCTTCTGGTGACATTCGCTTTCAGTTATTGTAGCTGTACAAAGTCCGCTATGCTGCTTTATATTGCTGACTGCTATTTCTTATAATGTTATTAACTCTTTTGAATTTTCCGTGTTTGCGTGTTTTCACTGTTATACACTCGGGTGCACTAGCATCTCAGGAATGAGTCTAGAATGTCCCGATCAAAAACACAGACGAGGAAGACACAGAAACGAGCGATCTCATATGGTAGCAGATGCACCTGAAAAATAATGCGATCATCAACAATAATCCGCATATAAATGAAAAGTGCCTTATGTTACTGAGTGAAATGTCGATCCAGGAAGTGATAAAGGACTGTGAAAGCTTTAGGAGTGCTGATGGAAGCCATCTACTGCATCTTTGCTTTGATAATTGTACTGAATATAATCCAGATGTAGTATTTGATAAAAATGCGATTTTCTCAGCTTTTTGCTCAAAATAATGTTTTTTTTTTTTGTTTTTTTTTTAATGAAACTTACCTACATTCAAGTGTTGATAAAAAAAAAGAATGCTTGAAGCTAGATTAAAACTAATTTTTCTCTTTTGTTTAAAGGCTCTGTTCTTTATTTTGATGTAGGCCTATTGCATGTTCAGATATTCATTCAACAAAATATTCTCATGAAATTTTTGTGAAAATGATCAAAATTGCTTTTTTCAAAAACGTTGGCTGGGAAAGAGTTAAATATCATCAAGTATTATAGTCATAAACACACCTGTCTGTAACACAAATAGTTTTACCATTTACTACAGTCAATGAAAATAATCTTTCTTTATTTTATTTTATTTTTTTTACTCTCATTACACTAATTTATATTGCAGTAATGAAAGGAGCCAAAACAAGGTGTAACACATGTATCTCTGCTCCACTTTAACTGTCACAGAACGACATCTCCACGTCTCTACAGAACATTCTGCGCTATGATGAGGAACTTGGACATAATGAAGACTCAATGGATGAAGAAACTTTCATCAGAGTTTACTTAGATGTCACTCAGGTAGCTCTTAGAGATAGAGAGAAAGTGAAGCAAGACTTATTTTTATTTACTCATGTAAAAAGATATCACAGGGGATTTGAATATGATATATTGCTAATCTGTTTCATGTTTTGTTTTCACAGTACCTGAATAATGCTATTTTAGATGCTCAAATGGTTGGTCTGACTTTGATGCATGCGGTACAAATACTCTGTAGTGAGGGGCTGCATGGTTTTGTTCAAAAGTAGGTTTCTCCTCATATTATACATTACACCTTTACCTAAAGTTCACACAGTTCTCATTTAATGAGTATCCAGTTATGATCTTTTTAGTGTATGGTTGTTGGAGAAGTGAGGTTTGTAATCCTGTACTTATTATAAATATGTGTTTTCTTAGGTATGTGGATGCTGAGAATGAATGTCTAAAGAAAAAGTTCACAGAGAAAAACTCTGTGTATCTGTTTCGGATAATCAACACCTGTATGCAACTCAGGTATTTACTAATGATGATTAAGTGATCGAGTAATAGATGTCTCAGAAACTGTAATAGTGTATAGTTAAATCTGCACTAACTGGAGAATAAGTGAAGACATATTTGTCACCCTTGATTTAATCAAAGTGGTAGTATAATTGTGGGGACATTTAAAGAGACCTATTATGCCCCTTTTTACAAGATGTAATATAAATCTCAGGTGTCCCCAGAATGTGTCTGTGAAGTTTCAGCTCAAAACACCCCACAGATCTTTTATTACATCATTTTGAAAATGCCTATTTTGAGTGGAAGCAGAAACAGGCTGTTTTTGTGCATGTCTCTTTAAATGCAAATGAGCTGCTGCTCTCCACCCCCTTTTCCAGAATAGGGCTGTGCCTTCACAGTAGTGATGGGAAGTTTGGCTCTTTTGGCTCGGCTCCCTTAGAAGAGCCGGCTCTTAAGGCTCCCAAATGGCTCTTTATTTAGTATCACTCAGAGCCTTCTATTTTAGCACAATTTAACAGTTGTGAATGGTTTGTGTGTTGGTAAGCAATTTTTTATTCAGTGTTTTCACAAAACCTTATTTTTATGCATTTTTTTGTTACAAAAAAAAAAAATACAGTTACTATTATTTAATATTTTATTAAAACTTTAATTCAGTGGTCACCAACCTTTTTAAGCCAAAGATCCCTGACCTCGGCCTTTATGAAAGACTAAAGATCTGAAAGATCTACTTATTTAAGAATTGATAGAAAATACAGCCCAGACTGTGCTTCCAATTTGAGGCCTTATATTTAATATTTTAATTAGTGATGCACCAATCATCAGATACAGGTTTTTTCTTTCTTTCTTTTTTTTGTTTTAATCTAGCAGACTGGCAGATACTGATATTGGTTGTTGATTTATTTTATTTTATACTACGGGGCCGTTAAATGCTTGAATCTGATTGGCTGATGTATATTCAAGATGTGCAATTATTTTCAGGGAAATGCATGGCGAATGTAGTTCCAGGCAGCTCTTGACCGCATTACAGTTCCATATCACTTCGCCAAATGATTTCAGTTATTTCAAAAGGTCTTACAACAGCAAAATAACCAAAACACACAACGACACTGGCCAATTACATAAATATAGTAAGCAATGGGATAAAAACGACAGATCAGTTCCATGTTTTGCCACAAAATTACGTTTTATTATGTACGTAATGCACATACTCTATTTCTCCCACTCCCGCTCTCGCTCTCTCTCTTTACAGACACACAAGGCTGGAATACATTACACGACTTTTAAAATCTGAACAGATTTTTAAAACATTAGGCATCATACACTTACCGACTTTGTAAATAGTGACAAAGGAAAACTGGGCATCATACACTACACGACCGAGGATCATACACTAGCAGACTTTAAAGTTGTTCAGATCACAATAAACTCGCAGAAACGTGCGCCTTGTTGCTAGGAGACGCATGACAAATGAAAACAATATGAGTTCTAAAATCGGCTGAAAATATCAAATGTTTAATATCCTCCGACTGGATAGAATCAAAGTCTGAAGCTAAAAAACCGGAGTCTGTGGCCATCATACACTATGCGATTTTTTGTGGAATCTGTCAGCTGTAATCTGCAGACTGGCTCTGACATTCCTCAACTAGCGTCAACTTCTTCAGACTGGAAAATCGGGGGGAAATCAGGGCAAAAATCGTGTAGTGTATTCCAGGCTTAAGGCTGGAATACACTACATGACTTTTAAAATCTGAACAGATTTTTAAAACACTAAGCATCATACACTTACCGACTTTGTAAATAGTGACAAAGGAAAACTGGGCATCATACACTACACGACTGAAGATCATACACCACCAGACTTTAAAGTTGTTCCGATCACAACAAACTCACGCAGAAATGTGCGCCTTGTTGCTAGGAGACGCATGACAAATAAAAACATGTTCTAAAATCGGCTGCAAATATCAAACATGTTTGATATCCTCCGACTGGATGGAATCAAAGTCTGAAGCTAAAAAATCGTAGTCTGTGACCATCATACACTACGCGATTTTCTGTGGAATCTGTCAGTTGTAATCTGCAGACTGGCTCTGACTTTCCTCAACTAGCGTCAACTTGTTCAGACTGGAATATCGGGGGGAAATCGGGGCAAAAATCGCGTAGTGTATTCCAGGCTTTAGTTATTAACTGTATTAAGTGCATTAGTCTGCTATCAGCGGCTCAAGCCTCCGTTACTAGGTCTAAAATGACGTTTTGGAATCAGCAAGGGAGGCATTGGATGAGATGCGGAAGAAATAATCCTACTCACAAAAGAGATTTAAGTACAAAAACCAGACGAATCCCTTGAAATATATCATCTGATCGATGTCTTGAGGTGTGGTAAACGTAGTATAAGCGGAATAATTGACTCCGGGCCATTGAATTGTTAGAAAAATAATGCACACCCGAGGTGTAACGTATCACCACCTCAGGTGTGCATTATTTTTCTAATAATTCAACGGCCCGTCGTCAATTATTCCTTTTTTAACCAATTACTTATTAGTTATTTGCTCTATAACAAGCAATATAAATATCTATGCTATATAAAATATTCTGCATGAAACAAAAACTGACTGATTGAGATCACTGATCTGTAATAGAATAATTATATATAGATCGGTGATTGAGACGCAGGTGGTGCTTATGGAACGACCACGATATGGAGTTTCCTTGGTTACCACTATAAACAAAGCAGAGCTGCACTTATAAATTAAAGCAATAAGCCCCGTGAAGCCGTGGTTTACAGTGAATTTATAACAGCTAAGGGGCGTTGTTAAGCACGACGCGAAGAGGAACCCCCTTAGCTGTTATAAATTCACTGTAAACCACGGCTTCACGGGGCTTATTGCTTTTATAAAACGGTTATTCCATATATGTAGTAAAGTTTCACAAAATAAAACAGAGCAAATAAAGTGTAATGATATTAATAAAAACAGTATTCTTCCACCAAACAATATAGTTCCTCAGAAACAGTTGTGGTTGCAACAAAGTGGTTTCCAAGCAACACACAAAGTAGGTGTTTGTAGAGTAATGTACAACAGCTTCAAACGCGGCTCAACCAATCAGAATCAAGGACCGGAACTATCCGTTTTATAAACTAATTTATACAGAGGTAAAAGAGGAAAATGGCATTGCCATCTAAACTTTTCTCAGGAAAGTCAGTTCCCTTCAGTGATATATTAATATAACCCCACACCCCAATTCAATATTTATATATTTGTTCCTATATTTCGACCATCGTGAACAGTGAGCAGCTCTGCCCGCTACAGTATTTTCTCCTCTTTGCGTCCGTATTCAGCATCTCTGACCTTTGTTAACTTCCTGTTTACAGACTCAGGAGAGACGTATTTTTCTTTATCACTGTCCCAGTAGCTCCCGAAACAGACAAATGAGTACAAAAAATAGAGTACAAAAATAGAGAAATGTAACGTATTCTACAGATCTACCAGTCGACTGCTTTAATTGAACAATTGAACACAGAACCACAGCAACCACAGCAAGCAAAACAAAAAAATAAAAGCTAAAGTCTTAACATTAAGACACTTTAGTCTTTAGTGCAGGTTGGCATTCAGAAATATCAGATGCCACAGCTTGAATGGGCTGATGCGATTTGTCCTCTCTTTGATTATTTGTACTGTTTTTGAGAAGACTGTTTCTGAGGGGACCGATGTTGCAACAATGCAGTGTCTTCGTACCAATACCTTAACCAACGTGCTTGCATTTAAATCACCTCTCTCTGTCGCTCTGTGTACTGGCCTGTACCACTACACTTGCTTTCTTTGGAGCATGTGTCCTCCTTCCTTCTTTCACATAATGGTATGATCCTAGTCTGTCCTCCCATGTGATTAGCCGCATGTATTTCTTTTTTGTTCCGAAAAAATGCATAAAAATAAGGCTTTTATGAAAACACTAAATAAAAAATTGCTTAACAACACACAAACATAGTGTTTGCAACAACACACTACTTTACAGTTCCTGCCTCAGATACTCTGCTTTGATTATCATGTCTGTCACGCTGAAATCATGCATTTTAAACCATATTAGTTTAAACTTCTGATATAGGGTTTTCTGAGCGCACACATCTGAAGCAGGCACACAGAAAGCGGCTGTCACACGGCATTGTACTAAAATAAGTTCTGTCATGACAATTCTTGGGATTGGCATGGTTTTGACAATGTTAATGTGTATGGTCTTGGCGAAATAGATCTGCTACACTGCTGTTGCGGCAGAGCTTGTACCGAGACTTGCTACTGCCAATGCTTGCTACATGCTGCTGTGAGCATGTAAGAAATACTGCTGCTGCACATATAACATGTGACCTTCAACCACAAAACCAGTCTTAAGTCGCTGGGGTATATTTGTAGCAATAGCCAAAAATACATTGTATGGGTCAAAATTATAGATTTTTTTTTTTTTAATGCCAAAAATCTTTAGGACATAATATTTCCTACTGTAAATATATCAAAACTTAATTTTTGATTAATAATATGCATTGCTAAGAACTTCATTAGGACAACTTTAAAGGCAATTTTCTCAATATTTTGAGTTTTTTGCACCCTCAGATTCCAGATTTTCAAATAGTTGTATCTCGGCCAAATATTGTCCTATCCTAACAAACCATACATCAATGGAATGCTTATTTATTACTATAATTGACAATTATGACTGGTTTTGTGGTCCAGGGTCACATATATGAAATAACCCTCATAGAGCATACATGAATCACCCTGTAGCATATCTATACAGGTGGAATTGGGGAAGGTGGAGGGTTTCTGAAGCACGCTGCAACTGCTACAACAACCATTAGCCAAGTATTTGAATGTTGATTAGCAAGCTCATTGGCTGCTGATGCAAAAAGAACCAATCGGCTGTGCCATGTGATGATGTCTTTATGTCATACTGAGTTAGATCTATCGGACTATGCCATCTAGAGTTTGATGACAGAACTTTGGATTTCTCTATCATGTCTTAAACTGTCAAATAAGTTTATGTTAAAAACACACAGTTACAAAAACAGTCGGTTATGTCAGTGAAGGTAAACAGCTGGGAAAGAAATTGCATGTTTATATTAGATCTATGTGGCAGCAGCGTAATATACAGTAAATAAATCAATAAATCCACTGCTGTCTTGTCTCTTCTGAGCCTGGGACTCTGAATAGTGTTCTGTGCTCGTCAATGCAGCCAAAGACAGAACAGTTAGCATGCTTTGCTCAAACTTTCGCCATGGCATTAGAACTGGCACACCGTTGTCCCTTACGAAAACACAGTGGTGGTGCCGTGGGTGGAAACTTGCATATTAAGGGGTGGTAATATTATAATAAGATCCGCTTTCTACATCACGGAGAGAGTGAAATCTGAGTGGCTCATTTTTTCACAAGTTTGCAGAGAAAGGCTTACCAAAAAAAAAATTTACTGGGTTGCTCTTTTTCACGTTTCCTGGGTTGGTAGATGCACCAGGGACCCGATTATAGCACTTAAACATGGAAAACATCAGATTTTCATGATATGTCAGCTTTAAGATAAAGTGACTAATACATGGGAGACAAACATTAGGTAAAATAAAATAGCTTTTCTAGGTCACTGTAACTAGAGTCATTATATCTTGTGAGTGTATTCTTTTAAAAAAAAATGTGCTAAGCAATATTTATTTTTTTGAGTTAACTTTTTAGTGCACTTTTAATTGGCTGTTCCCTATATTGGCTTTTCACTACAGTTAACCTGTAACTGTCCCTTTTCTGCAGTTTAATAATAAAACCAATGTTATTTATTTTAACTATAGATGTTGTGCTGCACAAATCACTCCAGATATTAAAAACAGTGACATTGAATCAAGTACTATATGCATGCTACAGAAACTGGAAGATAATGCTTCATCCAATGTACAAAAGTTCCTGAAATGCTTAGCACAGGTATGTTTTGATTATTATTTTTTGTTTGCATCTGTGTTTATGATAATCTGTTCAGAGAAAAGTTAAATAAATGATTTGAGTACACAGAATTGTGAAATCCATAAAATCTTATTAGGACTATTTTGGCAGCATTCATTCATATCAGACTCTCTGGGCTACTCATAAAGGATACTGAAACCTTTTTTAAACACATTTTATATCAAACATACAGTCCTGTTCCTCATTAAATGTTCATTTGTAGGCCAAATTAGAAAGTTATTTCGAGAAAAGGAATGGGGATATTGATACCCTGATGGAGGCAATCCAAAGGCAGTGTGCATCTCTGCCTGAGACCGCCTCAGAGATCAAAACGGTACACACAGTGTATGACCTTAAAACTAATCAAAAAGTTTCAAACTCCATATCTCACCCTCAATCTCTCTAATAATCTCTTTATTCCCGACAGGTGCTTGTGAAAATAGCTTACGACAGTGTTTCCAAAGTGTACCTGAAATGCCTAATGAAGACAAAATTCAGAAACCTAGAGCAGTGTTGGGGAAATGCAGAGGAAAAGATAAAAGAGGATGTTCAATATTTTCATGTAACATTCTCTGAACTGGTGAATAAAATAATATGTATTTATATCAAATAACTCTTATTTTTAAGGGCTGATTTCCTGATGCACTTGACCCAAATAATGATCAAACAATATTCAGCATAATTGTTCCACATACGTTATAGAACGGGTTGGGTAGTATCTAATACTGTAGTTTAAGGCTCATATGGGTCCACAGCTACTCTTACATCTCTTGTCCCTCTCAATGACTATGGTGGTTATAGCAAATCATTTTAATCCTTGACATTTGACATTAGAGAACAGTGTGTTTTTTAGTTTGTTACACAAAAAAAAAAAAAAAAAAAAAGCTCATGGTTTGAGTAAAGTGATTTTTGCCTGCAGAATGGCAGTGCTGCCCAGCAGAACCAGCTCCTTCAGAGAATGACTGAAGTTTTACACTGCAGTGATGTAGAAGCACTGAAGGTTACCTGTAGCAAGTTGTTCAAAGATTTCCCTCAGGAGAGGTGAACTCAGATCACAATTATTGCAAACATGTATTTACAGCTGTTTAAAAGTAGCTGTTTTCATTGTGTGAGAGTATTCAAGCATAGAATGAGTTGATCAGACAGTGCAGTGAAGTCTTCTTCTCATTGTTTTACAGTAAGAAGTATGTGCCTGGTCTACTGCGCTGGAAGGGGGTGTTATCAGAGCGACAGGTGAAGGAAGTGCTGGATGTGATCCGGGAACTTGACCTGTATCCAAGTGATACACGTGTCACCTGTTGTCCTCTGAAGGGACTTTTTTGTTGTAAATAGCTTGCATCCTATATATATAGCCACATGAAAATCAAAGACTGCCTTTAATAAAGGGAACTGCCTCTGAACCCAATAGAAATGCAAGCCTATCAAGATCACTGACTTGATGAGAAATGGGCCAAAATATTTGCTCTATGGTCATTTTGCTTACAAAATAAGTAAAAATATACAAAGATTTTGTGTTATTTGTTTAATCCTCTTTTATGTAGTTCAGTTGGTAAAAGTAAGATATGGAGATGAAGAATGTTCTCCAAAAATTGTGCTATTTCTGCCTTTCAAATCCATTTAAATCTGATGTACAGTATTTTCTTTAACAAGGTCCTAAATCTTTTCTTCCACACCTGTCTACACTGAATGCAGACATTAAAGCTGCAGAACTACTCCAGTGATTTTATTTTCCCAGTCTGTCTAAAATAATAAAATATTTTTTAAAATGTGTCCAACCATAAATTCATATAGCCTACTTAATTTGTCCACATTGGTACTTTTCTCTTCCTGATATTAAGATGCATTTTTGTGATCTGATCAAAGTCAAAGTACAGGTGGAAACAATTAACCCTGTAAAGCCTAAAATTTGAAATAATAGTCAGAAAAATAAAACATAAAACATTTTGAAATGGAACTGTTTATTGAATCTTTATATACCTACTTACATAATATGCATATAAATCAGTTGTCACTCTATATCTCTCAATAATGTTCTTAATAAATGATATTTAAATGCTTAGTTTATGATCAAAGCTCTGTAGTTTTTCTTGTGGGGCAAAACAATGCAATACAATGATGATTGAGAGATGAACTAATAATTATTCCTCAAAAGCCTGATGGATCATATTTGATACTCACATTTAACATGATTTAAAAAAAAAACAAAAAAAACTGATGTATGCATAATCAACCTAATTTGCTTTAGTTCAGTGTAAGGTCCACCCAATTGGCCCAACAGAGGTATCCAATGGTGGCTGATAGTTTCCAGCGTGTTCTGTCTTTTCGGTGCGCAAAGTAATTTAATTTGAATTAAATTCTAATCTGATATTTTATTATGACCTTGAATTTAGGTTAGAATGCCAATTATTATTGATAATTCATAGGATAATTTATCTATACATCTGACTATTCTGTTTAACTCTTTAATCTTATTGTACTTGTTCATTCAGATTCCTATAACACTTTGAGTCTCGTATTGGCCGGGTATACGGATCTCATGCTCACAATATCGTCAAATGTCTGGGTCATTAGACAGAGTGATTGACTAATATTCTAGAAGGCCCATACCTACTTTGCTCATTCTAGAACATATTATTTAGTCTCCATAGATCTGAACACACTTAACCAGAGGTGAGCATTACCATAGAACCAAGTTGACCAACTTAACTTCCTCTAATAGTAACTTTATATAATCAATATAAGACATCAAATTCTCAAAGATAAATCAAAGTTTTAAGGATGCATACTTGACTTCAGAAAAATACATAGCATGGAGTGTATAGTCACACTCCACACAACGGGCTTATCTGGTTACAGAAGCGCCCTGGTCTTCTTGCGACATTTCCTTAAGTACTCAGACCAAGAAAAACATCTTTCAAGTGGAGACAGGAACTAACAATTGGAATTTTGCATTGATCAAGTAGAGTTTATACCTTTTTGGGACAGATAGTAATTTGCATGAAAGACACTAGAAAATGACACACCCTCTACAGTAAGAAATATATATCTAAACTCTTTGGATCTGTATTACCTTTTAGTCTACTTCTTGTTAGATTGAGACCATTGTACCAGTCGTACTGAGACAATTCAAATGATGCCAAACATGACTATATCACTTGCATTCATGTAGAACATCATATTATGTTATTGACCATTCTGAGTGAGCTAAATGTGAGAGAGGAGTTTTCCCGCATCTTCTCTCGGTGAGATGTGGAAATACATGTCTGTACATGTTAATATGCTGTGTTTGTATTGTCTGTATCTCAGAAGATCGAAGTCTCTAAGGTTCTTCAAGTGTTACACCGGTAAATGTTCATCTTGAAAGGTCATTCTTATGTCTACTTTGTTAAAATCAGTAAAGATTTCATTACAAAAATACATGTGATCCACCACCTGAAGGTGGATGTTTTTACAATTATAGCCTAAATGTTCTTTTAGTTGCTAAAAATGGTAGAAACTATCAATCAGAAGGCAGATTGTGTACAACAGGTTTTTAAGCAAAGTTTTGATTATATTGATTTAGAAACCTTTGAAATTTGTGTTTCAAAAATGAGACAGTGAGCTTTAGGGTTTAAGCACTGCAAGGTAATCTACTGGTTTGTCAGCATGCCATTACTTCATAGTGTTGGAAAATAGATGGGTTCCACATTACTGCCACATGATCTACCATGTTTGTGTGTTGGTTCAATTTAAGCACATGACACTGGCACTGGCACTTCTAAGAGGTGTTTTTCCCTTTCCCTGTTATAAGTCAGTTATATTACTTCTTGCCACTGCACATGGTCTTTCGTACAATATGATGATATTAGTTTGTAACACAGTATAGTAAAATGTGCTTTTTCTAAAATATTTGTATGGCACACCCAAGGGCTTCCCTTCAGTTTCCTCTTAAATGCTATCATAGTCTTCACATAGCCTTAAGCAACCAACTGGTAAGCTGCAAACCCATTGACTTGAATGTTTATTCGTGATGCAAACTTCCATTAGTATACCTGCTTTTTCTGCAATCTCACCATTTACTCTGATGTATTCTACAAGCCAGTTTTTTTTTTTTTTTTTTTTTTTTTTGTCAAGTATGAAGTTTAAGCAAATGAAAATGAACAATGTCACCAAAGAAGTGTGTTTTTGGTTGTGAGGGAAAGATAACTTTGTTCAGCTAACCAAGATTTAAGGGAACAGTGAATGCAGTTTGTTTCTCTGGGGCAGCAACAGAGTTGTTCAAGGGTGTTTGTTTGTTTCCGGCATCTCGGTGACAAATATTTTGTAAACAAATGATATAAAATTTAATCAATAAAGTTTTTGTTCCTGTTTTATTTATGTGGATGTCACAGCTTGCAGATGATTGCTACGCAAAAGTTTCATGTGCCCGTGACTCTTTAGCTCCGCCCATGGCACGCCTCCAGAAAGTGGGCATTTTTGTGGGTGTTTTCAAACTGGTGGGTGTTTCTAAATCATGCGATGAAAATAATGCCCCTTACCTGACCCCACCCCTAAATATAACCATCACTATGACGTGAGCCAATCAGGTAACATGGTCGAAAACACCCCTCTGGTTTGGCCTCGCCCACTGATCTGGTAACTCCCATTACTTTTCTGCAGAGACCTATACTTGCACTGTTTTCGGAGAGAAGCATTACAGCTGTATCTGTCTTTTATGAATCTAATAAAACTAAAGGCTCTACGGAGATATGAAGAATGCAATACTACTTTATAGGTACTCAAGATTAACATGAGATTGCCAGAAACTGTGTGTTATGTCCCCTTTAAAGTTTTTCAAGATTTTGTTTGGTGCCTTAGTTTGATGAATCACATTTGGGTTTAGTGGTTAAACTTTCAAATCATGTGAAACTCTAGTAATTTATAAAAAAATACCTTGGAATCAAATTTTCACATATCTTGAATACACATTTTATTTTAAGATATTATAAGACACCTATCATTGAGAAAAGGCCAGTAAAAACTGGCAAGCAAAATTTACATTTACTGACTCGTTCTGTTCTTCGGATCCTATGCATCGTCTCTTACTGGGAAGCATCATCTCATTCACCTCTCCAAAACCTCGTTGTTGCATCTATGGCATAGGCAGCGGTCTTTCCCTTCATAAGTGTAGTGAGAGTGCCCCTGGGTGCTTCGACAGTGATCTTTGAGAGCAAAATTCCTCTAAAAGAGCATTCACGGTCGGATTGTATATTATTGCAAGCAGCCTGTCCTGAGCGCTCTGGCTGGATGATTGGTCCTTTTTTCCCAGAAATGCACGAGCGGCTGATGAAATCGTGTGGGCATCTTTTTCTGCTAGAACACGATACACCAGCTCCACCATTCTCACCACCCTCAATGGGGGTCCTGTGAGGGGTTTCATGGAGGTCTATCAGGTGGAGGGGGCGATTGCGGTACATTTTTGCCCGCAAAACACTGACACCTGGAAGGGCTGTCCAGAGTGTGTAAGCTTACTTCGTTCCTTGTGGCAAGAGCTTATAATGCCTCTAGACAAGCTGTGTCAGCCTCGCATGCCATGGCTATCCTGCAGGTCTAAAGCCAGGGTCTGTACGAGGGTGGTCCCAATGCGGAGACGATGCAGGGACTGACTTCACTACACAAGGGACTGACTATGCCCTTTGGGCTACAAAGTCATGGCACAGACTCTGGGGAGGGTGATGTTTACATTACTGGTCCAGAAACACCACCTGATGTGGATAGTGATTGATCACAATAGAGAATAATTTATGAATTAAAGTACTGTGAAATCAATATCCAGCTTCTGATTTACCATAGAAGTTGCATTTGTTATTTAATATGTAACACTGCTCAACCTTTCTTCTCAAACTTGCTGCAACTAGTGCCTATACTTCAAATGAACCACAATCATATCCTGTTTAAGAGAAGATCGAAAACATCATGGTTAAGTTGCATTTCACTTTTCACATTTAATGCACCTGTAAAAAAGCTCACATTTTCATAGATCCAAACCAAAAAGACTGCAGAATCGAAAAGCCCTTATTATAAAGTGATATTACACTTTCAAAAATGTCAAAGTTTTGGAGGAAAAGAAAAAGAGCCAGGAATAAAGATGAGTGGTATCCCCTGGTGAAAGACATGCATATACACTACACAGAGACCTCCAATGGTAAGACAGTATTTTATTTTAAGTTGTTATTTTGGTTACACTATATTTGTTAATGTTAATGCATTAACTAACATGAGCTAACAATAAGCAATACATTTATAACAGTATTTATTAATCTTTGTTAGTGTTAACTAATAACAATACACCTGTTCTTTCTTAGTTCATGTTAGCTCAGTTCCATGAAACAACAGATACAATTTTTGATTTTATTAATGTATTAGTAAATATTGAAATTAATATTGATTAAGATTAATAAATACTTCAGAAGTATTTTTTCATTGTTAACGTTAACTAATGCAGCTAACTAATGTTAACAAATAGAACCTTACTGGAAAGTGGTACTGTTATGTTGATTGAGTAATACAAATTTTGAGTTGAAAATTTCAAGAGCAATTCATGCACAGAAATCCACATGCATTCAGCAGGAGAAGAGGAAAGCACAGTCGACTCTGTGATGCCATCTGGTTCAAGTGTTGAAGTGAGTGGCGAGACAGGGCTTCATATTCTCAGAAAGATTCTGAGTGAACAATTAGACAATGAGGATGCTGACACTGCAGCTGCAATGCCGAAAATCAGCTTCTCTCAAGAATGGCACCATAAGTACCTTCAGGAAATAAATCAGTTTGTGGAGAACCACTTTCCCACGCTGCCAGCAGAGGGACCACGAGAATCTCAGTTAGAGCAGATACAGGACTTTCTAAAGAGCACACAGAGCGTGATATGCAATGAGATGCGTCGATTAATACCTTTACTGAAAGATGCTGGACTGCTAGTTCATCTGATGGACAGTTACAGCCGTCACCTCTTTACCAAGCTGGACCTGCTACTAATCAGAGATCTGTCTTTAAAAGAGATCTTCTGCCTTATTATGTGGGAAAAAGATGTTTTCTTCAGGTATGCACTGCAAATTTGTTGTAAATGTAATATGCATGTACATACTGTCACAGATCGACCAGGCTCTCACGCCAGCCAATCACATCGCACACCCTCACCTGAATACTAATGGAGCACACCTGCACACACTCAACACCTCATTACCTCAAACCATATAAGCACGCACCTCACCACAGTCTAACGTCCGGTCTCGTTTACGCATAGTGAATGATGCTATCACAGCGACCTACCTGCTACTTACCTCCTTGTGTACTTACCTCCAGTGTTCTCTCCAACGTCGTGTCTCCTGTGTTCCCCGTCTGCCTGCTCCAACGCTTTCCTCCAGAAGTCTGCTACTCTGCCTGTGTGAGGTGTGTGCCCTCGATCTCCACTGCTAAATACTCCTGTCAAGACAAAGATCTATAATCATTCTCTCATCTACCGTCATTTGATATTCTGCTCACCATTTGCTCTGCTGAACTATTAATAAACATCTGTTATTTTCCCGAGTCTGAGTCTGCTGTTCATAACAGAAGACCGGACCTGACACTAAGGACAGCATGAGCAATACCGACCCCTTCCAGGAGCTCGTGGACAATCTCCGACGAGTTCTACTTCCTTCACCGCCTCCACCGCCATCACCACCGATCACCTCCACAACAAACACCATCACTTCTTCTGCACCCCTGATCGCCAGTCCCATGGCCCGCTCCAGATCGTCCATGGTCACACCTGGGAGTAGATTTCATCACCGACCTGCCAGATTCTGACGGTAAAACATGCATTCTGGTGATTGTGGACCGATTTTCAAAGTCTTGTCGACTCCTTCCTCTCAGGGGCCTGCCCACAGCCCTGGAAACAGCCGAACTATTGTTCAACTTCGTCTTCAGATATTTCGGCCTACCGGAAGACATAGTGTCGGACCGGGGCCCACAATTTATCTCCCGGGTCTGGAGGGGATTCTTCAAACTCCTAGGTGTGACCGTGAGTCTGTCATCAGGATACCATCCCCAAACGAACGGGCAAACGGAGAGGAAGATCCAAGAAATCGGCCGCTTCCTACGAACCTTCTGCCATGACCACCAGGACTCTTGGAACCAGTTTATTGGCTGGGCCGAGTACGCCCAGAATTCCCTACGTCAACCTTCTACTGGACTCACTCCCTTCCAGTGTGTACTCGGTTACCAGCCACCCTTGTTCCCCTGGTCTGGGGAGCCATCTGAGATACCAGCAGTGGATTACTGGTTCCGAGAGAGCGAGAGGGTCTGGGACAATGCTCACCATCATCTTCAGCGAGCAGTGCGCAGGCGCAAGATGACAGCAGACCTTCGTAGGTCCGAAGCCCCCCAGTACCAACCGGGACAGAAGGTCTGGCTGTCAACAAGGGACATCAGACTGCGCCTGCCCTGTAAAAAATTAAGTCCCAGATATGTTGGTCCCTTCACGATCTTGAAGCAAATCAACCCGGTCACCTTCCAGCTACAACTTCCTCCACAATATAAGATCCATCCCACATTTCATGTATCACTGTTAAAACCTTACCACCCTCCTGTCTCTCCCTCCACAGAGCCTGGTCCAAGTGAGGAACCCCCTCTTCCACTGATTCTGGAAGATGGCGCCGTATATGAGGTTAAGCAGATCCTGGATTCCCGGCGCCGTGGTGGTCAGCTGGAATACCTTGTTGACTGGGAGGGCTATGGACCGGAGGAGAGATCTTTGGTTCCCAGGAATGACGTTCTAGATCCAACCCTACTCGAGGAATTCCACTCAACCTACCCAGATCGACCAGCTCCCAGGGGAAGAGGTAGACCACCACGCCGTCGGGGTCCTCGGCCCTCTGGAGCGGGCCGTGGAGAGGGGGGTAATGTCACAGATCGACCAGGCTCTCACGCCAGCCAATCACATCGCACACCCTCACCTGAATACTAATGGAGCACACCTGCACACACTCAACACCTCATTACCTCAAACCATATAAGCACGCACCTCACCACAGTCTAACGTCCGGTCTCGTTTACGCATAGTGAATGATGCTATCACAGCGACCTACCTGCTACTTACCTCCTTGTGTACTTACCTCCAGTGTTCTCTCCAACGTCGTGTCTCCTGTGTTCCCCGTCTGCCTGCTCCAACGCTTTCCTCCAGAAGTCTGCTACTCTGCCTGTGTGAGGTGTGTGCCCTCGATCTCCACTGCTAAATACTCCTGTCAAGACAAAGATCTATAATCATTCTCTCATCTACCGTCATTTGATATTCTGCTCACCATTTGCTCTGCTGAACTATTAATAAACATCTGTTATTTTCCCGAGTCTCCGTCTGAGTCTGCTGTTCATAACACATACAGCAAATAAGTTAATTCTGAAGTGTTGAAATGTACACTGCTTAATAAAATTATAGGTGCTGAAGATTCAACTTTGCCATCACAAGAATTACTTATATTTTAAATACATATTCAAAGTGAAGAAGTACTTTTTATGAGCATAAGAGACTCCTTTCAAAAACATTTAAAAATCCAACCTCAAACTTTTTAACAGTAGTGCACATGTGCTCATTTATGCTTCAGTCCAGACTTAAAACTGAGTGTGTGCGACCCTTCGCTGCTGACAGGAGGGTTTGAGAGAGCAAAGCAAAAACTGCTGCAAGTACTTCAGGTAGGACTTTATGGTATCCAACTTATTTTTAATAGCATTTCTAACTTGCATGTGGAAGGCTTCCGGTGTCATCCACTTCTAGTTATTTTATGAAAACAGTCCATTCTGCTGCTTGATACTGTAAACTGGTAATTGTTATGATGTCATTTTAATGTATTATCACAATAATAAATACACTGGTTTGTAGTGCAAATAGTTTTAAAATTACTGCACTTTACAGTGCAGTTTTATATACAATAATGAGAAGTCTCACACATTCACAGTAAAGTTTGCATTACAAAACAAGGTGGGAATGACAGTCTCTTATTTTAATTCTTTGACATTCATTACTGACTCATGTTGCATGAAAGGACCCGAAACAAGAGATGCGTAACACACATGTATCTCTGCCCCACTTTACTATCACAGAACGACATCTCCACATATCTACAGAACATCCTGCGCTTTGATGAGGAACATGGACATAATGAGGACTCAATGGATGAAGAAACTTTCATCAGAGTTCACTTAGATGTCACTCAGGTAGCTCTTAGAGAGAGAGAAAGTGAAGCTAGACTTATAGGCTATTTTCATTTTCTCATGTAAAAAGGTGTTGTTTTTAATATGATATATTGCTCACTTATTTAATTTTTTGCTTTCACAGTGTCTTATATGTGCTATTTTAGATGCTCAAAAGGTTGGTCTGACTTTGATGCATGCAGTACAAATACTCTGTAGTGGAGAGCTGCATGATTTTGTTCAGAAGTAGCTTTCTCTATCTTGTATTACACCTTTACCTATAAAGTTCACACACTAAAACGATTCTTATTTAATGAGTATCCAGTTATGATCTTTTTAGTGTATGTTTGTTGGAGTGGGGAGGTTTGTAATCCTACTTAATGTAAAGATGTGTTTTCTTAGGTATGTGGATGCTGAGAACGAATGTCTAAAAAGACTAAAGTTTACAGAGAAAAACTCTGTGTATCTGTTTCGGATAATCAACACCTGTATGCAACTCAGGTATTTACTAATGATGAATAAGTAATGAACTAATATATGGCTCAGTAACTGGAAAATAATTAAATCTGCACTAATTGAAGATTGAATGAAGACATAATTATAGGTCTTGACTGATTTATTCAAAATATCAATGATTATAATTATTTGGACATTAAGATTAAGTGACTAATAAGTGACTAATATTATAAACAGTGGTTCAAACTTTTTTCTAGGGGACCCCTATTTTAATATTGAAAATTTTTTAACAACCCCCATAAAAAATGAAATAAAATATATATATTTTTTATCAAATTAAAAATCATTTGTGAAGTTTTTAATAAATGCAACAGCAGCAGAAATATTGAAACAATCACATTAACAATGATAGCCAGATTTAAAAGAAAAAAAAATAAATAAAAAAATAAAAAAAAATTGGTTGAGTGACTGCAACATGTTAAAATAAAGTTTTTTTTGTTTTTTTTTAAAGGTTTCATAAAATGATAAACCTCACATTTATGATTTTTTAAAAAATGGATATGAATCAAAATGATGATTGTATACACATTTTTATCCAAATTATTTAGATTTTTAGAATGCACATAACCTTATTTTTCATTAACCGGTTAAACTTTACAACAGTGCTTCAAAATTCAGTCGGATTTTTGCATTGGTTTGATCAAAAACGTCTCAGGTACGTATGGTAACCCTAGTTCCCTAATGGAGGGAATGGAGACGTTGTGTCAAATTTCCGACACTAGGGGTCACCCTTGGTAGCTCAGACACCTCTGACAACATTGAGAAAAGGCCAATGAATGTTGGGAGCAAAATTTGCATAGGTGGCCACGCCCCAGAGATTCGGGTATAAATAGTCTGCCGCAACATTTGCTTACTCAGCCCAATCTACAGCTCCACCAGTATCTGCTAGAGAGGCCCCATTCGCTAGAGCTGACGAAGCAGAAACACCACTGGTCGAGTGAGCCCTCACTCCCAGTGGGCAGGGTAAGTCTCTGTCCTGATAGGCTGCCAGGATCGCATCCACAATCTAGTTGGAGATCCTCTGTTTGGAGACAGCATTCCCTTCTGCTGTCCTCCAAAGCAGACAAAGAGCTGTTCTGACAGTCTGATGAATGTGCAGGGCTCGCTCTGGGCACAACAGAAACAGGTCAGGGTCCTGCATGTGGCGGGCCGTGGTTCAGGCTTTACTGCCGGCCCAGCCTGTTGTGGGGCCTCAGCAGTCCTCACAGGTGGCTGTCCCCGGAAGTGAGCAGGTGTGTTTAATGGCCTCAGTTCTTCTTTACCATGGAAAACTGCTGAGCAAATTCTTCCATGGTGTCGCTGAAGAGACCAACCTGGGAAGTGGGGCATTGAGAAAGCGTACTTTCTCAGCAACCCACATCTCCGCCAGGTTGAGCCACAGGTGGTGCTACTGAACCACAAGTGGCTGTGACCTTCATAGACCGGAGAGCTTAGTCAGTTGCCGAGCACAGTTCCTGCAAAACCTCTGGTTTGGGCCCACCCTCGTGCAGATCTTTCAACACCTTGGCCTGGTGGACCTGCAGGATGGTCATGGCATACAGGGGAGACACAGCTTGTCCAAAAGCCATACAGGGACAAAGAAAGCTTACAGGCCCTAGACGCCACCCCCCCCCCCCCACCCCCCACCCCCCCCCGCCCCCGCCATTTGTTGGCAAAGATGCACCGCAATGGTTCGCTTCACCTGGGGAACTTCAGTGTACCCCCTCACTGGACTCCCGTCGGGGGTGGTAAGGACGGAGGAGCTGGTATATCGTGTCCTGGCCGTATCGTGTGGGGCCTTGCACGATTTTGTCAGTTCCTCTTGTACTTCCAGGAAAAAAGGAACTGGGACAGAGCATGGCTTAAGCTGGTCACACACCGGACGAGAAGCGCAGCGCTGCGTCGTGCCACACAACGTATTTACAATGTTTTGAATCGTTGCTAGGTGACGCGGACAGACGCTGTATGGCACCGCCGGTGTGCGTACGCTCATAGAAAACAATGTGTTTGAATTTTAAAGATGTGGCGCGATGTGACGCGGCGCTGCGCTTCTTGTCCGGTGTGTGATCAGCTTTAGTGTCACACTCAGCACCCAGAAACCAATTGTCCAGCCACGAGCGCTCAGGACAGGATGGGGAAGTCCACTCAAGCCCAATGTTCTTGGCAGGCACGGCCGCCATCACAGTGTCAGCCTCAGACTGAAACTCAGCCCCCGAAGGAGCTTTTTCAATCAAGCCATCAGCCTCTGATGGTTCAAGCCCGCCTTCCAATGCTGCGATTGATAGCTCATCCTCATCATGAGCCCCGAATAAGAAATTGAACTAGACCTGAGATGAGCTTTCAAACTCACCTGGAAACTCAACCGGAGGACACAAAGTGTGAGAAGAACGAGAAGTCCGCAGGGATTCACAAGGTGGAACTACTCTCGCCTCATCTTGGTCCTCCCCGACGCACATCGCTGTGGCCTCATACCCGGAAGTAGAAGGACTGGAGTGGGAAGCAGTCGGGTGACCCGCAGTCTTTTAGAAAAGAACGTGAGCCGCGAGCACAACGTTCCTACGGCCATGTCTTCGCAAGTGAAGCTCTTTTAGGGAATTCAGTCTTTTAGGAGGAAATTTGCTTTTAAAGATCGCCATTGAAGCAGGGGTACTCTCACAACACTTAACTGTCTGAGAAGAGAGAGACCAGTGCCTGTGCCATAGATCCAACAATGAGGAGATTTTAGAGGTGAATGAAATGCTGCTCAAAGAGATGCTGCATTCGGCTCAGAAAAACAGCCTATTTATACCCAGATCTCAGGGGCATGGCCAGCTATGCAAATTTTGCTTGCCAGTTTCATTGGCTAATGTTGTCAGAGGTGTCTGGGCTCCCAAGAGCAACCCCTAGTGTCAGAACTTCGATACAACATTTATTCATTTATACTTCATATTCATATAGTTCCCCTCTGTAAAACCTTTCAATGCATACCGCCATATTTTCACAAAAACAAATCCTACCCTGTATGCTACGCCTGTGTGAGACTGTAACTAACTTTACAGCATTTACCATGATTTTTTCCAAATCGCAGTAATCAAATTTGGTTTTAATGACAATTAAAATATTAAACAAATACTAACCGTCTGGAATTTTAGCGTGGTTTGTTCAAACTGCAACTGTTTGTATTTGTCATCCTCAAACTGGATTCAGTTCTACGACCCCTCACAAAACTTTAGCGACCCCTAGTGGTGGTCACGACTCCCAGGCTGGGAACCACGTCAACCATGAGAGACAACCCCTGTGTAAAAAAGTAGCTTTTCTAGGTCACTGTTATTACTAGAGTCAGTATCCTGTAAGTGTATTATTTTAAAAATATTGCGCTAAGTAGCTAATATTAATTACTTTGAGTTGAAAACTTTTTTTTTTTTTTTTTGAGTGAACTTTTTAGTACACTTTAAATTGGCTTTTCCCTATCTGAATGAAAGAAATATATACCTACAGTTAAGGTTTTATCATAAAATCAGTATTATTTATTTTAACTACAGATGTTGTGCTACACAAATCAGTCCAAACAGTGACATTGAATCAAGTACTATATGCATGCTACAGAAACTGGAAGATAATGCTTCATCCATTGTACGAAAGAACGTGAAATGCTTAGCACAGGTATGTTTTGATTTCTTCAACATCTGTGTTTATGATAATCTGTTCAGAAGACAAGACCACTGCTGTGCACATAAAATTAAGAATTGTGAAATTCATCTCTCCAGGTTTCTGTTATAAACAACACTGAAACATTTCCTAACACATTTAATATCAAACTTACAGTCCTGTTTATCTTTAAATGTTCATTTGTAGGCCAATTTTGAAAGTTATTTCGAGAAAAGGAATGGGGATATTGATATCCTGATGCAGGCAATCCAAAGGCAGTGTGCATCTCTGCCTGAGACCGCCTCAGAGATCAAAACGGTACACGCAGTATATGACCTTAAAACTAATGAAAAAGATTCAAGCTCCATATCTCACCCTCAGTCTCTCTCACAATCTCTTTATTCCTGACAGGTCATTGTGAAAATAGCTTACGACAGTATTTCCAAAGTGTACCTGGAATGCCTGATGAAGACAAATTTCAGAAGCCTAGAGAAGTGTTGGGGAGATGCTGAGGAAAAGATAAAAGAGGATGTTCATCATTTTCACAAAACATTCTCTGAACTGGTGAGTAAAATAACTACTTTATTTCTCAAACTCTTTAGAGGACACTCTTAAATATGGATCAAACAATATTCAGCACATAGAGTACAGAATGGGTTGGGTGGTATCTAATAGTTTAAGGCTCATATTGGTCCACAACTACTCTTATATCTCTTGTACTTCTCAATGACTATTATGGCAAGTAATTTTAATACTTGACTTTTGACATAAGAGAACAGTGTGTTTTTACATTCATTACATAAATAAAAAGCTCATGTTTTTAGTAAAGTGATTTTTACCTGTAGAATGGTGTTCATCATCAATGCAGTGCATTATTTTCATGGACAATATATCTAATGTATCTGTTTTACAGAATGGCAGTGCTGACCAGCAGAGCCAGCTCCTTCAGAGAATGACTGAAGTTTTACATTGCATTGATGTAGACACACTGAAGATTACCTGTAGCAAATTGTTCAAAGACTTCCCTCAGGAGAGGTAAACTCAGATCAAATTAATGCTTCACTACAAATGCAAAAATGTATTTACAGTTGTTTAAAAGTAGCTGCTTACATTGTATGAGATTCAAGAGATTATGTATGAGATTCAAGCATAGAATGAGTGATTTTGTTTTCATCAGACAGTGCAGTGAAGTCTTCTTCTCAATGTTTTGCAGTGAGCAGTATGTACCTGGTCTGCTGCGCTGGAAGGGGGTGTTATCAGAGCGACAGGTGAGGGAAGTGCTGGAGGTTTTTTTTAGTTGCCTGAGGTCAGTTAGTAAAAGTAAGCTACGGAGAATGTTCTCCGAACTTTGTGCTATTTATGTCTTTAAGCATTCAAATCTTATATTTATTTTTTAAACTATGTCCTAATTTTTTTTTTACACACCAGTCTACACCAAATTTTTGGTGATCTGATCAAAGTTAAAATACTGGTGGAATTGGAAACAATTACCCCTGTAAAGCCTGACATTTGAAATAATAGTCAGATTTTTTAAAAATGGAACAGTTTATTGAAATGCTATACAGTATGCCCACTAACATAAACTGCATATAAATATCAGTTGTCACTCTGTATCTTCTAATAATATGTCTATAATGCAATAAAATGTAGATGGCGCCGCAAATGGCAGCTACTGTGCTTTGCTCTTCAGTGTTTGTACTGTTTTTGTTCGTTTTTCCTGTTTTTTGTTTCTCAAACACCATCAGTTTTACCAGGGATGATCTGCTGAACATTCGGCAGAACACACCACAGAATCTTTTACCGGTTTTTGATTATTCGGACGTTTTGCTGGACATTGTTGTTGGCGGAGCCGTAGCTCTGGTCAAACGCTTCAGGACGCGCAGATGGGGGAAGCGAGCCGGTGTTCTGTCGATTTGTGCTACCCTGTCAGATTTTCCTACCTCCCATTAAAACAGTAGGTAGTACAATTCGACAATGAAAAATGCTACCTGTTAAATTATGATTTATTAATATCTACACCTACTACAACCGTAAATCTACCCTTACAGTTATGTAAATACAGTAATTATGTGTCATATTCGCGGTGGGATACAGCTACCGGAAACGAACAATAAATAATTTTTTCTACCTATTAGATTGTGTTTTATTAACTTCTACATCTACCCCAACCCTAAACATACCCTTACAGTAATGCAAATACATTAAATATTGTTGTTCAGCGTGAGAAAAAGGACGAAATATTTATGTGCGCATGCGCAGTAAACCCCGGTAGGAAAATCTGACGGGTAGGATAAAATGTCAGGACACCGGCGCGCTCGTGAAGCTCAGACAGCGAGGATTTAGAACGGCGTTGCCTAGCATCCATCTGGCGAATCTCCGCTCTCTACCCAACAAAACAGACGAACTCCTTCTGCTCTCCCGGACAAACAGGGACTTTTCAAACTCTGCTGCTCTGTGTTTCACGGAAACCTGGCTGAACGACGCCATTCCGGACAGCGCGTTACATCTTCCGAGCTTTCAGCTGTTTAGAGCGGATCGGGAGGCAGAGTCAACGGGGAAATCACGCGGCGGCGGGACGTGCTTTTACATCAATGAGAGGTGGTGTACAGATGTAACTGTGTTAAAGAAGATGTGCTGTACTGATCTAGAAACGCTCTTCATTAACTGTAAGCCTTTCTACTCGCCGCGGGAGTTTTGCTCGTTCATTCTCGTGAGTGTTTACATTCCTCCGCAAGCGCACGTGAGCTCAGCTTTACAGAAACTCGCTGATATGATCACAGAGACTGAGCAACAACACCCGGACTCTGTTTTAATCATTCTCGGGGACTTTAATAAAGCAAATCTCTCCCGTGAACTGCCAAAGTACAGACAGCATGTTACATGTCCCACCAGAGACAGTAATATACTGGATCACTGTTACACAGCGATAAAGGACGCATATCACTCTGTTCCACGGGCAGCTTTAGGACTCTCTGATCACTGTTTGGTTCATCTTATACCGACCTACAGGCAGAAACTCAAATCTGGAAAACCTGTATTAAGAACTGTTAAAAGATGGACTAATGAAACAGAGTGGGATTTACAAGCCTGTTTCGACCTTACTGATTGGACTGTTTTTGAATCTGCCGCAAATGATCTGGACGAGCTCACAGAGACTGTAACATCTTATATCAGTTTCTGTGAGGATATGTGCATTCCTACCAAGACTCATCTAACTTACAACAACGACAAACCGTGGTTCACTGCAAAACTCAGACAGCTCCGTCAGGCCAAAGAAGATGCTTACAGAAAGGGGGATAAAGTCTTGTATAAACAGGCCAAATACACACTGGAAAAGGAGATCAGAGTGGCAAAGAGGAATTATTCCGGCAAGCTAAGGAAAAAATTCTCTTCCAGTGATTCTGCTTCAGTGTGGAAAGGTATGAAAGAAATCACCAGTTACAAGTCACCATCCCCCAGCACTCTGGAGAATCAACACCTGACAGACGGCCTGAACGAGTTCTATTGCAGGTTTGAAAAAACACCCCACACCCGCCCTGAACACCTCTCCACACAACCATTCACACAACCATTCACACCTCCAGCAACCCCCGTCTCCCCCACACCTGCAATTCAGATCAGCGAAGATGAGGTGCGCCAGGTCTTCAGGAAGAACAAAAGAAGGAAAGCACCAGGCCCAGACGGTGTGTCACCAGCCTGCCTAAAAATCTGTGCTGACCAGCTGCCCCCCATCTTCACACAGATCTTCAACAGATCTCTGGAGCTGTGCGAAGTCCCCTCATGCTTCAAACGCTCCACCATCATCCCCGTCCCAAAGAAACCCAAAATTACTGGACTTAATGACTACAGACCTGTGGCTCTAACATCTGTGGTCATGAAGTCATTTGAAAGACTGGTTTTGGCTTATCTGAAGTCCTCCACTGGACCCTTACTGGACCCCCTGCAGTTTGCCTACAGAGCAAACAGGTCTGTGGATGATGCAGTCAACATGGGACTGCACTTCATCCTGCAGCATCTGGACAGACCAGGGACTTATGTGAGGATCCTGTTCGTAGACTTCAGCTCCGCCTTTAACACCATCATCCCGGACACCCTTCAGAACAAACTAACTCAGCTCTCCGTCCCCACCTCCGTCTGTCAGTGGATCACCAGCTTCCTGACAGACAGGCAGCAGCTAGTGAGGCTGGGAAAATACACATCCAGCACTCGTACGATCAGCACTGGAGCTCCTCAGGGCTGTGTTCTCTCCCCACTGCTCTTCTCCCTGTACACTAACGACTGCACATCTAAAGACCCCTCTGTCAAGCTCCTGAAGTTTGCAGACGACACCACACTGATCGGCCTCATCCAGGACGGTGACGAGTCTGCCTACAGACAGGAGGTTAAGGAGCTGGCTGTCTGGTGCAGTCTTAACAACCTGGAGCTCAACACGCTCAAAACTGTGGAGATGATCGTGGACTTCAGGAGGAACCCCTCTGCACTCCCCCCACTCACCATCATGAACAGCACTGTGACTGCAGTGGAGTCATTCAGATTCCTGGGCACCACCATCTCCCAGGACCTGAAGTGGGACAATCACATAGACTCCATTGTGAAAAAGGCCCAGCAGAGGTTGTACTTCCTTCGCCAGCTAAGGAAGTTCAACCTGCCACAGGACTTGCTGAATCAGTTCTACTCCGCCATCATTGAATCCGTCCTCTGCACTTCAATAACTGTCTGGTTCAGCTCAGCTACCAAATCTGACCTCAGAAGACTACAGAGGGTAGTCCGGACTACTGAGCGAATCATTGGTACAACCCTCCCCACTCTCCAAGAACTGTACTTATCCAGAGTGAGCAAAAGGGCTGGCAAAATCACTCTGGACCCCTCACACCCAGCACACTCCCTCTTTGAACTGTTGCCGTCTGATCGACGCTACAGAGCTCTGAGCACCAGAACGACCAGACACAGGAACAGTTTCTTCCCTCAGGCAATCCATCTCATGAACACTTGACATTAAAAGTGGAACACACAACACTATTATAAATTATTTATTCAACACACATACTTATTTTTTTCATTTCAGATTTGCACATATTAGACCTGTACACCATAATTGTCTATATATTGTGTTTTTGCTATTTGTACATTGCCTATTTGTAAATTATTCTTTTATTATCTGTGCCCTGTCCTGTTGCTGTCTTTCTGTTGCACTGTAGAGCTTCTGTCACAAAAACAAATTCCTCGTATGTGTAAGCATACCTGGCCAATAAAGCTCATTCTGATTCTGATTCATTCAATGTAATACAGTGATTGTTGAGAAATAAACAAATAAACATTTCTGAAAAGCCTGATGTGTAATATTTGATATACATTTTAACATGATTTTTGTAATGTTGAAAAAAAGATATATGGATAATCAATTGAACCCAAGCTGCTTTAGTCCAGTTCATCTTAAATATTGCAATATAACAATATAAAAGTTATTGCGATGCACTGAAAAAAATGACTCATTGGATTTACTCAATTTTTTTAAGGTAAGTGGTTGCAATCAATTTATTTTAGCTATGTCAACTAAATTTGTTTATTTAAATGTAGCTAAAATAAATTGATTGCAACCACTTACCTTAAAAAAAAAAATGAGTAAATCCAATGAGTCATTTTTTCAGTGTGTTTACTTTATAAAAATCAGGCAGACGCATGCAGTAGACTGTGTACAAGAGATTTGATATTCATTTAGAAGCCTTTGAAATGTGTGTATCAACTATGATACAGCAGGCTTTAGGGTTTAAGCAGCCACTGGTAATCTATTGGTTTGTCAGCATGCCATTACTTCATAGTGATGGGAAATAGATGGATTCTGTCTTAACACAGTGCTGCCACTTGATCTACCATGTTTGTGTGTTCAGTATAACAGTTCAATATAAGCACAAGCCACTGGCACTTCTAAGGGCTGTTTTTACTTTCATTTTCTCTTTCCCTGTAATAAGATATAAGTTCTTGCCACTGTACATGGTCTTTTGTACCATATGATGATATTAGTTTGTCACAGTATAATTTGAATTTGTATGGCATACCCAAGGCCTAGGCTTCACTTTCGTTTTCTCTTACATGGTGTCAGCTTTCACATAGCCTTTAAGCTCCAAGGCCATGGAATCGGTGAGGTATGAGGAAAGTACCAAGCAACCAACATTAGCTGCAACCCCACTGGCTGGAATATTCATTCATGTGGGAAACTCCCATAGATGTACCTGCTTGAACACTGCACTGACCATTTGCTCTTATGTATTCTGCGGGACAAGCAAACTTTTTATTTGTGTCAGTCAAGTATGGAGTTTAAGCAAACAAAAATGCTAAGCGTGTTCAGGCGGAAAACAAAGAATGGGAATGAAGAGAAACCTTTAATGAAAAACATAGACCAGACAGATGGTAAGACAGTCTCTTCTTATTTTTCTATAATAGACATTGATCTATATTAAGTACATATTAAGTAAGCATCTTTCCATCGGTATACAATGCAAGCATATTGTTTAAAGCTTTGCAACAGTTTGTTTGTTGTCATGGTTTGATGAATCAAATTTGGGTTTAGTGGTTAAACTGTCGAATCGTGTGTTACTCATTTTTTGTCTATTAATGTATTCAAAAATACATAAAATCCAATTTTCACATACAATGTCTTGAACACATTTGTATATATATAGATAGATATTATTTATAAATGAATAATTCATGGTCTTTGAAATAATGTTCAAGATGTGTGCATTCACATCTATGAAAGTGTAAGAAAGATTTTGCTTTTTATTTGATTGTTACATCATATGACATCGAATTTACACTTAACTTGAAAATATTTTTAAAAAAGTTGAAAACTCTTATTTGTCAATGAACCTTTTAACAGAGGAACAGACATCTGAACACAGTTCACAGCAGTCTGGAGTTCCTGATTTCATTGCTCTAGACGTTGAAGCACGTAACAAGAGAGTGCTTAATATTCTCAGAAAGATTCTGAATGACCAATCAACTCCTGAGGATTTTGGGGTGTTGAAAACATGGAGCAAACTGAATAACAACTACTCTCAAGACTGGCTTTGTGAGTACCTTCAAGAAATAGATCAGTTTGCAGAGAAACTCTTTCCCACGCTGCCAGCAGAGGGACCACGAGGATCTCAGTTAGAGCAGATAAAGGACTTTCTAAAGAGCACACAGAGCATGATATGCAATGAGGTGTGTCGATTAACACCTGCACTGAAAGATTCTGGGCTGCTAGATCATCTTATGGATGGTTTTAGCCGTCACCTCTTTACCAAGCTGGACCTGCTCCTAAACAGAGATCTGTCTGTAAAAGAGATCTTCTGCCTTCTACTGTGGGGAAAAGATGTTTTCTTCAGGTATAAAATTGATTGTTGTTTAGTTTTCTGTAATTTTACTTGTATGAAGCATGAACTATTGACAAATATATGAACTAATTTATGTTTCAGTCCAGACTTACAGCATTTCTTCATAGTGTACGACCCTCTGCTGTTGACGAGATGGTTTCAGAGAGCAACAAAGGAACTGCTGCCAAAACTAAAGGTCATGATATGCTCCATCTGTATTTGTTAAAAGTATTATCTTGTAATAGGCTAAAAAAGAGCACCCAAATTAGCAAAACATTTAGGAATGACATAAAACTCTGTCCCACTTTAACTGTCACAGGATGAAATCTCTAAGACTCTACAGAACATCCTGCACTATGATGAGAAACATAGACATAACGAAGACTCAATGGATGAAGAAACTTTCATCAGAGTTCACTTAGATGTCATTGAGGTAAATAAAACAATGTGCAATGGTAATTTTGTCTTCGTTATAAAAATATGAAGTATTGCACACTTATTTTATGTTGTTATGTCTTTACAGTGTCTGAATGCTTTTATTCAAAGTTCTAAAGAATTCAGTCACACGCTGATGTGTTTGGCACAAACGCTCTGCCTTAAAGAGCTTCATCATTTTGTTCAGGAGTAAGTGCCTAAAATGTCTTCACATTATCAATCTATTTATTGTTATGCATATTTGTTTATTCTTTTCTTCATAAAGATATATCAAAATATTTTGAACATTAATATGAACTTTTCCTTCAATATATTTTTCTAGGTATGTGTGTGCAGAGAAAAAATGCCTGGAAAAAAAGAAACACCTAAAGAAAAATTCTGTGCATCTGTTTCGGCTCATCAGCACCTGTAGGCAACTCAGGTGACTTCTATTGTTAATGATTGATATATTTATACATTTATAAAACCTGTCAGTGTATAATTAACTGGCATTTCCCTGTGCATAATGTTCTCATAACTCTTCATTCTGCATTAGGTTCATAGGTTCATTCTGTTATAAAAACAGCTTTATGCATGTTTATTTTGCTATAGATATTTTGCTCCTCAACTCAACAATGCGGATATGAACAGCAGTGACGACCTCTCAAACGTCATCCAAATGTTAGAGGAGCTGGAGGATCATGTTCTGTCAATTGTACAGAAGATGATGAAACACGTAGCACAGGTAACACCATTTCCTCATCAACAGTTTAAGTATGGAAGGAAAGTTAAGGGATTTCCCAAATTCCAGAAAGGGAAAGTCCCAGACATCAATAGAGGTTAATATTTGTTCCCTATCTGTCGGTCAATACGAGTTATGTCGTGACGACATAGGGGATTTACTTGGAAGCCCCAATCATCTCTGATTTTAAGAGAAAACGCCAATGAATATTGGCTAGTGGATTTTGCATACCTGAGCCACTCCCTGCCCTCACGGGTATAAATAGGCGGCAGGTGCATCCACTCATTAGATTTTTGCTTCGGAGCCGAGTGGATGAACGTATTGATCTCCACAAAGTCTTTCATCATCTGTCTGGAAGCTGTTCTGGTTGGCGTTACGGTGCGAACAGCGGTGTCCCTGTCTGCAGCGATTCCCCTGGGCACTTCAACTAAAAGAGCAGATTTCTTAAAAGAGCAAATCACGGTCGGTTCGCGTCTTTTTAAAGATGCCATTCCGGCCGTGTCCTCTTGGTTGTGGTCGTTTCCTATCCTCCGTCGACAGCCACGATCGTTGTCTTCAGTGTCTGGGCATCCAGCTCACTTAAGCTGCGATCGTGGATGGTTTATGCGCTCGTTTTGAGCGTGTATCCATGGCAGCGCTGCGATCGCACCTCTCTCTCCTCACGGGGATGGGAGAGGCTCCCTCTGTTACTACCCGCGCTGGCATCTCTGCTATGAGCAGAGAACCATCGGCTAGTGCTCTGGGCGATCTGAGGTTTACAGTGAGAGCCTTTCCGCCAGGCCAGTCCCCACGGACCTTTCACTCCTCCCGCAGCAGCTGTTCTGTGCAGCTCCCCGGTGATTCTGCTGTGCTGTCTTACTGCGCGCTCAGCGTTTCATTCGGTGCGCCGATAGAGGATCAGACGTTGATAGCAGCATCGGGGGATGGGCAATCGTCCTCTTAGGATGAAGATTCGGCGGGGCTGCCCCCCTCGGGTGTCGCGGCCGCCGCGAGCATCGGGCTGGAGGCGTGCACACCTCTCAGTCCCGAGTCCTCGCGGCGAGATGATTAGCTCCTCGGCACGGGCCGTAGCTCGCGACCACGCCCTGCCCTGGTCCCTTTCTTCCCGGAAGTGCACGAGGATCTGATGAAGTTGTGGACGGCCCCTTTTTATGGCCAGAAGCGGCTCGTTTGTCTCCCCCATCCTCGCTACCCTCGATGGCGGGGCGGCTAGGGGGTACGTTGACATTCCCCAGGTGGAGAGTGTGGTTGCGGTGCACCTGTGCCTGCAAAACGCCACCACTTGGTGGAATCGTCCTCGTCTCCCGTCCAAAGCCTGTAAGCTGACGACCACTCTCGCGGCCAAAGCTTACAGGCATGCCATGGCTATCCTGCGAGTACACCAAGCCAAGGCATTAAAATGCACGAGGGTAGTACCAATCCGAGGTTGAAGCAAGAACTGTGCTCAGCGACTGACCGTGCCCTACGGGCAACGGAAGTCACAGTGCAGTCCCTCGGGAAGGCGATGTCCACACTTGTGGTCCAAGAGCGCCATCTATGGTTCAGCCCTGAATGTTGACAAAGTGCGCTTTCTCGACACTCCCGTCTCCCAGGCTGGACTGTTCGGTGACACTGTCGAGGACTGTGCCCAGCAGTTCTCAGCAGTACAGAGGCAGACCGAGGCCATCCAACACATCTTGCCCCGGCGTGATGCATCATCTGCCACTGCTCCGCCGCAGGGCAAGCCCCGGTCTGCCTGTCGCCGTGGGCGCCCTCCTGTGTTCCCCAGAGCCGCTCCGCCCCGCCCCGTGCTGAGGTAACACCTAGGCCGGCGCGTTGAGCCTCTCGCAGGAGCACAGCGCCCCCTGTGTCCCAGCCGGCCCCTAAATTGTCCAGGAAGGCGACAAAGCGGCCCTGACACAGGCAACCCCGAGATGTGGGAAGCTGCTCTTTCTTGGGAGATGGCGAGGACAGCGCCGCTCCTTCCCCCGGAAGAGGGCCGGGTGGGGAATCTTCTGTTTCTGTTCCACCGCTGGTTCAAGGGCCAGCGGTACCCACATTGTCAAAGAAAGAGCAATTTCCTTTTCCTCCGGGTCCTCAGGCTCGCGAGTCGACAATGAGCGATGCGATGCCTCTTCACTCTCACCCACGAGCACCCCCTTTTTTGCCAGTAGCCAAGAAGTTGCGGTTGGGAGACGCAATGCCTCTCCACGCATCTCTGGCCAGTCCCTTCGGGGATGCGGGGAGTTCTGCTGTGATCGGTCAGAACGCGATGCCTTCAGCTCAACTCCCCGCTGCTGCACCACCGCGGGTATGTCGATTGTTCCTTTGGTGCCACTCGCACGGAGTTTGGGGGCGTGGCTTGCGCTGCCCAACCCGTCCCGCTGGCTCATTCGCACAATCCGACTCGGCTATGCGATTCAGTTCGCCAGGCAACCTCCCAAGTTCAGCAGCGTTCTCGAGACTTCGGTGGCAGACCGAGACGCACCTGTCTTGCGTGAGGGGATTGCTGTCCTCCTGGCAAAGGATGCAATCGAGCCAGTCCCTCCAGCCGAGATGAGGCAGGGGTTTTACAGCCCCTACCTCATCGTACCCAAGAAAGGTGGTGGCCTTTGGCCAATCCTGGATGCACCTAGCCCCAGGATTGGTTTGCAGCGGTCGACCTGAAGGACGCTTACTTTCATGTCTCAATATGCCCTTGACACAGGTCGTTTCTACGGTTTGCGCTCGAGGGTCAGGCAGGGAAGTACAGTGTTCTCCCCTTCTGGCTGTCCCTGTCCCCCCGTGTCTTTACAAAGGTCACGGAGGGCGCCCTTGCCCCGCTATGGGAAGTGGGCATCAGGATCCTCAACTATCTCGAGCATGGCCTGCGTGCGAGAACAGTTGTGTGATGACAGGGACCCAGTGCTCCGGCACTTAGCCAGCTGGGGCTTCAGGTCAACTGGGAAAAGAGCAAGCTCTCCCTCATGCAGAGAATCTCTTTTCTCGGTGTGGAGTTAGACTCGGTGAGTATGATGGCGCGTCTCACTAACGAGCGTGCCCAGTACGTGCTGAACTGCCTGAGTTCCTTCAGAGGCAGGACGGTGGTACCACTGAAACCCTTTTCAGAGGCTCCTGGGGCATATGGCATCCGTAGCCGCAGTCTCGCCGCTCGTTTTGCTTCATATGAGACCACTTCAGCACTGGTTACACTCCCGAGTCCCGAGATGGGCATGGCGCCGTGGTACAGTTCGCGTGACCATCACGCCAATGTGTTACTGCTCATGCAGCCCCTGGACGGACCTTGTCTTTCTACGGGTCGGGGTGCCCTTAGAACAAGTGTCGGCATGTCATTGTCACGATGGATGCCTCCAGTGCGGGCTGGTGTGCTACATGCAACGGGCAGGCAGCCTCGGGGTCCTGGACAGGGCCTCGACTGCTTTGGCACATCAACTGCCTCGAGTTGCTGGCGGTGCTACTAGCCTTGAGGCGGTCCGGCCGCTGCTGCTTGGCTAGCACGTGTTGGTCCGCATGGTCAACACTGCAACCGTTTCGTAGATCAACTGGCAGGGTTGTCTACGATCACGTCGCATGTCGCAACTCGCCCGCCATCTCCTCCTCCTCTGGAGTCAGATGTGGTGCAAGTCACTGCACGCCGTCCATATCCTTGGGGAGCTCAATCGTGCGGCTGAGGTGTCCTCACGACAGCCCACGTTCCCCAGGGAATGGCGACTCCATCCCGAGACGATCCAGCTGTTCTGGAGTCGATACGAGGGAGCTCAGGTAAGCCTGTTGTCTTCCTCGAGTCCTCCCGCGGCCAGTTGTATGACTCTCTGACCGAGGGCCCTCGGCTTGGACGCACTGGCGCACAGCTGGCCTTGGTCTTCACGCAGGCATGCATTCCCCAGTGAGCCTTCTCGCACGAACACTGTGCAAGGTCAGCGAGGACGAGGAACAGGTCCTGCCGGTTGCGCCTCTTTGGTCCACCCGGACCTGGCTTTCAGAACTCACGCTCCTCATGACAGCCCCTCCTGGCGCATCCCTCTGAGGAAGGATCTCCTTTCTCAGGGGCCCGGCACCATGCGGCACCCGCGTCCACTTCTTGGAGCCTCCATGTGTGGCTCCTGGACGAGACGCGGCAGACTCCCTCTACGAGGCAAGCCTACGCCCTATATGAAGTCTGTTCGCAAACTGGTTTTCTTCTCGCTGAGAAGACCCCCGAACATGCACGATTGGAGTAGTGCTTTCTGTCCTGCAAGCAAGGTTGAAGCGTAGGCTGTCACCCTCCACCTTGGAAGTGTATGTGGCTGCTATCGCAGCACATCACGATGCAGTGGACGGCCGGTCCCTGGGAAAGCACGATCTCATCGTGAGGTCTCTGAGGGGTGCCAGGGGGTTACATCCTCCTAGGCCACACCCGGTGCCCTCCTGGGATCTCTCTATTGTCCGGGCTGGACTACAGAGGGGTCCCTCTGAGCCGCTGGGTTCAGTTGAGCTTAAATTCCTGTCTGCTAGAAGACAGCGCTCCTGACTGCGCTTTCATCCATCAAGAGGGTCGGGGACCTCCTAGCATTTTCGGCGAGAGAAAAGTGCCTTGTGTTCGGGCCGGCCTACTCTCACGTTGTCCTGGGACCCCGGCCTGGATACGTGCCCAAGATTCCCACCACGCTTTTTCGCAATGAGGTGGTGAACCTGCAAGCACTGCCCTCAGAGGAGGCAGATCCAGCCTTGCCGTTGCTGTGTCCCGTAAGAGCATTGTGCATATACGTGGACCGCACCCCGGAGCTTCAGAAGTTCTGAGCAGCTCTCTGTCTGTTATGGAGGTCAGCAGAAAGGGTAGGCTGTCTCCAAGCAGAGGTTGGCCCACTGGACAGTGGATGCCATCGCCTTGATGTACCAATCCCAAGACGAGCCGTGCCCCCTGGGGGCGAGGGCTCACTCCACACAGAGTGTTGCTTCCCCCTATGCACTGGTGCACGGCGCCTCTCTGGCAGACATCTGTAGAGCTGCGGGCTGGGCGACACCGAACACCTTCGCGAGATTTTACAGTCTCCACGCTGAGCCAGTTTCTTCCCGTGTGTTGGGTAACAGGTAAGTGGCGGGAAGAGCTGGCCAGTGTCACGCTTGCTGCGCCATTCCCCCTCACCTGGGGATACGAGCGCCTTTTTCCTCCTCCAGTTCAGTTCCCCGGACAGCGAACCCTGGTGGAGTTCCTCCAGCACCCCCGGCAGTCAGACTGGGTGGAGCAGTCTGACGCCAGGCCCAGTACTGGTGTTAGCTCGCCCGGGTCTCCGGTCAGCCCCTGTACTGGGCTAGGTGTCCGTATGGCTTGATTCCCTTCAGGTAATCCCATTTGTGTATTCTTCCACGGTAAGGTTTCTCTCACGTTAAACCCGTGTCTTCCCTTGACAGAGCCTCTGTCAGGCCCTGCTGGCAGCTCTCCTCCCTACCCCTAGGTAGGATCTGCCCCAGGGTCCAGTCGTATGTAGTACTGCCCCAGGCCTGGGTCAGTCCATATCAGTGTCTCCACATGTTACCTCCCTTCGGGCAGGATGTGGCCTCCGTAGCGCCCTTCTCTGGAAGGCTCGCTTCCCCGTCGTTACTGCCAAGCTGTGACAACAAATAGGAAAGACTTGAAGCAAATCTTTCATTGAAGGTCGAAATCCCTTCTGTTGAGAATTTCTGTGGGGAAAGGAACAGCGGCTTGGCTATCTCCAGCAGCGATGTATTCACCTGTGGTTCCTGCGTGGTACCAAGGTCAGCGAATTTGCGCTGGGGCGGTGGGAAGGTTACGACCTTTGCATAGCATTTGTCTGACACGCGGTTGCTTGCCAACATTTGCTATGCTATATGGTTGTGACGGGGTTCAGCTTGTGGCACTTTCCATAGGACCCCTATGTCATCATGACATAACTCGTAGTGACCGACAGATAGGGAACGTCTCGGTTACGTACGTAACCCTCGTTCCCTGATGGAGGGAACGGAGACGTTATGTCCCCATGCCACAATCTTGAACCATCGCTGGTTGCCAGGGACTCGTTCTCGGCTCCTCAGCGTAAAACCTAATGAGTGGATGCACCTGCCGCCTATTTATACCCGTGAGGACAGGGAGTGGCTCAGGAATGCAAAATCCACTAGCCAATATTCATTGGCATTTTCTCTTAAAGTCAGAGATGATTGGGGCTTCCAAGTAAATCCCCTATGTCGTCACGACATAACGTCTCTGTTCCCTCCATCAGGGAACGAGGGTTACGTACGTAACCGAGACGTTAGCTTACATACCTGCCTATCAGGTTTTTCAACAATGAAGTGGTAACCCTTTGTAATAAGGTTCAGTTTGTTTAAGTAGTAAAGACATTAGGTATTATGATCTAACAATGAACAATACCTTTTATGATAATTATGGAATAATTGTTGTTTTTTGTTCATGATATGAAATAATTTTGCAATAGTTCGAAATGAGGAAAAAACTGAAAATAACTATAGTTTCTTTGTAAATGTACATTTCTAGGCTTTTTTAAGACATTATTTCAAAAAAGGAGGTGAGCAAATTCAAGTACTGACAGAGGCAATCCAAAAGCGATGTGCATCTCTGCCTCAGACTGATGTGGGAAAAGAGATTCAGGAGGTTGGTTCTGTGCTCAAATTCCCAATTAAAATCAATTCTTCAAGAACAGAATTGTATAGCTTTTCATAACCTTTCACACTTATTCTCTGATCATCTGCCCCACTTTCTTTCTGACAGATCTTTGTGAATGTAGCCTATGACTGTGTTTCACGTGTGTATCTGGAATGCCTGATGAAGAGCAAGTTCAGACGGCTAGAGAGGAGATGGGGAAATGTTGGAGAAAGGATAAGCGAGGACATTGTCAGTTTGCAAAACACATTCACTAAACTGGTAAAAAAAAAAAAAAACAGTTCTGTAACATTTAGCCATTTAACATTAGCCACAGAATCAATGCAGTGCAGTATTTTCATAGACAATGTATCCAATGTATCTGTTTTACAGAATGGTGGTGATGACCAGAGAAACCATCCCTTTCAGAGACTCAGTGAAGTTTTGCTTTGCAATGATGTAGAAGCACTGAAGATTACGTGTTGTGATTTGTTCAGACATTTCCCTCAGGAGAGGTAAATTTAGCCAATAACTCTTAAAGGAGTAGTTCACTTCAAAAATGAAAATTTCCTGATAATTTACTCACCCCCATATCATCCAAGATGTTCATGTCTTTCTTTCTTCAGTATTTGAGGAAAACATTCCAGGATATTTCTTCATATAGTGGACTTCAATGGTGGCCAACAGGTTGAAGGTCCAAATTGCAGTTTCAATGCAGCTTCAAAGGGCTCTACATGATCCCAGCAGAGGAATAAGGGTTTTATCTAGTGAAACGATCTGTCATTTTCTAAGCAAAATACAAATGTATATACTTTTTAACCACAATACTCATCTTGCACTAGCTCGACCTCACGCATTACGTAATCATACACACGTGAGGTAGTACTTACCCAGTGTTTACAAGGAGATTGTGCAAAGAAAGTCAAACACCCTTTACAAAAAAGGTAAAACAACAATGTCAGACAGTGAAGTTGGAGGAGAAAATGAGATGTTTTTTACCTTACCCTACCTTTTTGAACCGAAGTACACAGACGAAGAACTAACCACACATGGCCTTTTCAACATGCATCACAGAGTTAGTGCAAGATGAACATTTGTGATAAAGTATATAATTTTTTTTTTTTTTTTTTTTTTTAGAAAATGACAGATCATTTCTCTAGATAAGACCCTTATTCCTCAGCTGGATTTTTTGAAGCTGCATTGAAACTGCAATTTGGACTTTCAACCCATTGATCCCCATTGAAGTCCACTATATGGAGAAATATTCTGGAATGTTTTCCTCAAAAAACGTAATTTCTTTGCGACTGAAGAAATTAAGACATGAACATCTTGGATGATATGGGGGTGAGTAAATTATCAGGAAATTTTCATTCTGGAAGCTAACTTAGTATATATTTAGTATATATATATACACATAATTACAGGTCTGGAAATACATGTTATGGTAGTATTTGTGAGAGTACTGATGTTAATAAAAGTGATTTAGTTTTTTCATCAGACAGTGCAGTGAAGTCTTCTTTTCAATGTTTTGCAGTGAGCAGTATGTACCTGGTCTGCTGCGCTGGAAGGGGGTGTTATCAGAGCGACAGGTGAGGGAAGTGCTGGAGGTGAGCTGGGACCTCGGCCTCGACCTAAAGCCTAGCCGCTTCACCTGTCAGGCTCTGAAGGGACTTTGCTGTTGTCTTTAAGATGAATAACACCATCAGCCAGAATTGTAAAACCTTTGTTCACAAGTTACCTCTTCAGTATGCATTTTCTATGGTAGCATAATTTTGACTGCCACTGTTTATATTGCTACAAAATTGTAACAACATGTCCAGCTATGAGCTTTAATTATTGTTGTATTATCTAATATTTATATTGTCTGTAATTTTTTATTCTTATTTAACAGGACGCAGTGTTTCTTTTATGTATGATTATTTTATCATACAAGAGTCAGTGGTACTGAATAACATAACTTTAAGTGTAGCACAAGTGCATTTGGTTCCTCAATAAAGACATAAATGACCCGTTTTTTTTTTTTTGTTTTTTTTTCTTTTTTAACAACATTGCATTTGAAATGCATTTGCATTGTACATCTGTATGGTTATTTTTTCAAGGAAAGGAAGCAGGAGGTAAAAACATGTACACTACAACTACATCCTGTGTTCCTGTAGAGGATACAGCTTATCAGGAAATCTTCCTTAACAGACTTTTTCAGGAACCACACACATATTGAGACAGCAGGTGTGTTTCCGAAGTGTAACTTGAACACCGCTTGAACCTATCACACCATATCCTGTTTGTAGACGTCTGTTACAGGCACTCTCATAATCCAATAATCACCACACAAAGCGTCAAAGAAACTATTTAGATGTGTGTACTGGAATTATTTGATGCTAATAACAATATCATAAATTCTTTGAGGTTTGTTTTTCATAATCCAGATGACAAGGGTAAACTGGAGAGAAAAACAGAAGAATATCAAAGGAATAACACAAAATGTAAAAAAGGCGATTTGTTATTTTATTCACAAAGAATTTCAATATGTACAAAATGATTAAAAAATGCCTGAGCATGAGCAATTCAACAAAAGCAGGCAAATATACACAAGCAATGTTATGAAGCAAAATTCATTTGATCTTCACTATGGAAAAGAAGCTCTTGCTAAACTGGAGTGAGTCCTGTGTTTCACTAAACTGATCCTGGCTGCAAATGATGCTCTTCAGGATCATCTTGAGGTCTGATGGAGAAAGATTTCCTTTGAGTCTCAGCCAAGCAGACATATGATGCTTACTGTAACAAGAACGCATACATGAGAAAAGTGCAGTGGTCGTTTATTTCATGAATAATTGCACAGCAGAAAATACCTTACCTGAGATCAGGGTAAAGCTTCATCAGAGTTACCAGCTCTAACTTTATACTGTCTGGATCCTGTAGTTTCAGCAGACCAGCTAAACTGGGAAGAATATCTTTCAACCAATCCATATTTGATCCCTGTGATATTGAATTAATGAGGATTTGAAAATTAGACAATGCCTTATTATGAAAAGTAACCATTAAATTGGTTTCCTAAGACATTATTTGTGTATTTTTTGGCATATTAAACTGGGATAAAAGACAGTATTTGAACAAAACAATGACATTTAAGTAGGACAGGTGTACTTACAGCTGCAGTGAAGTATGTATGTATGCGTTCACTGTTTATGCAGAGTGATGATGCTGCCATCTGTTGCTGTGCTTTATTTGAAAGTTTGATCTTTTGCTTCATCATTTTCCGTACATATTCAGCTAGAAATTCCTTATGCATCCCACTCAACAGGTCCTAGTTATCAAATCAATCAATAAATGAATCAATCTGAAATAGACTAATTAATTACTCAACAAATCAGTCTTTTTGTTTAACATATATGTTTATACCTGGCAACACATTTTGTCCCAGTTGATGAATTTCTGAATATATCTGTCTAGCTTTGCAAGCAGCTCTTCACATATATCTTCACTGTCCTTGAGCCACTCGCAGGAACCCACCTTCCTGTACAAGTCCTGCAGAAACACATACATTGATATGTTTATATTAATGCATATGAACTCAAGATCTGGACCTGCTCAAGCAACCATTAATGTAGTCCTCTCATATGAACTAGACAAGCAGTTCATAAAATGTAATAGTTTGGCATTTTATATACAACGGAAGAATCACGAAGTGGCAGCCAACTGCTCACATGAGTGTGTTCACTGCCAAGACAAACCTCAATGAGGGTTTCTGAAAAAAATGAAAATCTATTGTGCTGGTCTAGATTAGGGTCTGGTTTATTTATAGCCATAATTAAATAGGAGTGTTTTGATAAAGCTATTGCATCAGCACAAACTGTATTTTGGTGTTAAAATAGTAGTGTCAGGATTTACTAAAGACGCACAGTGGAGAATTATCATTGAAAAGGCATGGACACAGTTATTTTAGCGCCTGACCTTAATGAATATGCATTTTTAGGAGTTTCCCTTTCAGATGCAAAATTTAAGGGAGTAGAGTATTAAAATGAATCATGCAACGCGATTCACTAACGTTTGCGCTCATCAATTTACTGGTATTTGCGCTATTATTTAATGCCCAAAAAAGCATGTCTTAAAGTAGGTGGTAGTTTGCACTGCTCTTGGTAGATTGGGCTGGTCATTATGGAAATGATCTGGCTGTGTTCTTTTAATGTGCGCATTGTCAGTAAATTGCACACAGAATTTTCCCTCCCATCAGCACTTTTATGGATTGCGTTCTAACATTAATTTGCCCTGTTTAGTAAATCTGGCCCTATATGTCTAAAGTATATAAATATTAAAATACATACACGTACTTGGGGCCAGTGGTGTGAAAATATGATTTCTTGAAAGTTCAGTAGACACATTTTTCAAATAAAGTATACACATATTTTAATATTTACTACCATTAAAAAAGTTTGGAACTTTAAAAAAGATATTATTATTTTTATTTAGCAAGGATGAAATAAATTAATCAAAAGTGAAAGTAAAGACATTTATAATTTTGCACAATATTTCTATTTCACATAAATGCTGTTCTGAACTTCCTATTTTTTTTCTATTCTTCTATATATATATATATATATATATATATTGTTTTTTTTTCTATATATTTTTAACGGAATTGTATATATATATATATATATATATATATATATATATATATGTATATATTCTATATGTTGTTATACATTATAAAAATCATATACACACACACACACACACACACACACACACACACACATGCCCACATACATACACTTTGTATTACTGAATAAAAACTAAAAGTATGACAGAACATTGACAAAAAAAAAAAAAAGTCTGGTTTTGTTTGTTTTTTCATTAAATAATAGTGAAAGTAACAAAATGTTGCTTTTACCTTAAGTTCCCTAAACATATTAGAAGTAAAGTAACAGAGGCTGCTTTCTGTCATGGTAGCCAATAACGAGAGACAATCAGTTTTGATATCTTCAGGGAACAGATGTGCTTTCTTTGTAATGTAGTCCCTATAGGAAAAAAAAAAAACACTTTCAACACAAATTTAAAAAGGATTGCTATAATGTTTCAGCTAAATAAAAGTGACACCCACCTGCACTGTATGAGGCATGAGTGATTGACCATCAAAACGGCCTCAGTGTTTGTCTGCCTGCTCCTCATGACCTTCTCATGAAATGTTTTGTAACTGTAGGGATGGAACTGAACTAATTATAATCATCTGTGTAAAATATTTAGAAGTACAGACTTAAAGCAAGAATGATCAAAAAGGATGAACAGAGAAATAGCTTATAGTTACTCACTCTGTCAGAAAATGTCTCATCTGGCATGTGATCCTCTGTGCTTTTGCCTCATCGCCTAGCACCTTCTGAGCACATTCTACATGTTTATGAAAGCACTAGGAAAAGGAGGGGAAAAGAAAAAAATAGGTTTTCCTCCAGAAATCCATTATTTGATGAAGGTAAAGAATGGATAACTTTTTCTATTTTTCATTACCTGGATGACATCAATGGCCTGATCACAGCAGTACACCTGGTCTCTCAGTTGGGGAAGTTCTCCCTCCTTCCAGGCTGTTTGTTCTCTGTCCAGAATTTTGTGAAGACATGTGCTCATCTCCCTCTAGTGAATAATAATGTGAGAAAATTAATACTTAAGTTTTTTGCTGGAAGCACATTTATGGCAAGATTCTGGCAAAACATTGTTTTTTGATGCACTAGTCGATTTTGAGATTTTGGGCTATTTTGTTTCTATAACATGTCTTCTCTCAAACTAAGGGAAGAAAACATCTAAAATACATGTGTAAGTGTTTAATTTATTACACTTTATCATTTTGCATCTGTACTTTAGGCACTAAACCAGAAATTCCCATTTCATTAGCACTTTTACAGTTTTATTATATCTCCTGAAGGTTTTTACAGAGGGCTTACAGAAGATTTTTAAATTTAAAAAAATGCCTTATTTGCATTTATAAGCATAAACAGAAAGCTTAAATGGGAAAGTGTCTTTTATTAAAACATGGAAAATAGAGCTGTGTTTTATAACAATTAAAGGTACTATAAAACATCAAACCTCCTCTGTAGTCAAAAACTGCTGTTCCAGTGGTGTAATCATGTCTTCAGGAAGCAGCGGATCAAGCTTTGTGTGATCGATCAAATCTTTTATCTTCCCGCTGTTTAGAATACTGCAAACAAAGACAAAATATTACTCTGAAAAATTGTACCACAACCCAGAGGAAAGAAAAATCAGCATTTAAAGCAATAGTTCACCCAAAAATGACAATGCTGTCATCATTTACACACCCTCATGTCTTTCAAAACCTGTTTTATTGACTGACTTTCTTCTGTGCAACACAAAAGAAGATATTTTGAAGAATGTTTCAACTCTTTTTGTAATATATGCAAAATACATACATGTTTGGAACAACATTATGGTGAGTAAATGATGACAGAATATTATTTTTTAGGTAATTTATCCTTTCAAACGTTTTAATATTTAATAACCAATTTATAGACCAAATCAGTATGCCAAGAGAAACATTTGATATAAAGTTGATATAAAAATGAAATCTAACTGCAAAAAGGAGCAAATATAAAGGAACATGGGACAGGAACATGGTGCATACAGTGCCATTACATGTGCATACTATGAGATAAAATGTTATAGTGTCATTTGCGTCTCTTACTTGGGGTAATCCTGGTTCACCCACTGCAATAAAAGGACACAATCCTCATCACACAGCGTGTACTCTGCGACTTCTCTCAGTCTTGCACTGAAGGTCTTATGGTACAGTGTGGCATAAAACTGGCACACATTCTCCTGTTCTGGGTAGCAGCTGCTCACCCATGTCACAACTTTCAGCAAGTCTTCTTTCAGTCGTTTGGCTTTGCAAATGATCGATTGCTGCATGGAGGAATGTATCTCAGCACTTGAGCCTAACTGTGCTTCTTCCATCCTCCTCTGAACAAGCCGCTCCAGCAGAGCTTCATGGTTCTGTTTACACCTCCTCGGTCTCCATGGTGGGCGTTCCTTTTCTTGAAACCCTTTCCAGAGCATGTCCTGCTCCTCCTCTTGCAGTATGGCTTGGACTGCTTCTTTCAGTAGCTCCTGCTCCTCAGGACTCTGGAGGTTGAAGGAGTTTTCCAGCGTCTGCATCACCGACTCCAGCCAGTCCTCATAGTCTTTAGCTAGTCTAGCCTCTGAATCTTCCTCTTCCTCCATCAGCTTCATTTTGGATTCAATCCCATCCTGCTTCAACTCAAACAGACGGTCTTCTCGTGTGATCAGCTGTTTCCCTGCGTCCACAAAGCGGCATTCTTGTAGATTCTGCTTAAAAGAGGAGACCTCTGTAGAAAACAGAAAAAAAGATGCTTTTCTGATTGTGCACAAGCAAGGTTGGATTTTATCATTTTAAAAAGCCTTCATATATACAATATGATGTAATGTATATGGGAAAAATAAGATTTCCATGGAATTTACATCTACAGCTTAGTTAGGATATGACTGTAAAAAACATAATTGTCATTGTCAGTGATTAAATTCAAATAAATTATCAGTAACAATAAATGATTTTACTTAAATATAAATACATTTATAACAACATTAATATACAGTTTAAATATTACACTTAAGATTTTTATTTAAGTGGGTTGAAATTTACAGTGAAATGATTTACTGCTGATTCCATAATAAAACACTGAAAAAATCTTCAATGTTGTGTGTTAATGCATATCTTTACTACAAAATAAGGTTACATTTTTGTGTTTCAATACACAAAATGTTGAAATATGATTGACTAATGAACACTCCTGAAAGTATTTCATAGATTAGGGAACACATATTCACTATTCACCTAGGAGTTTTCCCTCAATAAACTCCTAATTTGCTACTTACTGATAGTAGGCTAAGTAAGGTATTTGTTGTATATGATATTTGTTAGATATGAAATATGGTCATGCATCAATACATGCTTTATAAGTACTAATAAACAGCCAATATGCTAGTAATATGTATACTAACAAGCAACTAGTTAATAGTGAATACTGTTCCATAATTTAAAATGGTACTAGGAGATTTAATAAGCATGAACTCTTCCTACCTGGAATATTGTTCTTTTTGGGATGCCGTTTAAAAAATTTTAGCATTCCAAGCTTTTTTTTCATTCCTTCTGAAGAAGAAAAACAAATCTCTCGTGATATCGGATGTGCAAGAAAGAAAAAACTGAATTTCAATTCGATCTTCTTTCATTCACTTAGAACTAAACGATTTGGGGAAATAACGGACCCAGTTTTATAGGCTTCAAGAGCGTGAGGGTGTAGTTGGGCGGAGCATATCTGGCAACATCACAGTTCAACCCGTATGCAGCCCACTCTTGCACATCTACTTCACCAATCTGTAGAGGGCAAGGCACGTTTATAGCAGTAAGAACTATAAACAGACATGAGATAAGAAATAAATAGACATTAGAGAGCTCTAAAGGGGAAAAATCTTAAAGTAGCCTAGTGACTTCATGAAAGTCTTGTTTTTCTTCTTGATTAAGGTTCTCGATTGTTTCGAATAATTTAAAAGATAGTTTGCACTATTAAAGCGGCTAACAAAGTAACACGGACAAGGACTAATGGCAGCTATGGTTGCCAGAAATGTACAGAAAAACAAACAAACAAATAAATAAATGAACGGTTGAATGTTGTTGAATATCGTGACATTGTCGTATAGGTATTATGATGTGGCGTATTGGTGCCTGTTACTATATTTCAACTTATAAGCTTATATTTCATTTAGATTATTTAAATAATATCAACACTAAACTACGTGAACTAACAAAATGAGATTTTTGCCTTAACATTTGGGATAATCACCAAAAAATTTGTTGTAGAAATGATTTTCAGTCAGAAATTGCAAGTAAATTTCACAGTTAATTACAAAGAGACAGCAATAACACACTGAAATAACTTAAATTTTTTGAAATTGTATTTTCTTGTAAAACATACTCCAATAATCTGTTTTATTTACACCTTCCATTTTTTTACAGTCACATGAAAGAGACATGATGAAGCAGAGTTCATTGTTAGTGGTCTGTCAATAAAAATAGATAATAAACACAACATAAAATGTAACATGATAAAAATTAGAAGAAACAAAGTTTTTTCATATAAAATATCATATGTGATGTCTCACACAGGAACTTCTAGGAACCTACAACCATTTCTCTTTTACTTTTATTCCAGTTTGCTTTTGAAACAGCATTGCAGTACTGAAAGTGATTATGATTAAATGCTTGTGATATTCCTTATTTGTAAGGATAAAAGTGCCTGCTATATGTAAGTGTACAACTATACTGCACTTCTTGTAATGTAAATCCAACAGAGATTTGATTTTTCCTCTAATTATTGGGAATATGAGTGGTACTGGTATTCTGGAGCCCTGTTTTACTGGAAAACCCCAATGAAGGGAAAGTACACTCCTTTTTGACACCATTTGCTTGCCTTAGCCAAAAGAATGAGTAATTTGAGACTGGAAAAACAATTAATTAGATTTTTGACCTAGCTTTATCACTGACTGCATGATTTTGACCTGGCTCAGCTAAAAAAACAAAAACAGTCCATTAACCAGTATTGGGAAACAGTGTCAGGGAGGACAGGGGTGAGCGTGATGATACTGAGCAGGAGAATTTGCCATTATGCTGGACAAAAGTCCAAATGTCTGTTCATCACTTACATTGAGTTTTTGAGTGTTTCTAAAAGTTTTGTTTTCACATGCATCAGACATTATATGGGTGTCGCAAAACCTTTTTGTATGGTAGAGGAACATATTTTATGCATTGCACGAACTTTTCTGTAATCATTTCTGATTACAACATATTATCTTGAATGTGTTTCAGAGAACTTAAAAATGGCCTATTCTTAAAGGAGATGTGAAGTTTGGGTATAAACGTAGGTATTTACATATATTAATTGCAAATGCAAAAAATATGTTCTCCAAAACTATTAAAATTGCAGGTCTGGACCTCAAGCAAATACTAAAGGTTATATTTTATGATTTTGTGTTTTTACATCCAGTAACTTTCCTCAGTGAGCCAGTCTAAGATAAGGTAGCAAGATTACAGGTCTGTCCAAGATGCTAGTCTTCAGACAACAAAAATGGATAATGAAAGTTGCTGATAATGAGTTTAATCAATGATTACTTGCAGCAATTAGGTTTTGTAAGTCAATAAGGAGAGGAAAAAGGCCCCAGCTTATAAGCGACTGAGTAACAAGATGTTCTAACCGCAGTGATGAAGATCGAGTTAAAAATATGCAAACACATGTCTTGCTTACAGGTGTTATAGCCTCAAAATGTGCTATGCAAAGTCAGTGGTTAAAGCTGAAATTCCCTTTACGTTGTTTCAGTTTCCTGACCTATGCATGCAAGCAAAAGAACAAGCAAAATATGACAGCTGATCAGCTCACCAGTGTAATTTTAGTATTATTTATAAAATTTTGAGGGGTTTTTAAAAATATTTTTGAATATGCCTTTATTATGTGCTTTTCTCTTTTTTTAAATATTACTATTTAGGTTCAATTTATTTTATTTCAATTTTTATTTCTAGTTAGTAATGTTGAGCTTTAACTTAAACTTGTTTCAGTTTTTAATCAGTTTCTAATTTTCATTTTGCTTTAGTTTTTCTTCCAATATGTAGATTTAATTTGATCTTTATTTCAGTTAACAAACATGTTTTTAACAGCTTTCATTTTAGTTAAAGATAATAATCCTGCTGTGCCCACAATATTACAGCTACAGCCACCCAATGCATTCTAATGTTTATGACTGTAATTGTTCTATTCTATAGAAGAGACAAAATTGCACATTCAGACACTCTCATCGATTTTAGTATTTTAAAACTTTTATTTGCAGGGCTACATATCAAGAAACACAAATGCGTATCAGCTCAAACTAGCCTTCATTAGGCTGGCAGAAGGCCTGTTTGAGATGATAAACTTTTGCAATACCTTCAGTTGTTTGCTCTTTACTCCACTTGTGGAGCACCCATAGTTTTTTTGAGCACCAGATGGACTCTTGGACAACACGTTTGTTGAATCAGACTACACTTATTGACTCTGAACACACTGCTGTGAATGGCACAATTGACGGCCATGAAAATGCAATGTGAAATTGCAATGTATCTGTGGTTCCTGCAACACTCTGAAAATTCACATTCTATTTTAGCATAAAATGATGCATTTTTGGCAGAGCTTCCATCATGTTTTGAACCAGATATTGATGACCGTACAAAAAACACTCATTAGGACTTATGAATCATACAAAACGTCATGCTTTTAACTTCATGTTGATTTTTTTAATGAAATATTATAAAGACTTCAGTTAATAATAGGTTGTGTATACATTTTAGAAATATATAATGCATTTTTTTTTCATACATTCTGTGTTTTACATCTGTGGCTTATGAAGAAAAAAGCGAAGCAAAATAAGGAACATGATTTCTCAAAATTTAGTAAAGCCAAAACATTTTAAGTTAGGCATGTGAGAGCTGTCATTTGACATGTCTCACATTAGTGTTACTTTAGCTCTTGCTATGTACACAAATCTGACAAACCAGCAACAATGATTAGTAGTATTCATAAAAATATCATTTGTTCATTCAATATTTTATTATTTATTCACCCTCATGTCATTCCAAGCCTATATGAACTGCAAAGTGAAAGTGGGTGTGGACCAGGAACAGCTGTTGGCATCATTCACTTTCACTCTATGGAAAAGTTAATCTATGGATATTCTGCTATATAATTTATGGAAGCTTGAAGAACAGTTCAAAACAGTTCATGGGGGTGGAAAAAAAAACTATATCATTGCGATTTAAAACCTGATGGTTGTGCAACAGCCTGGAAAAAAAAAGTTTCACAAGACTTCTCAAGCATAATGTCTGTTTTTTTTTTTTTTTGTGGACTGTATGTCTCAAGTATTTTGATATAACATTTCAGTGCTTATAAATTAGAATTATATCAAAGTAGACTTGAAGTAGACATCTACAACTTATTCCTAAACTGTGTAAATTAATGCCAATACACAGAATGCTGGTGACAGACTCATGAATGTGATGTAACACTAATAGAAAATATTTTGGATATTTATGATCATTTTACATTTTTGCAAGAATTTAATGAGTCAATCAAATTTACCTGTTTAAACTTGTTATGTCACCCCCCAACACCACCAACTCATTCCACCTCAATTTCATCTGAATTATTTTTATTCAGATTTGTAAAGGTATAGGAGACATTTTCATTCAAAAGAGATTGGAAACAAATATATAAATACATAAAAAGTGTTCTTTATTTATTTTTGCTATGCATATAGCGATTAACGCATAAACTAGCTATCAAACTGTGGATTTTGTATATCAAATTAAACAATAAAACCTGTTGATTCAGACGAAAACAAGTTACTGACCAGTGACAGAAAGAGAGACTGTTCAGGAGATCTGTTTGAAAACTGTCATCCCTTTTGAAACTTTGGTTTAGTTATACTAGTGTTGTACGTAGAAACTGCAAATGCATTATTGCTTTTTGTTAAAACTCGTTAGATCTGTGGCCCAGCATGTACTCTTATACAGTGAAGCTGTTACCCCTGAAATAAACTCATCATCACTTTTCTTCTTCTTTGGTTATTATTTATTTATTTTGTATACTCCGATAAGAAGAAGTGGATGCCATGCTCTCTGGGTCTGTGCTGTCAAAGAAGGCCTGAACTACATCAGTAGTAAGTATGCTACACCACCTGCCAAAATAGATGATTTATGACTTTGACCTTTGACCTCATTACATAGGGATTGACCTTTTAGGATGATTTATGACATTGACCTTTGACCTCATTCCATAGGAATTAACCTTTTGACATTTTTACGAGCGCACCTGGGGTGACATCATGTAATATGTCATCTGTTTGTAATATATCATGTTTATAGCTCGTTAACCGTGAAATGACCCCGATATTTACAACATCCGTGAACGAACGACCTCTGTGATGTGAAATGTGTTTGCAATATATCATGTCATTAGGATTAATCTTATGACATCGGTTTGTAATATACGCTCAGGATGTCCGGTACGTGACATTAACTTAATAACATAACATAATATATCATGTTTATCTGTTGTGCGATATATCTACCTGACCTCCGGGGTTAAAACGAGAGAACGTCCACCTGTTTGTAATATAGACGTCGGTCCTCCGGTACGCATCCCGTGATCTGTTTAAATCGTGGTACGCGTGTGCTCTTAGCCGGTGACGTACCATATCATACTCGTATAAATACAGCCGACCATTTCTGTGTAAAATCAGAAAAGAGCCACTAGATAATACAGACATGGCTGCTTCATACTCACCTAAAACTCCTGACAAGGAATGGAATGAGGAGATGATGAAAAAGCTGACTATGGCTCTGAGAAAGCCGTACAACGGTAATTTGTGCTTGACAAAGTTTCTCCATGAAAATACGGATTGTGTGAGAGACGAATTTTTACTGATCAGCGGACGCATATTTGGGTACATATTTTGCAAATCAGACCGAACGGTTACGCTCTACATGTCTGACGAGACCAACGAATTTGTAAAGGATCAAGATCCATGTCTGGTATTTCCTGATAAAGACTGGCAAGTTTTTTTCAATCGTATCTGGAAAGATCTGAAGGATTGTGGAGAAGAACCTTTGTATGTCGGGGAGTGGGATGGGGTAGCACCAAACATCCGGTACTGAGTGATCGGTGACCACACTCAAAAGAACCCGGACGACTGCGTATACATATTTGCTTGCAAAGACAGGACAAGGCTTAGCGGATGTTCGGGGGTGACCTGCATAAGGAATATCATGAAATGTTCACCATGCAGTTTTTGTTCGAGTGGCGTGATCTGCATCTGTTGAGCGCTCTTTTTTCAGTTATAAACAAAATGTTCAGGTGGTCCGAAATGCGTGACGGATACAACAGAATTAAAGTACAGCTGTTTCATCCCAAGAGTTACTCCTGCGATGGGGCGTTGCCGTCCCCGCCCATTTACTACAGACACTATAAAGACCAGTAAGTCAAACCCTTTCCACAACACGCTTTCATCATGTCTCGAGAAGACTCTTTACAATGCGATCTTGCTCCCTTCAATTTCACGGGGACCGATGATAATGCTACCGATCATTTTCCAACAGGAGGACCCCGCTCACCCGAGCTGCACAAAGAATGGTTGGATAAATTCTGCGCTGACCTGGGGTACCGCAACCTGACCTTCCTATCCGGCATGCGCGGTACCTCCGCAGAAAGCTCCGGGTTCGATACCGCTGATGGTTGTTTCAAAGGTCTCGGGTACAGGATCATAAAATCTACGATCGTGGTGCTTCTGCAACACATCGTCGACAAAAAACTGAGGGGTGTGTGACTGACCACCCCAGTCAGTTGCAACATAGCTGCCTGTTCAAGCCTCCCGCCTTTTATTTCGACTCGCGCTTCGACAAGCTGTGTCGCATGCTGTTCAAACCCGACCTTCAGACCATCATCGACTTCACTCTGTGCCGCTGCGGTCTGAAGACCAACAACATTCTGAGGCTTCAAGGAGCTACCGGAGCTATCCTGCAAAAATTAAGAGACGAACCATTCATTGTCGCAAAGCTACAAGAAATCAGGGATAAGCTGCTGGACGAAGACCGTAAGAAAGTCGTCTACGACGCCGTTGATCTCTGGCAAAGCAGTGCGCCAGCGCCTGAGGTGTAACAACATGGGGTCTGTATGCAGCGGAAATCATTTCTTCAGGGACTTTGTGATCATCCCCCATTATAAAGAACAAATGATGGAAATGATGCTCACGGTCATCGACAGAGAGTGCGATCCTGATAAAGATTACGAGGGACAAAAGAAACGTATAAAAAATCTCAAGAAACAAATGGATATTGTGAGAAGTCTGACCGATTCATGGCATGAATTGACTGACGTGTGTTTACGCCCCCGACCTACCCCCTGTAATGCTCAGAAAAATTCTGGATGAGATATCCGCATCGGGTCGAGGACTAGGAGTTAGTGAGGTCCTCTCTATCTGTACTTATGTAACCGATGTATGTGTGAAGCTGGTTTCAAAAAATGAGAAAAACACGGTCGGTGAAATGATTGAAATTATGGTCAGCTACATACTAGATCGCCACTATATGGCTTGTGTCAGTTACCTTTACTTGCTAGACCGTCTGTAACATCATTCTGTACTACTTTATTATTATTATCATGTAACCATTTGAATACTATTCTTGTAACCATTTTAAATATATTCTTGCTGTTATGTAACCATTTGAATACTATTCTTGTAACCATTTTTAAATATATTCTTCCTGTTATGTAACCATTTGAATACTATTCTTGTAACCATTTTGAAAACTTCTTGTCATCTGAAATATATTCTTTTTTACTATCTTTTTTTTTCCTTAATAAAAGACTGAAACGTAATTGTGAGCAAAAACAAACCGTTTAAAGTGGAAAAGATTTTAGGAGAGAAAAAACAGGGGCGATCTACCCTTGTTTTAGTGAAATGGACTTGCAAAAACCTTAAAACGCGTGAGCCATTACAGCGAGAGATCATTCACGTAGAGGATTACCATGGGCGACAGCGGTTTCTACATTACGCTGCCGTGCAACGCTTCTTTGAATGTTTATCCTGAAAACTGGATATCTAGTTAAACGACCAGGTTAGCGAAAACTATAAACCTGAAAGGAGAATGGGAAGTAGGTCTAGCCGAAATTGAATATCCTAGAACGTGGTATAGCTTTAACAACGACGATGGACATTTCGACCTACAGATATACGCAGTATCATCACGGGAACCCCTGGGAATATCTGGGTTTTCTGGAATAAAGAACCTTGAGATAAAATCAGGGTACTATGAGAACATTCGTTCCGTCAATCGTGCGATAACTGAAGTTATTGCTCCGACAGGGGTAATGGCTTACGATCAATTAAAAAACAAAGTTCAACTGCTAGCGAAACCCAACATTTCATTGACTTTCCGAAGAAAACTCATGGCTATTTTAGGAGTAAAACCCGGCGAAGCTTTAGGACGGTCAAACTATCATGAAAAAGTTGATGTAGGAGATCCTTGAACAGACACACACATACCGCGAGCAGACTCATTCCAGAGAAATGAGTCGATCTCTGGTTTCACCTCGGGAAGTCATAAAAATCAGAACGAGCTAGAGGATCAACTTCACCAATGCAGAACAAAGGAAATTTCTGGCGGGAAAGACACCAGATCCAGATGGTAAATGAACTTTGACCAGCAAACGTATAAATTGACAAACTTATCAACAAACGCGCGATGGATTTACAGTCGTCGGCCTGACTTAAACATATGCCAGAACTCCTCTCCCGGACACCTTCTGACCTCAGGAGTACCCGCACCCCTCCTCGAGTGCATGCCTTTTTCAGACAGACAAAGGAAACACGCAAAAGTGCGCCAAAACTCCAAAAGACAATATTCAAGACTTTTAAGTAATGAAAATGTATTCCCAAATTATGTGTGTTATGCCTTAGATATGCTTGATATGTTAGTAAAACATACGCGATGTTAATCTATCCATTATGAGGTCAGGACCATTCTAACCTACGTATTATAGGGTATGAATATGTGTGCGTGTCATGTTTGGTGTTAAACGAAAGTATATTTTATTTGCAACAACTCTGTGTGGATGAAATGTAGAAATTAGGTAAATCCCGTAACGTTATAACGTTTATCAAGATTATTAACAAAACCCTGCAAGGATTTTCTGTCACGTGATTGCATGGGCAGCTCGTTAATTTATGCAGAGAAATGGAGCCTAGGAAGCTGAGCTCCACCTTGCAACAAGCGGATTGGTACCCCAGCTCCGGGGCGGGCCTAAAGCGGCCTGCTTAAATTCTAATGTTCAACTAAACTCAACGCTCTTTGCCGTGGTTTGAAAACTGCTTCAACTCGTGCGCTCATACGCCGCATCAAACCATCACCATTCCAAACATCAAGCTCTTCAAGAAAACTTCTGCAACCAAGAAAGGAAAAGAAGAACTTCGAGCGCGTCTCATCCAGAAAGGCAACCCGCCAATCACAGGCGGAATTCCCTAAGAGACGTCAGACCAACAACGGTTCGCCAGCCAATCAGCTAAGCCCGGGGATTCCCTCAAAGAGACTAGACAAGAGTCTGCAGCAAACCTAACAAGTAAAACAAATCTCTTATCTATTGGCTGAAAACGGCGCAAAGTTGTTATTAATGGAAAGATAGAACTAAGCTCTGCTTTGTTGACTTTCTGATAACCACCGAAGTTGAGACTTCCTTCATAACTCATAATTCTGCATAACTCCGTCATTTGTGTGTATGTGTGTGTTTAGATGATTTAGTCTCATGTAATCTTAGAAGTAGCTCAATAAACTTATCTCATTGTATAGAGCATTGTCTGTGTTTTATATTTGATTCAGTTACTGCCTTGCGCTGTCGACCCTTGCTACCCTGCTCAAATTTGATAAATTACTATTTTGTTTGTTTTATTGTTGGCCACAAGCAAGATAAACAAAATTGTTAACATATACTGACTTTAATGTCTCGCTGGACGAGCCATTAAAAGGTATAAACTATACGTTTTGATTAATAGAAATTAATCAAATCAATATCTATCTTTACGATGCAATTTCGTGAAGCCAAAAATTCAAAATAAAGATTAAATCATAGCTAAGTTCCTAAAGTTATTTACACTGATCTTACAAAGAGTGTTATTACGGATGCTCCTCACCAAGCCGATATCAACGGTGGATTCTATACCATGTACGTTTATACCGACATCATTGAATACCAATCAGTGGGTGATTCGTACGTCCCCCTTTTAAGATGCGTACATATAACAAGGGAAAGCAACGATACCGTCAGTGTTAGATACGACAAACCGCATTACGCATCGGTCAACAAGTCGCACATCACGAACATCACCATAGAATTAAAGGACGACCAAAACAGGGAAATTCCATTTGCTTACGGGAAAGTGATTGTAAAATTGCACTTTAGACCCGTGAAACAATCCGTTTTTTAAAAAAATGGCATATTACAACGGCCGCGGGAATAATGTTGCTGATTATGTCGACTATTATCGTAATCAGGCCGGTTGCGGTCTACCCGGATATGCCGGCGGCGCCGTTATGTACGGGGCCGGCCTAGGAGGCCTTTTCAGAGGCCTGTTTAGGATGGCCGTGCCGTTGTTAAAAAAGGGGTTCAACATCGCTAAACCGCACCTAAAAGCAGCGGCTAAAAATATAGTCTCTGACGTTGTCTCAAACGCGATGTCAAGATCGTATAACGACAACCCTAAAGCTCAAGACGGATCGGGTCTTATGGTCATGACCCGTAAGAAAACGTCTAAACCGCCTGGTATAAGGAGGCGTGGTCATTCGGTAACGAAAACAAAGAAAGCGAAGCGCGCCCCCAAGAATGTCTCAGTTAGACCCTGAAAACGTAAGAAGACTGTGAAGAGAAACGTATCAACTATGAGATCCGTAAAAACCATATTCTAACATGGCTCTACTGCATCGCATGTCGGGGGAGTGTATTAAGTCCGAGTTGGATTTGTTTACAGTTCCACTGACGCAAACTGTTATTGAGAAAAATGTCTATTTAGAAGTACCTCCTTTATCGGCTATATCGGATTCGTCACCTCTGGAGTTTTTTATCGCAGGAACCGGGGAAGATTATTTAGATTTGAATAACACGCTCCTCTTTCTGCGACTTAAAATCACAAGACCTAATGGGGGGGACATCGCAGACCCTGCAAAGGTAGCCTTAATAAATTACCCCGGTGCTACTTTATTTTCACAAGTCGATGTCAGTCTCGGCGATCAATTGATATCACAGAGCTCAAGCACTTACCCCTACCGATGTATCATCGAGAGTCTTATCAACTACAGCAAAGATGCGCTGGAGACGGTTTTCTCAACAGGCCTGTTTTTCAAAGACACGGCGGGACACATGGACGAAACTGACCCTGTGGGGCGTAACAACGGACTGACCAAGAGATTGCGCTACACTAGCGGAAGAAAAGTCGTGGAGCTGCTGGCTCCTATTCACAGTGATATTTTCTTCCAAGAAAAATTAATGCTGAACGGCATCGACATAAAAATACGAATGATCAGAGGCAAAGATGAATTTTGTCTGATGACCGGTGAGGACGTGGCCTATAAATTAAATATCTTGTCGGCCTCCCTTTTTGTCAAGAAAGTGTCCGTATCACCAAGTGTGAGGCTCGCGCACGCCCAAACCTTGCTCTCGACCACTGCCAAGTATCCGATAGATAGGGTATGCCTGAAAAATTTCTCCATACCCGCAGGGTCCCGCGTATCGAATCAAGAAAATTTGTTTTTGGGGACGTTACCGAAATCTATTGTCCTGGCTATGCTGGATAACGACGCGTTTACCGGAGCTTATGATAAAAACCCGTTCACGTTCAAACATTACGATTTGGAATTCCTGGCCGTCTACGTAGACGGTCAACAAATCCCCGCCAAACCTCTACAACCAGACTTCTCTTCAGGATCGGCCATACGAGAGTTTTACCAGTTGGCTATGGCGACCGGGAGACATCTTAAAAATCAGGCGCTCTCTATCAACAGGGAGGATTTTCTGAAAGGTTATTCGCTTTACGCCTTTAACCTTACTCCTGATGAAGACTGCGGTCAGCACATATCTCTCATCCAGTCCGGCAATATCAGACTCGAAGCACGCTTCAAACAACCGCTCCCGCATACTATTAACCTCGTCGTTTACGCCGTGTTTGACAGCATCATTGAAGTGTCTAACCGCAGACAGGTCCTGCTCGATTATTACTGATCGGAAGATGAACACTGTGCAACTCACCGCTATCATGGACAAAATTTCATGCAATACTCATTTTCTCTGTGTTCTCCCGAGCGATCAGCTTCCTGAAAGACCGTTAAGGAACTTACCGTCTATGGTCGTCACGAACACCCATCCGGCTCACCTGCCTGGCGAACACTGGATCGCTGTTTATCGATCTCAAGACGGTACAGGGTGTTTCTTCGATAGCTTTGGCAACGCTCCTGACAGTGAGCGCTTCCCGACTTCCATCATAAAATTTTTAAAATCGAACTCACCGGTCGTGTTGTATTCTATCAATCGGGTCCAAGATTTTACGTCGGATGTATGCGGACAACTTTGTGTGTTTTTCTTGTATCATTTAGCCAGGGGTCGAGACCATAACTATGTGATGAATTTGTACAGCGATGATTATATTAAAAATGATAAAATGGTGTCACTCTTTGTGAGAAGACTAAGATCTATTGCTTGTAATGAAAAAATGTTTTCTTGTATTCAGTGTGTGCAGACTTGTAACAGTTGCATGATAGATCATAAATAAAAATGCTTAAAGCCGACATTAGTTTTACAGTCTTTTATTGAAAAATATTCAAACATCAGGCATACATTTAAAAAACATGAGGTACACATATCATTTCACAGAGACATACATTTAAAGAGTATGAAAATACACTGTTAAAATTCTAACCATTCCCTTCGATCGAGAGTCGGTGATTTGAACACAAGTTCATCCGTCCTTAGAGTCCTAATATGTGAAATTCTCTTTTTGACAGACTTTTTAAAAGGACCTACAGGCTCAGGTGTGCTTGATCGCGCTCCAGGACTGTTTTTTAAAGTACTAATCAATTGCCTAACGCCTTGATTAGGCACCGTAGAAAATGGTATGTTTAATTCGGCAAACGCCTGTAAAAACTCTGACCATCCTAGAGGCCTTCTATCATCCCGGACCTGGTGCGGGGCCGTGACATTTTTTAACAAATCGACCATGTGCGATCCCACCATGGCTTTACCCTTGAACACAAATTCACCCGATTCGTTCCAAGCGCTGAGTCCTTTAGCTTTAGACATTTTGTCTAATATGTAACGAGTGTTTTTCACGCTTCGCGACGGCATGTTCTTCAGAACTTCGGCGACGACGTCTTCCGAACCGCCTTCGTCTCCGACGGTATCGATGGTACGTTCGGCTTTACGATCGGGGTCAGGGTGCGGTAACGATAGGGTTAAAACGCTTTGCTCGCGATCTCCTTGTTTAACAGTCGTTAAAAACCTGGTTAGGATGCCCGAGTATAGTTTCGTCTTTTCACGCTGGTCCAGATCAGTTCTGAGTAAAATATTTCTTATGGCCGTATCCAGATCGTTCTCTACGACCTGCTGAATGTTCTCACACGCAGCTCCAGACTGTAGCTTTTCCAGCTGATTTTGGGGTACAAGATACACCTTTTCAGCATACTGCATCGTCAGCCCTGTCTACCCGATATTAAGCTGGAAATAAATGGTACTGCTACGCTTAGAAGAGGTAAAAGAAATCCCCCAGACTGGTTGAAAACACTCTTCTTAGCGGCTATACCTATTTTCTTATTGGCGACGAGTTTAATATCCAGTTTTCTCCTCTTCAGTTTTTGGTACTGTTGACGGCTGAGCGGAATCGTACCATAGAGGATGTTTAAAGCCACTTCACAAAGGGCTAAAATGAGATCGTCGGACGCCACCTGTAAAATAAGTCGACGTTGTTTAGGCGTGGCTTTATATAGCAGCTTTAACAGGGGTAGATGCTTACAGAGTCTGGCGAACATGACGACTGATCACGCGTTCCTTTTTTCTGGAGGTAGACCACTAGGTGCTCGGCAAGCAACCCCGTTCTGAGCCGATACTGCTCGGGCGTTTTCGCTTTATAGTCTATCATGAGATAGCCGTAAGGCTGACTGGTAGCGTCTTGGTAACATTCCATAAAATATTTCACGTTGAAAGGAAACATTTGCCGTGCTAGCACCATCACTTGATTAGCATCGCGGGGGTTTTTAAACAAAATTAAATAATTGGTGTTCAAGCTAATCGTCCTGCTCGATTTACCTTGCGCGAATAAATTCTGTACAATATAAATAGCGCTAAGATTACGATGGTGTACAAACTGCGTAAAGACTTTTTGGACTTGCGCATTACCGCTAGCTTCGTTCATCATGTCGTCCAGAATCAGAAGATTAGCTTTGTGGGGCGGCAGTAAATGATCGTCATTCAGAGAGTTGGGTATCCCTTCAACAAATTTAATAGGGTACAATTTAAGCAATTCATCGTACAGAGGTTGCCAATAACTGTAAATATATACAATGTTTTCGATTTTTTTAGAAATCATATTTAAACCATTTTCCATCAGTCTTTTTACGAAATAGTTTTTGCCGCTGTTAGAAGGACCGCTGATAACACAGGCAAACGGGTGAATAAGTCGAAAGTCGAATTCAGAAGCTTCCCGAACCCCTCTATGCCCCATTGAATCAGTAGCCATAAGGAAGAGTGGTGAAATCGGGTAAAAGTCTACATTTATTGTACACCACCTTGAACCTTTTGTTGACTGACTTGTTGTGCAACGTGAGATGCTTTTTATTCCTCACAATGTTTTCAGAATGAGCCAGGATGTATCGCGTATCGTCGCGAGATGTCACATAGCTGGTAACCAGACCAATCAGGGTGTCTAAGCGGATAGCTTGCGAATTTTTAGAGTTCAGAGTTATTCCTTTAGCCTTCATGCACACTTTTCCTTTGGTGGTGCGGTACGCATAGGATTTCATGCCGGAAGACGAGTATTCTACGATAAAATCGTCATCTCCTATTTCATCTGTCAGCTCCCCCAAATGATACTCCAGAGGCGGCATCCAGTCACCGTCCCTAGACACGAATATAACAGAGTCCATGTCAGTGTATAAGACTCGGCTCCCGAGTCTGTCCATCAGGTCCTACAACTCCAGCCGCGCATGAGCTGTCGTAAACGCTCCTATAAACACGTTAATGTCGCGAGCCTCGCACACGTCCCCTTCGGGACGACAGGTCTGAACGAGCACTACATCATCTAAGACGAATGAGAAATATTTCAGGATGTCTGTTTTACCGAAAATGATTTGGGCGAAATCTTCGGGGTCTGTGACGAGCAGGGTTTGCGGTAAATTTGATCTCATAGAAAATCTTCCCCATAATGAATTAAGAATTAATTTGCTTATCGACCTCTGGACGGGGTTATGACCGATCTTTTCGGGGTCGAGTTGGATCCCCTCTTTCTCATAATATGCCCTAATGTAATTCTCTTTATCCTCATCCGTGACAACGTCTGATGGGTAGCCGGCGCATGCTGTTTCAAACGTAAAAAACGTTTTCACGTAGTCGTGAAAGAGCGTGTCGGAGCGACCTGAGAAATGCCAAATTTCATAGATTTTGGCCACTACGTAACCCTTTTCGATTACCTTTAAAACCTCTATGGTAACCCAAGTTCCCGAGAGAGCCCTCTCCTCATCCGTGTGGGTGCAGCTTGTTGTCTGGTTTTCATCGTGAGCGCAGGTGCGGCATAACGCGAACATGAGTTTACCGTGGCATCGAAAAGGTAACACAGGGAATAATAATTTATGTGGTGGGTACACAGTGGCCTTGACAAGTCCGTAATAAGTCTCAAGCTGTTCAAAATCGCTGAAAATGATCTGAGGGTGTCCGATCGGGTAGCTTTTCATAGCCTGACAGAATGGATAAAGACTGGTGAAATCCACGTAACTTATTTTCTCACCGTCTGTCGTTTTACGGTACAGAGAATAAGCGTTGGTCCTCCCCCCAAAAAGCGAGTCTCTCGGATTCAGTCTCTCGGGAGCTGAATAAGTTCTCATAAATTCTTTCACTGCAGGGTCGGTCTGTTTCATTTTGTTCCACTCACATTCCCATATAAATTCTATTTTCAACCCGAAGGCATTTTGTAGAATTTCCACTTTGTCGTCAAACTGTCTTCTAAGTTCGGCGTAGGGTAGGCACGACAGGGGGCGAGTATCGTCTGGGTCAAAACGACAACAATGTCCATGGTGGATGCAGGCCGAATATTCTAAGCCGTACCTTACCCCGTTCTGTTCGTAGTAACCGTCTAAAAAGTAGCGACCTATTTGCATTTCACCGTGGTTTAGCGCGTGGTGAATGTCGATGTTTCGGGTCTTTTTCACGTATTCCAGCCATTCGATAGAACCGTTTGAGTAAGCCTTATTCTGACGGACGTACGCATTATTATACGTCAGAGCCAGAGTGTCTCTGGCGAGATAATGGGCTTTGAAGACCCCCATACAACAGCTAGGGAGCGTTGTAAAGTTGAACGGATCGAGTTCAGTACACTCTATGAACTCCTTCCTGTATTTCATGCAAGCCTCGTAATAAGACAACGTTGTTCACGCCGTACTCACGCAGTTCGTCTTTGAAGCGGAAGACTTTACCGGACACCGTGCTGTACCATGCATTAAACTTTGTCTGGTCTTTATCGGTCATGTTTTCATACCCGTAAAACTTTTTGTCGGGGTAGGGACCGACATAATTCTCATTTTCACACCTGTTGAAATGATGGGGAAAGTACCCTTTTTCCGTCGTTGTCAAGTGTAACGCCACCGGCATCTTGGACAGAGCCATCGGTATGAAGGAATAACTATCGATGTAACGCTGGTCGAAGGCATCATCGTACATGAGGATTATTTTACATCCTTGCGTGATGATGTCGACCATAACCCCCGCTTTGCAAAAATACTCCAAAATTAGGTAGGAGTCGAATCTGGACGCGTAATGGGCTATGAAGAAGTATCCTTCGTATTGAGGACACCTGAACCGTGTGATTAGGCGCTCTATACAGTCGGTACTTGCTAGATATATTTTTCACTGGGGGTCCTGGCGGGTTTGGGCTGTATGAAACATTGATGTTTCCCTTGGACCGGTAATTCCTCGTGGCAATGAGCACAATGATCAGTAGAGCATTGATGCGGTTTGGTGCGTCCTGTAATTTCGTACCGTCTGTTTCATAGCTCACAATACTTTATAACATCGCACAGTATTTTTTCATGGCCTGGGGGTATCTTCTTATGCATGTCATAGCAGTACTTCGATTTGCAATAGCGTAGACAATCGGTACAGTGAACGATCCTTTTTGGGTGTTTGTAGCAATCAGGGTCAAAACAGACGTTGCAGACGTATTCGCAACTGTGATTTCTTGCTCTGGAGTAGCCTTTAAAGCAGAATTGACATACGTAAGGTGTACCGATGAACGCGGTCAGATTTAATATTATATAATAATGGTCGTTGTGCAAGTAAAGGCAGACCGTGTTCGGGTGAGGTTCGTTCTGATTTTTGTACGTTTCTAACCCGCCGTTCGCCCTGTAAAAAACAACAATTTTGACATTCAACAGATTTTCAAACCTAGCTATGTCATGAAGTCCTATCGGATCTTGGCTAGTGAACCCCGCGTTAGTTTGGATAACGCTCGCGCGACTTTCCAAATCACTCTCGGGTAATTGAGGGTCGAGGAAACGAGCCAGGCAGATGGACAGACATAATTGATTACCTTTATTTACAGGACAAAATAGATTTATCTTCTTTCTTCGGATAACTTGATCCAATGCCAAATCTGTGAGTTTACGCTACGAAATCATGGCTATGCAGGCTTCAATCTCAACAGCATCGTCAGCCATCAACCTATCGTTGCTCTGTAAAATTTTTTCGATTTGTTCTGTAAATAGATTAACATCGTAATTATTACCGGGGGTCAAAACGGCGTTAACGGACGAATTGAGGCTAGGGGCAGACATAACCAAACTGATTACGCTAGCATCACCTCCCATCTCTCTCGCGAATGATATTATCTCGTCCATGGCGGTGTGCAGGGAAGCGTGATAGGTGTCTAAATCTGGAGACATTATATCCCTCATATTCATAGTTCTGCGTAAATCAAACCCGTTAAAACGGGATCGTGGTAAAACGCGAAAGCCGTTTACGATGCCACCATTCCGTATCGCCGCATCGATGTTCGCTCGGGTTGTACCGGAAGGTTGAACCGCTCTGCTAGTCGAGGGTCTCTCGTCAGCAGTAGTGGGGTCAGAGCGGGTGGTCGATGGTCGCTCAGCATCAACATTACCTGAAGGGGGTGATGACGACGACGAGCGTTCGGTGTCAGTTGACGGATGCAAAGCACAAGATGATGAGGAGGATGTATCGGTTAGTACGCCACTGTTCTGCACTACGTTTTGACGAAGACGCCGGCTGTGATCATCTAGTATGCTCTGCAACACATCACACAAATTAAAATTAATGTTCTGTGCGATTTCTCACAAATCGTGAGCATTTTGCGTAGTATAATCAGGAAATGGGGGTATCACGTTGAGATGCAAACTTATCATGTGTTGTAATCTATCGCTTAGCTTCATATTATCAGCAGCATTTTGCAAATCAATTATACTCTGCAGCCTGTCAGTCAGAGCTTGGTCTGATTGTCCATTGTGTACGTCACCGCCATTCATTTTGAACCATTACAGATAAAATATAACTAAACAATGACAGCTACAAAACGAATAATGAAAAATTGTAACATAAGTGGTAAGATCAAAGTTGATACAGGTAAATATATGACTTATAAATCAAAGCATGATAGTAAAATAAAACAAACCATAGTCTAATATTGATAAGATCAAAGATGATAGAGATAAATATATGACTTATACATCAAAGCATGATAGTAAAATTGATAACAAACCATAGTCTAATATTGATAATAAAGTCTGTCACTAGCAGCCCTCAGTGCATCTCCAACCATTTCTTCACCATCATCCTCAAACGGTGGTCGTTCATCATCGGCACCGTTTAGTGAAGCGGGTTCGTCTTCGATCAGTGAAGCCTGGTCTTCGTCGCCATTAATCACCGACGCTCGCTCTTCTTCGTGAAAAGCATACGGGGTCAGGGTCCTTGTCATGCTCCTTATCGACCGGGTATCCTCGTCTTGCTCACCGCTAAACGTCACGCCGTGCCAGGTTTCAACTTGTGTGTTTGTCCATTGATCCACGTCGTTCAAGTTTGCAGGCTCCTCTGGATCCTCGCCCACCCCGTCTGTAACATCAATGTGATAATTGGGGTAAATAAAACAACTTGTAACCAAAAAGCATGATAATTATAATTATATAATAAGTTATAACTTTAAATCAAACTATTATGAAGCATAACTATATAAATGATTTATTATTTTGCTTATTTTGTTTATTTATGATATCTAGTACGTCAAGATTACAGTTTAAAACATGTACTGATGACTTAACCACCGGCGGGCCTGCGGTATTTAACGGGTTAAATGCAGCAATTAAAGGGTTAACCTCATCGGAAGACAGCATTTTCAAGTCATTCCGTTTAAAACACGTGATTTTTTTTTTTTTACTTTAAATTATTTATTTATTTCATTACAGTACAACTATAATGATTTTTATTTTGAATATATTATTAGTATTTAAATAAAATATCTATGTTTTAGAGCTTTGATGAAACCGTCACAGACAGAAATTAAATCATTTGAAACTGTGAATATAAACCAAATGTACTAAAATAATGAACAATAACATTTTTGAGCTTTATAAAGGAGAAACTTACCAGTCAATGATTCATCATCATCAACTCTTATTGTTGGATGAACAACAGTTATTTTGCGCTGCTTTGGCCTAGGAAAGACTTCTTTCGATGTCCCGGGCGTCGCGTCATTGACGCACCACCTTTTCCGACTCGCTTGAGTGACATTTAATGCACTCGCTTGTATGTCGTCATCTGGTTGGTGTTGTGAAAAATTGTCACGTCCGGTTTCCTCGGGCTGATGTTGTGAAATATTTAATCCTGGCAACTGATTTGCAAGCTGTAAAAAGTCTATGAAATAAAGCAAATATACCGTTACGGATAATAGATTATTAGCTCCGTCAGTAGCTAGAAATCACTGTCCGTTTCAGCTAGTGTAGTTATGGTTAAACAGAATAAAACTCACAATATAAGATAAAAGTCATTAGATAGCATTTAAACTGATTTTTAAAAATATTAGAAATGTATAATTACCGTCGAATGAAATATATTCGTCAGCAGACGGTCTTTGTCCATCTACGATGCAAAATAATATAAGACTATTACAGATTTTAATAAAGCAGTTAAATTATTAAAGGTGTAAATTATTTTTTAAATCCCACTCACATTGATCTTCCATGCTGAGGAAAAAATCTGGTTAAAAACGTCTTTGAGGATGTGCCAAGCTTATATGTTCTTAGGACCTGAGCCAAGATGGGACGGTCCGTGGGGTGAATCTTAATATCAAATGACAGATGATATTTTCTTTGCTAAAACATAATTTATATTAGAATAGCGTGACAGTACTGATGTGTACCAGGCGCGGCTCAGATATTCAGTGAGATATAGGTAGTCTTTGTCAGTGATTTGTACGGAGGGGTCGCGCGGCACTGCGTTTCCCTATCCTCCCTTATTATCCTGGAGGAGAAGCAGACTGAAAACTATTACCTCATTTGTGGATCTCTGAAAAACGTAAGACAGATTTTTTTTTTTTTTTTTTTTAAATCAAGCTCAAAGTTTATTTTATTCATTAGGCTACGATTTTAATTCTTTATTTTTATTTCATTTGAATACAACCGTGTGTGTGTGTGTGTGAGGATAAGATGTGTGTGCGTGTGTTCCCCCACTCATGGTCATGGGATAAGAAGGTGTGTGTGTGTGTGTGTGTGTGTGTGTGTGTCTGCGTTCACCCTCCTTTCTTTCTTTCTCCTGTGAGAAGGAGACTGAGGTTTTCTGTGAGAAGGAGACTGAGGAGACTGAGAATCTTTGGCTAATGTTTAAAGATGTAATATCACGATTCGTTGAAAAATGTAAGGCATTTTTCATTAAGCTCAAAGTTTCTTCTTTTATTTTATTTATTTATTTTTATTCATTAAGCTAAGATTTTGATTCTTTATTTTCATTTCACTAGAATAATTTGAATAAAACCCTGTCTGTCTGTGTGTGTGTGTGTGTGTGTGTGTGTGTGTGTTATTTTTTTCTCATATAATGACTCCTTTAGCAATGTCATTTATTTTACACATCTAAAATGACCATAACAATAACTTGTAACTTTAATTTTTTATCTCTTAATATCTCTTAAACCAACATCTCTTTCGGACCTCTGTGTAGGATGACCAAAACCTCTGCGTTAGTGGGGCACCAGGGTAAGAGCACACGCGTACCACGATTTAAACAGATCACGGGACGCGTACCGGAGGACTGACATCTATATTACAAACAGGTGGACGTTCTCTCGTTTTAACCCCGGAGGTCAGGTAGATATATCGCACAACAGATAAACATGATATATTATGTTATGTTATTAAGTTAATGTCACGTACCGGACATCCTGAGCGTATATTACAAACCGATGTCATAAAATTAATCCTAATGACATGATATATTGCAAACACATTTCACATCACAGAGGTCGTTCGTTCACGGATGTTGTAAATATCAGGGTCATTTCACGGTTAACGAGCTATAAACATGATATATTACAAACAGATGACATATTACATGATGTCACCCCAGGTGCGCTCGTAAAAAGGTCAAAAGGTTAATCCCTATGGAATGAGGTCAAAGGTCAAAGTCATAAATCATCCTAAAAGGTCAAAAGGTTAATCCCTATGTAATGAGGTCAAAGGTCAAAGTCATAAATCATCTATTTTGGCAGGTGATGTAGCATACTTACTACTTACATCACATCACACATCTTAATGAAGGAAAAACAGATAGTGGGTGATATAGTATGTTGGCAGGATTCCTTAAAATTGCCTTTGTAACACTGGCGAAAGGAAAGTATGCAGTATTGCAGTATTGTCCATGTTTGTAAAAAACATTTTGTTTATCTTTTTATGTTTGTATTTGTTAGTGCTAAACAAGTTTTAATGCACTCTTATGAAATTAAAGTTTCCTGAGATATAGTAGTTTTCTTTGAAGACCAACACATTTAAATCATATGAACAACTGTTGTGCTGTGCTGTTGGCTGTGTTTAGGTTTTAGTGAAGAGTTGACATTTAGATTCCTCTCATGTGACCAATATTCAGGGGCTTTCCCTGTCATCTGTTGGCCTTCCCTGTAGTCCAGTATGTTATTCCTTTAAATCACATGATTTTTATGTTTTAGTGTCTATAGAGTGACATTCCCCAATTCAACTTTAAGTTAAATAATCCTAAAATGCATCACAGAATGTAAATATTTTTGCACAAAATGGCACAAATATAAATATGGCATGACTCCATGGCTGGTGTTTTATGTTAATCTGTGTGATAAACTACAAAGCATAGTCAAAAACTGAGAAGAAGAGAAAGTTACAAATGAAAGCGTCCTCAATACAACTTCTGCTGGGTAGGTTTTGGTTTGGTTTCTTGGCTTGTCTTTGCATTTAAAGGTCACTTGATTCATTAACCACACTGAAAAAAATGACTCATTGAATTTACTAAATTTTTTTAAGGTAAGTGGTTGCAATCAATTTATTTTAGCTACATTTAAATAAACAAATTTAGTTCACTAACTTTCAACTAAATTTGTTTATTTAAATGTAGCTAAAATAAATTGATTGCAACCACTTACCTTAAAAAAAATTAGTAAATTTAATGAATCATTTTTTTCAGTGCATGCTGTCAGATTTTGGCAAGGGCAACTGAAGTTGGAATGAGGTTTCTGAACAGCTGTTTTGCTTTTAAATGTCTATGAAACTTCTTGACAGAATGTTAGGAACAGAAAGAGAAACTAATTTAAGTGTTTGATTAAAATAGAACAACACTAAACTGTTCTACATTTATGGACACTGTTGGTAGACAGAAGCCATTAGAGGACAAAGCCATTAAGAAAGGAAATAAAGGGACTTTCCTTTTCCATTGAAAAGAGGGGTTTATTGATCTCTCTGTCTAGCACTCTATATTAATGTATGAGTCGTAGAGTCCCTCACACTCTGGTTTTCTCCTCTTTCCACATATCCTCATTTTTCAAATCAATAAAAAATAAAAAAAACTTTGTCTGTTGTCTGCAGTAATTTAGAAACCCTATCCAGAAACCATCATGCGGTAAGTGTACATGCTCCAGCTCATTGAGCCATGATGCTTATCCGGACAATGCAAGTTCTAATCTGGCTCGTGACTTTCATCAACCCCTCTTCCTTCTGACATCCTACTTCAGACACAAGGATTTCTTGTCATTTTTCTACTGTTTCTATTTCTATCTAATTGTCAAAGACAAATAAACAAATAAATGATCCTCTGTTTCTTTCATTTGCAAAACATATACACACATTTCACTGCAGTTTCCAGCTGAAACAATGTTTATTCTTTTTATGATTAGGGCAAATTAGCAATAAACAAATACTTATTTTCAAGTAGTTCCTTATGATTTGTAAATGAACACATTTTGAAATTTGCATCATATAACCAGCTGTATAAGTATAGCTTTTCTGATACATCCTAGTAAACTTGCTCGGTAGCTCACCTGGTACAGCATTGCACTTGCTATGCAAAGCACTCAAGTACCAGTCCTCGAAATACAAGCCGTAACACTCCATAAAAGAGCTCAAAGCCTCATAAAAGCAAGCTAAAATGGCATGTTTGCTTTAGCAAATGCGTTTTTAACTCACGTTTGCATTTGCTTACGCTATCCGTTTAGGGTAGGCGGTATTAAATTCAAACGCGATAAAGCATTAAACTTTTAGCCCCACCCAGCGGACATTTAATTTCCGTACTGCCATGATACGTATAACAGCCAACGTGATAAAACATTGCCACAGTGACCTTTAACTTTTTGTGAGAAAAATGAACATGCTATTTCACCAGTCACTGGACAGTTCACTCTGAAGTGAAAGGTGATACAAGCAAGGCAATATCATTTTGCAAAGACAGTCACTTTATTTTTCTCTTCGCAGATTATATCGCTTATAGCGCCCCTTGTGGACATGTCACCTGAAAGTGCTGCAAAATACCCGGAACAACGTATTTTAGGTTTCGCAGAAATGTAGGGTATTTCCAATGAGTATGAAAGTGTTTGCAATTTCATTTTCGGACAGAAGAATAATGGGGCATGTTTGCTCAGTCATTCAACACTGATAAATAAATGTGGTGTAGTTAAGAAAAATCACATTTTTGTTCATATTTTAAATATAACTATTCACATCAATTCTTGTGTAGCATCACAATATCAAAAATTCTGTCTTTTTAGTCCTTCAGAAGAACGATTATTGATGCTAGTGAATGTGGGAAAGGTTTTAAAGGCATTTCCAAGCAACTTACAAAAAATACACTGAAAGATTAGTCAGTTTCAAAACACTTGTAATCTCCATGTTGGATAAACAGTAAAGCATTCCAGGAAAACATCGGTGGACTACAGGAAAATCCTGCTTTAGCCAGTACTAATGAATCATGAGTCTGCCATCCTGGAAAAAGGCAGTAGGTTGCAAAGACAGGAAGAAAGATCAGGTCCATGCGGTGTTTGGGTGAATGCGTTGAGTCTGTGCGGATTGCAGTGTTAATTTTGACAGCAAATTTTGATTTCGTTTTAGTCAGTCTTTTGACTAAAATGCCATTTAGTTTTAGTCATATTTTAGTCATCTGAATAGTTTTTAGTTTTAGTCTAGTTTTAGTCTACTAAATATCGTAAGATTTTTGCCGACTAAATCTACAGTAAATTTAAGTCAGCTGATATCTAATGGGTTTAGTTACAGTGTTATACATTTAATAAGCATTTCCATTTCTAAAATTTCCAAACTCCATTTCTATTTCCATTTCCATTTATTAAGCATTCCCATTTCTAAAATTTCCAAACTCATTATGTAGTTTTGATATAAAGGTTTTATCATGATAGACACCAATTTAACTGCGGTGACACACAACATGCCTTTATATTAAAATTAAATAAAACCACTTCTCATAAAGAACAAAACATGGTCTTCTTTTCAATGAAATACAAATGGTTATATAGGATAATTATGCATTCTTTATAACAACTTGTTTACCATATTCTTCATTCTTTCAAGCAGACATATTTATTTCTATAAATAAATTTAGATTAATCTTTATTAGGGCTACTAAAGTGACTCAGTCAAGAGCAGTGAGTGATTTTCTGTCTTTCTTTTGTTGCTTGATTAACATCAATGACTTGGACAATAGCAAATAAATCAGGCTGCTATCCTTTTAAAACCAAATGCACGGATGCAATGGGTGCAATATTGATATACGTTCTCTCCCTACTGTTTACATTCACTTAAGATGTAATCGACTATGTTTACGTGAATACTCAGACAATTCGACATCATTTTGTGTGTATTTCTCCGTTCATGCGACGTGAAAGAGTACTCTTGTGCTGTGCAAGACGCGCTTTCTGTGAGTGTATGCTTATTGTCTGCGCTCAGAAAACCGGACCGAATTGAGTTCTCTCTCGCGTCGTCAAATTTATACATATGTCTGCTCTTCTCTTACTCCCAGATATTGATATTTTTGAACGTTTTATGAGACGTGCATCAAGTGTATGTTCCCAGCAGGCACCAGACGTCTATGTAACGTCAGGTTGACGTTGGACATGACGTCGGACAGACGTTGCATTTTGGTTGAAAATGAAAATCGGGTTGACGTCAATATTTGACGTCAATTTGACGTTGACTTAACGTTGGATTTTGGTTGCACAACCTAAAAACAACAAAATTTCAACGTCAGCTGACGTCGGTATTGGACATCAATTTAACATTGACATTAGACGTTGAATTTACGTTGAATTTTGGTCACCCGACATCACAACCGAAATTTAACCAAATACCAATGTCTTATGACGTTGTGTGCCTGTTTTGTGCCTGCTGGGTTAGCTTATGTCCCCAGGTCCATATGTAGCCTATGCATTAACCTCCTAACCACGCAGATTTGTTCTGAATGAATCTCTTCCCTCTCTAACATTTTCGTCTCGTTTTTATTCATTGACGAAAATGTCAATAGATTTTTGTCATAGTTTTTGTCATTCAAAACGAGTTTTAATTCATTAGCGTCTCGTTTTCGTCGGTGAAAAAATTTCGTTGATGAAAATTATTCGTCAACAAAATTAACAATGATGTCATTTGTACTGCTTCTGGGTAAACTCTGATCTCTGTTCTTCTACCTGTAAGTGACTAAGGGATATATTAAATCCTCCTCCAGATGAAGAGCTCTTTGATCTCCAATCTTCATCTCTAGAGAGATTTCCTGTAATCTTTGTACTATAAAAATAGTTTCAGCGTAATCATAGCCTGAATGTCTATAATTATAACTACAGCCATTAATATTTGTGATTTGTCATCTTCAGCTGTTGCCAACTCAAATACTGTTACATCATCATCTGTTATATTAAGATATAATACAAAATCATTCATTATATTATGCATTACAACAGTATTTTAAAAAATGCTCTCATTTGTTTAATAATAATAATGTTTGAACAGTATTTCTAATGTAGGCATACATTATAATGCCTGATTTTGTTCACGTGCATTTTGTTCAGTGTTCATTTTGAAACTTAAAACCATAAGAAAATATTGTGAAATCAATAACCCAACAAAATACAACCAGTAATTTTGAAAGCAGAAGTTCTTTCCACAAACATTTAGAAAGTTGTAGAGAGATAATACAAGATATGCAAGATATTGTGTGTGCGTGTGCGTGTATTGAACCCTTTCCAACAATGACTGTATGATTTTGAGATTCATCTTTTCACACTGAGGACAACTTCAAACGCTTACTGATGCTCCAGAAGATTATTGGTCTTATGAAGTAGTGAATTGAGAAGTTGAGAAAGTGAATTGGTGGGTTTTTGTTAAATGTGAGGCAAAATCATCACAATTAAAAGAACCAAAGACTTAAACTACTTCAGTCTGTGTGCACTGAATTTCACAATTTGAGTTGAATTACTGAAATGAACTTTTCCACGACATTCTAATTTATTGAGATGCACCTGTATAACCAAGACTATTTCCACTTAATCCAGTACACGCTGATAGGCAGCTCCTTTCAAATTGCTTGTGTTCGTGCGCTCTGTCTGAAGACTGGGCTTCTGCAGCGGGATTTGCAAACACTGAGCACTGTAGCCAATCGACAGCTGTATTGACATTGATTGACAGCTGTAGGTCTAGTGATTATATTAAAGGGAGCGCTCTTTGCTCGCTTTTCAGTTAATCTATTCACAATTTGAATAAAAGCTTTAGTCTATTTCTCATTGTAAAATAGGCCTAACACATATTCAATTTGATATAAAGTTCATATTTGACTAATCTAAGCCTTTTAGACCTGTTTAAAATAGATTGGTCACATGTACGCAATAGTTTTATATTGTTTTTGCACATTGGATGTTGTGCGCTCTCTCTCTCTCTCTCTCTCGAGACATTGCTGCCAGTCCTACATATTTTTATGCAGCCTATAAAGTTAATTGTTTTTATAGGTTATGAAGGAAAAGCTCATATTTGGCTTATTAAGCCCTTTAGACCTGTTTACAATAGATTGTTCACATGTACGCAATAGTTTTATATTGTTTACACGTTGAATGTTGCTTTCTCTCTTTCTGTTAACTTGTTGGGCTGCATGTGTTAAATGTTATTATTAATTTTTAAACGCATTAACTCATTAACTCAGAATGACGTGTTAATTGCTTGTTACATTAAAAATAAAATAAAGGTGTTTTGTCTGCCTTATGTAGATTTAATGCGGGTGCGGTTCGGGTCGCGGTTTTTATGTCAAACGGGTCGGGTTTGGAATTAAATTAGTGTTGCTGTCACTAGGGCTATTCGGTTCCATTGGATGGTTCCATTTTTTAAACTAAAATTTGTTTCAATAATTGAACCAACAGTAATATATATATATATATATATATATATATATATATATATATATATATACAGGTGCATCTCAATGAATTAGAATGTCATGGAAAAGTTCGTTTATTTCAGTAATTCATCTCAAATTGTGAAACTCCTGTATTAAATAAATTCAATGCACACAGACTGAAGTAGTTTAAGTCTTTGGTTCTTTTAATTGTGATGATTTTGGCTCACATTTAACAAAAACCCACCAATTCACTATCTCAACAAATTAGAATACTTCATAAGACCAAAAAAAAAAAAAAAACATTTTTAGTGAATTGTTGGCCTTCTGCCTCAATTACTGCCTCAATTCGGCGTGGCATGGAGGTGATCAGTCTGTGGCACTGCTGAGGTGGTATGGAAGCCCAGGTTTCTTTGACAGTGGCCTTCAGCTCATCTGCATTGTTGGGTCTGGTGTCTCTCATCTTCCTCTTGACAATACCCCGTAGATTCTCTATGAGGTTCAGGTCTGGTGAGTTTGCTGGCCTGTCAAGCACACCAACACCATGGTCATTTAACCAACTTTTGGTGTTTTTGGCAGTGTGGGCAGGTGCCAAGTCCTGCTGGAAAAAGAAATCAGCATCTCCATAAAGCTTGTCAGCAGAAGGAAGCATGAAGTGTTCTAAAATGTTCTGGTAGATGGCTGCGTTGACTGTGGACTTCAGAAAACACAATGGACCAACACCAGCAGATGAAATGGCAGCCCAATTCATCACTGACTGTGGAAACCTCACACTGGGCTTCAAGCAGCTTGGATTCTGTGCCTCTCCAGTCTTCCTCCAGACTCTGGGACCTTGATTTCCAAATGAAATGCAAAATTTACTTTTATCTGAAAAGAGGACTTTGGACCACTGAGCAACAGTCCAGTTTTTTTCTCCTTAGCCCAGGTAAGATGCTTCTGACATTGTTTCTGTTTCCACAGTGGCTTGGTAGCTCTTTTCCTGAAGACGTCTGAGCGTGGTGACTCTTGATCACTGACTCCAGCTCCAGTTCACTCCTTGTGAAGCTCTCCCAAGTGTTTGAATCTGCTTTGTTTGATAGTATTCTCAAGCTTGTGGTCATCCCTGTTGCTCGTGCATCTTTTCCTACCCCATTTCTTCCTTCCAGTCAACTTTTCACTTAATATGCTTTGATACAGCACTTTGTGAACAGCCAACCATTCAGTAATGACCTTCTGTGACTTACCCTCTTTGTGGAGGGTGTCAATGATTGTCTTCTGGACAACTGTCAGATCAGCAGTCTTTCCCATGATTGTATAGGCTATTGTGTAACCATTTTGAAGGTTCAGGAAACCTTTGCAGGTGTTTTGAGTTGATTAGCTGATTGGCATGTCACCATATTCTAATTTGTTGAGATTGTCACATAACGTCATTTTGACTGTAATGTTTAACATCAGCTCAATGATGTATGCAGATTATATGATATATGAAATTTCAATGTAAAGCCAAACCAATCCAATAATGTTAACACCTCGCAATTCAGTATGAACACATGGAAGTCTAGTCTAATGGTACACAACTTATAAAGTATCGCGTTTTAATTAAGTTGTTATTTATTTATTTATTTTTAATATATGTGTACTTTAAATGTACTATCCTGGCAGCGAGAACGATCCTGAAATAAGATCAATGTTTTGGTGTGTGATGTGTTTATTGAACCAATCAGATAAGAGTAAATGGAGAGTCAGCGAGAGCCTCATTTGATTGGCTACAAGAATGTGGTGGACCCGCCCTCTCCCTCACGCTTGCAAAACTCAGTGAGTGAGAGAATCGTGCCAAAATTGTAAGCGCAGAGAAAAGAAAGACGGAGCTGTACATATCGGATTATTTCGGGAACTTTTTGCCCCACATGCACAACAAATCATTTAGACATTTGCAACAGTTTGTTTTTTTACACATACAGATTGGTTCTATGCAGTCAATCTGTTTTGCAGTTCTTTAAACTGTTGTTTTCGCATGCAAATCACTGTTCACAGGCTTGCAGTAATTTTGACCGTATTTTAGCGAAAACAACGTGCCAAAAGTGTGAGCGTGGAAAAATGGAAGTCAGAAGAATGCAGATCATATTTATTTTGCATTAGCATGAAACTGCAGTTTCACAATAGATGAATTACACTTACGAGTAACAGTAAAATGCTGCAAATAATTTTTTCTTACACTTGAAACGCGATTTACACCTTTACAAAGCTTCTCTTGCGCATGCAAATTTAATTTACGCTTACAGTCTTATGTACACTTCCACAACTCTTACCGTATACAAATCTTTTAGGCATTAATTTACCTTCATAAAAAAAACACCAAGAGGTCATTGTGTGGCTGGTTAGCATGGTTCCCCCTGCTGGCAGATGTGGTAACTACACACTCTGATTATGCAAAACACCTGCCTTTCAAAAGCAGCCATGTATTGTGATGATTCCCCCCTCCCCCGGGAAGTATAGGTACTGTAATATTTCATTGTATTATGGTAGATTTTTTTTTTTACTTGTGTCTAATTTTAAGACTCTGTTGTTCCCATCTGTTGCCTTGATTTCACAGCTCAGGATAGTCCAGTGAAGTGATTTTCCTGTGGCTTAGTCACATTGCATTTAGGTGACTGGCTCACCTAAGCCTAATTCATCCAAAGCACTGTAGGAATCTATGGCAGGGCATCTGACCTCCAACACCCTGAATGCACTCTAATCTCTTCTCTGCTGGTTAAGTCGTAACCTCTATAGTGGTTCAAGTGGTGTTGGGTCAAGCTGCTTCTTCTTTTAATGTGCAGCACATTTTTTGTAACAGTATCCATTTACAGTCAACACCAGCTTACTGCCATAGAACCTGTCAAATGTAAAGACAAACTGACTAAGGTCAAATATATGTCACTGAAGGACAGGTGCATGTGATCTTTTAGCACATGTTCTTATTCAAAGTGACTAGTATTTTCCAGCATCTCCCTGTAGAGAAACAAGATAAAGTAAAATAAAATAGAATAGATAACCTTCCATTTTATTTTTAACAGTGAGGGATCATTCAGTGAAATTTAGTAAATGATGGGTAATTTTTTGAAGGTAAATTACAGTAATGAGAAATATCAGTCATAACGTCTGTAAAAACCATAAATGTGTCCACATTGTAGGTATTTTCCATTTGTATAGAAATCATGCCTTTCAGAAAAAAGACAATTTTGCGGTTAAGTCATGAGCTACCATTCTTTATTTCCTTATTTCACTTTCTCAAACATTTCCTTGAATGTATTATCATTTAAATATACAACGATATACATGCAGAGTTGGGTATAACACGTTACATAGTAACACGTTACTGTAATCTAATTACTTTTCCTGGTAACGCAGTAAAGTAATGAGTTACATTTTAAATTTATGTAATTTGATTACAGTTATTTATGTCAATAAAATTACATTACTTAAGTTACAAATGCAGTGTTAAAAAAATATATAAAGCAAAAATCATGTTTTGCGCCTCATATGCCCTTTAATAAATCACCGGAGAATGCGAGCTAAAATGCAGACAAGTCCTACAACATTTATATACAATGAAAGGTTGCCTATCATATTTCAAAATGTTGCACTGGAGATATTTTAGTCTGGCATTATAGTTTGGGAAAAGTTCAACAAGTGAATGTGTACAAGTTTATGTCACAGTAACACTAATAAAGTAAAAAATAAATGACTCATCAGAATAAGATCATCCGCTGGATTAAACCGCGTTGACATCACAATTCAATGCTTATTCCTCACAGTGCGCCTTCTTCCAAAAACGAAAAGTAGCCGAGATGAACTTGAATCTTTCTACAGAGATGATGTGAGCGTTTACATGTTCGCGTGTCTCAAGTTTGGTTTCGCGTGGATGATTATCTTATAGCGCGCGATGAGCGTGGGCATGATCACATTATAGGTGATCTCAGACGGGAAAGACTGTACCTTGCGTTGGTTTCATACGGATTATTTTATCAGAGAATATTTGTTTTCAACATGACTTCATTTAATAATAGACACTTCAAGCTTTCTTTAGATATACTGTATTTCTCGTGTCATTTTCGTTCATTTTAGTGACTCGTTTCAGGAAGATATTCACAGAGACTGAGAATGCAGAAAGCACACCATATTTGTTTTATTTTACTAAACAAAACAAAAAAAAAAGTTTTGTTGATATTGGGAGTGAATCGGGTGTACAAATAATAGGGCCTATTATGTATTTTTTTAAGTCAATATTAAATTAATGAAAGAACAATGAGTGTATTTTTTAGGTTTGATAACTTGAAAAGTAAAGTAAACTTGAAAGTAACTTGAATGTAAAGTAATTAGTAATCTGATTACTTTTTAGATGCAGTAATCAGTAATGTAATCAAATTACAATTTTGAAGAAGTAATTTGTAGTGGATTACTTTTTTTGAGTAACTTACCAAACACTGTGTGTGTGTGTGTGTGTGTGTGTGTATGTATATATATATATATATATATATATATATATATATATATACACACAGGTGCATCTCAATGAATTAGAATGTCGTGGAAAAGTTCATTTATTTCAGTAATTCAACTCAAATTGTGAAACTCATGTATTAAATAAATTCAGTGCACACAGACTGAAGTAGTTTAAGTCTTTGGTTCTTTTAATTGTGATGATTTTGGCTCACATTTAACAAAAAACCCACCAATTCACTATCTCAACAAATTAGAATACTTCATAAGACCAATAAAAAAAAAAACATTTTTAGTGAATTGTTGGCCTTCTGGAAAGTATGTTCATTTACTGTATATGTACTCAATACTTGGTAGGGGCTCCTTTTGCTTTAATTACTGCCTCAATTCGGCGTGGCATGGAGGTGATCAGTTTGTGGCACTGCTGAGGTGGTATGGAAGCCCAGGTTTCTTTGACAGTAGCCTTCAGCTCATCTGCATTTTTTGGTCTCTTGTTTCTCATTTTCCTCTTGACAATACCCCATAGATTCTCTATGGGGTTCAGGTCTGGTGAGTTTGCTGGCCAGTCAAGCACACCAACACCATGGTCATTTAACCAACTTTTGGTGCTTTTGGCAGTGTGGGCAGGTGCCAAATCCTGCTGGAAAATGAAATCAGCATCTTTAAAAAGCTGGTCAGCAGAAGGAAGCATGAAGTGCTCCAAAATTTCTTGGTAAACGGGTGCAGTGACTTTGGTTTTCAAAAAACACAATGGACCAACACCAGGAGATGACATTGCACCCCAAATCATCATAGACTGTGGAAACTTAACACTGGACTTCAAGCAACTTGGGCTATGAGCTTCTCCACCCTTCCTCCAGACTCTAGGACCTTGGTTTCCAAATGAAATACAAAACTTGCTCTCATCTGCAAAGAGGACTTTGAACCACTGGGCAATAGTCCAGTTCTTCTTCTACTTAGCCCAGGTAAGATGCCTCTGATGTTGTCTGTGGTTCAGGAGTGTGTGGTGGCTCTTGATGCCTTGACCCCAGCTTCAGTCCATTCCTTGTGAAGTTCACCCAAATTCTTGAATCGATTTTGCTTGACAATCCTCATAAGACTGCGGTTCTCTCGGTTGGTTGTGCATCTTTTTCTTCCACACTTTTTCCTTCCACTCAACTTTCTGTTAACATGCTTGGATACAGCACTCTGTGAACAGCCAGCTTCTTTGGCAATGAATGTTTGTGGCTTACCCTCCTTGTGAAGGGTGTCAATGATTGTCTCCTGGACAACTGTCAGATCAGCAGTCTTCCCCATGATTGTGTAGCCTAGCGAACCAAACTGAGAGACCATTTTGAAGGCTCAGGAAACATTTGCAGGAGTTTTGAGTTGATTAGCACTTTCACAACTCTTACCCTGCGTTTACAAATCTTTTAGGCATTCATAGTTTTTATGTATTTCATCATTTGGTTATTTCTGTTGTTTCAGCATAGCAGAATGGTAACATGTATTATTGCTGTGTTATGTTCTTGGGTCACTTTAGGGCACTATGGGGTTAAAAAGTTGCTCATGTTAATTTTGGTCATTCAGATCAAAATATTAGTTTGTTTTTCTTCAAGTTGTTTATGGGTTTGCTGATGTGCCAGACTGTTTATTATTTTGTCTCTTATTGGGTCTGTTTATTTTAGGAGTGCAGATATTATATTCACAATATTTATGAGACTGTGGACAAGCAGCTGAAAAGATAAAAACTAAATTACTATCATGGGGTGTGGAGTTGTTTTATTACAAAATAAACATAAATCAAAAGCTACATGATGCTTTATCATCAAAGATCCTCCATTTGGGTCATTTACTTCTAAACTGGAGGAAGTCTTCATTATTTAAAGGTTTGATTGTGATTCAAGAGCATGATGGCTTTGGTTCATGGCCTTCTACTTCTGAGGATCTGATAAACAACCTTGATTTGCCAGCCCTAAGCCTACATCATGCTATAAATGAATTTACGCTTAACTAGTGAAAATCATTCACGATGAAAAGAGGAAGTGAGCAGGAAGTAGATAACACTTGACTAAACATATGATGGAAAGTTTCTGTCTTCAAATTTAAAGTGAACTGATTCACATCAACTCCTGTGGACCCATGGCAAAGGTTTTGGATCAGTGATAAAGCTGTCCATCTTTGTGATAATATTTCAAAGTGATTTACATCATTTTGTCGGGTAACAAATATTTACCCTATATTCAAGTACACTGCTAATAACCAAGTGAAAAGGGGAGACAATTACATTTTAAAGCATTCGTGTGAGAACAAACCTAGGAAGAGAAGTAAGGATCTGGGGAGAAGGACAAGAAAATAGAACATAATCTGAAAATAGAACACGAAGGAAAATGTACAGCTCATTCTGTCAAACTGACATTGTAGCGCTGCCTTATGATTTGTTTCAGTCTTTTTGAGTGCAACTTTCCCAAACCGGAAGTGTCTCCCATAATCTAAAACGCAGTAGGCTGGTTATGGAAAAAGGTGGACACAATGTAACTTTTTTGTACAAAATTAACAATTTAAATAATGAGCAAGTCCATCATAAATCCATCATCCGAAATGCGTTTTTTTTTTTTTTTTTTACTCTGAATCACACAATAGACATGTAGTAGTTATTAATTAAAGCTGTTGGGACGGATTTCCCGGGAAACTGCATAGGCTACTTCAATCAGTCATCCGTAAACCTCATAACTGTTAATAAAAGAAAGAATGTCAGGCTACTAAGCTGCTACTAGCTTGAAGCCACAACAAATAGACCTTGAACTGAAAGAGTCTGCAAGCAAAAAGGGCAGGTCCCGTAATAAAACACAAACCTGGCTTACATACTGGTTGACAAAACAAAGTTTTTAATATTAACAATGGCTATAGTTAAATCAGATAACCTACGTCAGTCTATTTGCATATAAATCGCCTACTAGCCAATAGTGTCTACCACCTGATATGAATAGCAATTGTTATGTCTAAAGTCAGCGTTGTTCTTTTAAACTGTATTTTAAAGCAAAACGTATATAAGTTGCTTGCCTGCTCATAAGATAGATGTTTCAGATACCGATGTTTCTTTCAAAATAGATTTATTTATTTATTTACTGGAGTGGGGGAAGTTTTGATGTTGTCAGTGCGATCCACTGATTAAGTCATCAGATTCATCCGCACAGAATAGAGAATAGCGGAGCTGAAGCACAACTCACATAATCACCCCAATAATGTTCCTCCGCAAGTAACAAGCAGTTTTATGCTTCAACAGCTAGAGGGCCAAAAAAACAAACAAACAAAAACAAACAAACAAACAAACAAAAAACAGTCCAAGTTTGAAATCCAGAAAATGAATTTAAAACCAAATAAACATTTTGCAAATAATAATTATTAAAAACGGAGAGTCACGCTTAGAAATACAAAACTGATCAGTAATTTAGAATAATAATGCATGTAGTTATTGGAAAGTGCACTGCTGTTTGTTGTTTATACAGACCTCTGGTGGTGTAGAGAAGATGTTTTGATAAGGTTGTGAACATTTACAACTTATATTAAGCAGTAATAAACCATTTCTGAGTGAAGACAATCAGAAAGACGTCAATTTAACATTGAATGTGAGATTATATTTGTTTGTAGAGGATTACTGAAACTGTCATGCATTTTTGAGAAAGCTTCTTGACTAGGATCTGGCATCTAGAAATATCACATTTCAAGACCTAGTGGTATTTAATCATTATTTACTAATTTGTTAACATTAACAAATGGCATAAGTATGATCACAGCACACTAAAAACATTTTATCCCCCTCTTTGCCCCATCTTTTTCTCCAAAAAGGCAACGTTTCAAGACTATGAAGGATTCATAGAGTAATGAAAACATTCCTTATTTCTCATAATCCATAAGTATTGCTCACACTGTGTATTAGACATATGCTCACTATCAAACAGTGCAATGATTATTTCCACTTCAAATCAAATGAAGTGTATTAGTTGTCTGGCACAATGAAGGACAGACAGGAGAAGGGTGTACCAGCCAGGCAGTCTGTGTTAACCGCTGCTTGAATCTCAGTAAAGAGAGCCTGCTCTCTATTCCCAGTATTCCCAAAGCTCTGTTTCAGCTCTGCCAGCCGCTGTAGTATAATATGCTTTTCCCTGCCTCTTATAATTCCCCGGAAGTACAGCACAGCTGAGAGATGACCCTTCCTGAAATGGGTACAACATTTGTAGAATTAAAGTAAAATTAACGTTAAAATAATGGACACTGTAAATCTACATCAAGTAATATGACTCTTACCTGATGTCTGGATAGTTCTTAACTAATGGTTCTATGTTATGTTTTACTTCGCTTTTTTTGCACCCAATGATCTTGCTCAGCTGGTTCCCGACTGGATGGAGCCAATCTAAGGTGGAGTTCTATAGAAAATGATACGAAAGGAATATGTTAAGATGTTTTGATGAAAAGCACAACTGTGCAGAGTTGCATTATAGGGATTGTACCATATCTTGGAAAATCTCCTTTAGTTGCTCCCATTGATTTGTGATCTTAGTGGCAGCTGTCTCATTTTTCCTGTTTTTGCATGAGTAGTTATTCTTCATCAGCTGAGATACATATTCCTTCACCACGAAAAAGTGAGCTTCATTCACAAAAGCCTAAAGGGACATAACAGCAGACAGAGAGAAATAAATATAGATACAACAGAGAACATGAGCCAGAGATGGTACTCTCAAGCTGTAGCAGAGTGCTTACATTAATTAATGAAACAAACTGGTTGCACTCTCACCTGTTTATGTTTTGGGGTCATGTACTGGCTCTGTTCAGAAAGAGTCTTAGTTCTGTGGATCAGCTTTGAAAAGTCTTCATCAAATGAAAACCATTTCCCTGTCATTTGTCTCCTGAGGAAAGGCTACAAACAGAAGCTCTTCAATACTAAATATTCACTCACTCCACTATCAAACTTATACATTCAGTTAATTATCAAATTCCAGTCGCATATTATCGATTATTTTTATACTTCAGTGATTTATTTACTTCTAGAATCCTGTGCATATGTAGTATTGCTTTGTATTAAAATAAATACTTCATAAAAGTTGTTTGTCTGTTATAATCTGCATGACACTGAGAGTCTGGTGTGGCTCTCAAACTACTGCCAATGAGAAAGGTGTGTATGTCAGCAGCTCACACCTGGACATCTGTTTTGAAGCTCTCCATTACAGCTTGACTCAATCTTGTGATCAGTCCATTTATTTCTTTTTGAACCAGCTCCTGCTGAATTGGACAGGTGTCTCTATAGCTTTCCATGTGCTCTCTGAAGGAAAAAATATTGAAATTATACAGTTCTGTAATACTGTAGTGTCAGCTTTCTTTATCTAAATAGTTTATGAAATGTGTTTATTTTTTTTTTCTCTTTGCAATTTGTATTTGGCTCTTTATCTCCACTTTATGTCCAGCTGTAAAATAAAAAGTAGAATAACAACATTTGTTTGCTTATATTTTTTGCTTAATCTTTATATCCAAAGATGAATTCTGCTAGAAAGGACTGTATACTGACATTCTCACCACTTGATGTTTTTGTAAGTAATCTAAGTAATGCTACATTGATTTATGCTTCCAGAAACCTTTTAGTGCAAAAAAAAAATAAAAATAAAAAAATAAAAACAATAGTATTATAATGGTAACACCAATGTTTAGCTCGAAATCATTTAGTTCACAAACATGAAACGCATACAAATGCATTCACCCAGGAATAAATATTTGTTAGTGTATGCACTATAGTGTAACACTACCTTTCTAAAGTTTGGGGTTTGTGAGATTTTATGTTTTTTTGAAAGAATTCTCCTATGCTCACCAAGGCTGCATTTACTTGATTTACAGTAAAAACTGTAACATTGTGGAATATTAATAGAATTCAAAACAACTGTTTTCTGTTTGAATATATTTTAAAATATAAATTATTCCAGTGATGTCAAACTTGAATTTTCAGCAGCCATTACTGCAGTCTTCAGTGTCTTTTAATACAGTATGCTGATTTGCTGGTCAAGAAACATTTCTTATTATTTCAAGAAACCTTTCTTATTATTATCAGGGTTAAAAACAGTTGTGGTGCTTTTTTGTCGAAACTATGATCCTGAATAGTATTATTTAATTTAAAAAAAAAAAAAAAAAACTGGATTACAGCTAATAAGCTTAAAGGTTTCTGTTTGCCTAACAACGAAGCAGACAAGAGGATTAATTTGTCATAATAAAACTGTAGCTGGTGTAATACAGTGCTTTCTGCTTTGTAATATTTAAGAAATAATCAGTATTGCATTCATATCTAAAATCTCTTAATTTTATGAAAATCCATTTTTTCCCCTTAGAACCCCCTTTTTTAGTTAGAATTGCCTGAGGGCTTTGGTTTAAGTTTTGGAGACACTTCCAATGGTTTCCATCATTCACGCATTTCCCACTGCAGGGACTTCCCCTGCCAACTGCCTCTACTGTATGTAGCACAAATTCCTAGAAATCACATGACTGATTGTTATGATTGTTTTTTTAATTCATGGTATTTAAAACGACTCGCTCAAAAACAGCTGGCACCTAAACCGAGTGATTATGAAAAAAGATTAGAAGATCAAATGAAAATTCTTCCATTGATATAAATGTGAATGTTACCAAATAGATTTTCTCCTTCTATTAAAGACCTCCAGGCTTTGTAAACACAAAATCTTTCTGAATGGGTGCTTGTGAAATAATGGAACTAGACTAATGCAGCTGGCTATATATTATTTCTGCTCTTACCAAACACGAGTGTGTGTGTAAAAAATAGTTTCAATGAAAATGACTTTTGGGCAGTATGTTGTGTAAATGACTTACTTTAGGGCACTAAAGCTGTTGATGTAGCTGATATGATACTCTGCCCAGAGAGAGGAGTTAGACAGAGGACTGCTCCACTCAACAAATGCTGACTCAAACCTACAGAGACAAATAACCACAGTCAGTCATACAGACAAATGAAACAAACAAATAAAAATAATTGAATACTGCCAAAATTCCATGCAATAAAACTAAAAATAAGCAGATGACCTAATTTGTCAGATATTATTGAGGGGAAATAAACATGGTGTTTTTGATCAAGTCTCTACGGGAAAGGTGTGTCATGAATAGCTGACTTGAATAGTTGAATAGTTGAATAGTGAATAGCATGCTAGTTCTTCATCACAAACCATTTTGGAAAGGTCTTCAGTTCCTCTAAACAGGAACGCACAACCTTCTGCTCAAGGTTCACATCAATTCTTCTGGATCCTTGCGCATGGCTTTTAATATTCTGGGAAAGAAATCAACATAAATGTGTTTTTGTGATCTTGTGCTGTTTTTTAAATTACAGTGTTAAGATTTGGGCACTTAAACCACTTAAAAATGTCTAAATGCCATTAGATTTTAAAATAATACAGTGGCAGCTGCACACAAATGATGCTAGAATTTACTTTTTTACAATAACATAGATCAGTAAATATAAACATTCCACAAACGTCTGACAAATTCGTATTCATTAGCATACCTATTTTTTTATCATTTAAAACTGAACAAACTTCTTTGTGTGAAATTATTTATTTGAAAAGAGAACAAAACCAAAACATTACAGTGTTTAATGCTGCCTCCATCTGCTATCGTAAATATGAGTTTCCTAGTCGGAAATTGGACACAAACAGCTTCTCAAGTCATATGACTGGAAAACTTGGAGATAATTTTGATACCATTGTTTACGAGTTTGGTGGGCCATAAACTTTAAGGAGGAGGAAACCATTGCTATAGTAACTATTAAGTCCTATTAATTGCTTTTTCTTGCCATTACAGTCATGGATATTTATGTACTGTAAATGTATATAAATAATCATTTGATGCATATTGTGTGTATTTTACTCAGTGAAAACAGCATTTATTTGACTGAAACTTCAGAATCATCAGCAAGATGACTATATAGATAGCATGGTGACTGTATACAATAGCGCAACAATGAATGAGATTCTTTGTGTGACAATAAATGAGATTCATATTCGAAATTCATTCGATATTGGTGAATACCTTAAATACATTTATACTTTAATATACTTTATATTTTTGCCCAAGAAATAGGCAAGAATAAACCTGGTTTCCTCCAAGGTTCCTATTCATTCCGACAACAAAGGACTTAAACATGACACACTCGTAATTATGACTTCATAAATGGGAAGCAGGAAATTTCAGATAGCATGTGAAGGCAGAATAAGTTTCTTAATAGGTTTGGGGCCATTGTAAGTTAATATAAATGTCTTATACTGCCCTCTATTGGTAAACCAATGCCCTTGTGAGTTTGTGGCCATACAAATAGGAAATCACAAGGACTTTCCTTTAACGCTCATTTGACTTTCATTTATAACCAAGAGAAGGTGAGCTAATTATGAAAGTCTGCAGTCTTACCGTCCAGATGTCCATGTCAATGTGTGAGCTGTAAATTCCCTCATCAATCACTGGCTTTATTTTCTCTTTCCACATTTCCTCATTCTCCAACTCAATAATTCTGTTGAGCGATGTTTTCATGTCATACTGTCAAGAGCACATTGAATTCAGAAACTCTCAGTTATCATCTGACATCACAGTGTCAGTACGGTCTCACTTCTAGCGTTATCTCAGATGACAAATATGTTTGTTTACTACCTGTAAGCGAGCACAGTATTTGTCTTTTATCTGATTAAGGAAATTTTTGTCAAGTGGCAGTGTTCTCTGATCTTCCTTCAACTCAGGCTGCAGAGAGCTGCTTCCCATGATCTTCTCACTATAGAAAGATAAATTAAATAAAGATACATAAATAGAGTTTTAAGACAAAACCATAATAATGAATTTTAAAGTAGTAGTACAGTCACATTCACAATGAATCTCATCAACTGGATCACACATGAGTATCCATATAAGGTCTGAAGACGACTGGAATAAATCACAATGAGCTATTTATCACACTGAGGCAAAGCTGTGTTTGGGTCTTTTAAAAACACATTCATGAAACCACTAGACCTTTCATGATTTGAGAAGTGGATGTTTGGAGCCTCTGATTGATGCAGTAGGTCGGCCTTTTGACTGGCTTATGTGAATTATGTAAATGAAACGAAACCCTGGGTTTGATGTCAACGCCATTGGTTCTCAGATCAAATGTCATTGAGGTCAAACCTGACGTGGTGTTTAAGTGAACAATTGCGAAAAAAAATTGTCAGACAAAGCTATTGTATGGATCAAAACAGCTTATCAATCTGCAAAAATGACAGGTTGTGAAATGTACCACTTTATGACACAATAGTATATTAGAATAAGGAGTCATCTGCTCTCCAATCGCTCTCGCGGTACTTTGATGTCATATGCCGATCGGTTTATTGTCATACGATGTTTCTCCAACAAGCCTATGATCACCGCCTGCTTCTACATCACTGCCTGTTTAGCCCCTCCCACATATTTGTACACGTAGTGTGAATAACTATAGAGGCAAACGCAGGTCTACGCAGAAACCAAACAATAAAGATGGCTCCAAAGACAAGGTGCTGTGCAGTGTCAAGATGTGGAAAAACAGTGTTTGCTTTGCCTTCCTTCTGATCCAAACGTAAAGAGTGGATGAACTTTATTTTTAATGAAGATCAAGACCGCGTCAGTAAGAACTTGGTCCTTTGTTCACTTCATTTTACCATGGATTCATTTACAAACAAGGCACAATTTGATGCAGGATTTTCAGAAAGATTGAAACTAAAAAACGATGCTGTGCCAACTATATTGGATCCGACAGTAAAATGTCACACCCCACAAGTGTCAGTAACTGTTTTTATTACGTGATCACTATTGCTTTGTTAAACAGATCGTTTGATATGAGTATTGATGCGGTTTTAAACTAAATCACAGCAGCGTCCATCTGTGAAGGATATAGGCTGTCAAAAATGCACAAGTATTAGCCAATCATAGCAGTGGACTTTTATTTCCGAGTCTACAATCCACCCTCCTTATTTAAACGGATCATTCTGATGAGGGGGGTTAAAAACAGAACAGAAAATAGCATATTACTTCTAAATTATGATGTTTTTTATTTAAAAATCTTGATAACATTATAAGTGGACCTCAGAGAACAGTACAAAATAATAAAAAAGGCAGTTCATGACCCCTTTAAAATGGTTTCTGATGAATCATATTACACTGAAGACAGGTATAAATTACATTTTAAAATATATTAAAATAGAAAAGTTATTTTAAATTGTAACAATATCCAAAAACGGAGCCTTGGTGCACATAAGAGACTTAAAAATTCTTACCAGTCTTACCAACCTGAAACATCTGAATGGTCAATGGGAATAATGAAACATGTATTTTTTGTGATACTTTTAAGGTGTTTTCTATTGTTTCCAAACTTGAGCCTGAGTCTCCCATTCACTTTTTATTATATGGAACAAACAACCAAGATATTCTTCAAAAATTTAGCTATTGTGAGTCTCAAAAATATAGTTCATACAAGTTTGAATCAGCATGCTTGTTTTAAGTTATATTGACATGCTGTATTTAGAAAAAGTAAATCTAAATTAACAAAATTCTCACCTGGGATAGCGATGAATAATGAAATCTAGAAGAGCGTAGTAATCTTTCAGCTCTGTCACCTTTTCCAGAAGTCTCTTTAGATGCTCTCCTACAGCCTCATGGTGGCAGGACACATAGGTTTCAAACACATTAAAGTCTGCTGGATATGAGCTCAGAAGTTCAGTCTTCACTCTCCCCAAATCCTCCACCACAGCTTTACCCAGAAGCCCCAGATGCACTGCCAGCCAGGAAGCATTCTGCTCGCGGCTGTCCAGATGAACTTTCTTCAGTGTATCTTGAACCCCGTTTAGTACCGCATCCTTCCATAATTCCCTCCATCCCTGCAACTCTCTTGGCTCTCCCTGTCTCTTCTCTTCCTCCAGGATAATGTATGCTACATACACCAGCAGCTCTTTATTGCGTGTGGAAAGAGCACTGGAGTTGCGTACAATGGCAGACATTTTTTTCCTTAGTGTGACATAGAGCAGACTGAGGTCTTTCTCTTTATTGACTAGTTCGATGGTATGGTCTTCTTGATCCAGAGCTTGACGGTCCCGCTGAAGCTCCAGATGTAGTGACAGTATATTAATGTAGGCGTCCTCTAAATCTTCCGACTCTATCAGTTTGTTAATCTCCATTACTGCAGAAAATAGGAGAATAAAAAGCAAAATTTTAGTATACAGACAACTTTTTTCTTTTCTTTTTTCTTCAGCAAAATGACAAAGCAAATCAGACTGTCCTCCAACAAAAAACTACCCTATAGGTCGTTTGTGCAAGCACCTTATTACGACCTATATTTCCGTTTTAAAGTTAAGCACCCTCGAGCAGGCTTAAAATAATGATGTGTGTCGTGTTGCGTCTGTCATCATGAAATGACAAATGACTGTTATTACCAATCAAAATGCATGTTTATTTAAATACAATGTGCAGACTTTTTACACGGTCCAACCTGATCTTATGGCAATTCGTACATATTTTACTAGGTGGCTAATTTGTACGAATTCGTACAAATGACCACACCTAACCCCAACCTCAGAAATCGTACAAAATCATGATTTATAGTGCATATACATTTTATGAGCATGTGGGTTCTCTGGAATCAAACCCATGATTGCATGATCACATGATTGCGTATCGTCATATAACGCAGTGGTCTACCAAATGAGCTGCACAAAACCTGAATTATGATGCAGATAAAAGAGTACAAAACATTAATATGAAAGTGTCCTGTTGCCGATAGGGGCAATATGCTCCGATGGGTCGTATTTCAGGGATTTTGACAAACGACCTATATGAGCGTATTGGTTGGAGGACATATTGCAGCAAATATTGTAACGAGGCGTCAGCAGAGTGAGGATCCATTTGCAGCTTTATTTTAAACGTGGTCGTACAGACAGGGTCAATCACCAGCAAACACAAGAATATGGGCAAGGCAAATCGTAATCCAATATCAAGCATTAGGTCAGGGCTGGTGGCTAACATTCAATAAACAGTCCACGAAAGCAATAGTCCAAGGGCAGGCAGCACAGAATCAAACGGGAGGAAACAGTCCAGAGTAATACACGGGCAGACAAAAACACGGGAAGAAACGCTCAGAAATGTTCATCTAGGCAAAACAAGACACTGCAATCAGGAAGAATCTGAGGGTGGCTTAAGTAGCCACCTGATGCAGGTCAGGTGCAAGCATAATCAGTACCAGGTACGTGAGTGGGAATTGTAGTCCAAAACGGGGGTTAATATTCAGGAGAGGGATCCCTCTGGTGGCGAGCGAGAGGAACCGCGGGAGTCTCGTTTGTACCCCTCTAGCCAGTGACGCCATTCCTCCATCGCTGATTTCATGGCCAACAGTTCTCGGTTTCCAACATCCTAGTTCTGTTCGGCTGAGCTGAGTTTATGGGAAAAATAGGCACAGGGATAGAGCTTGGGTCGAGAACCATGTCGTTGTGAAAGGATGGCTCCAATACCCGTATTTGAGGTGTCCACCTCGACTATGAACAGGAGTTCAGGATCAGGATGATGGAGAATGGGAGCAGATGTGAAATGTGATTTGAGTTCCGTGAAAGCCTCCAGAGCTGCGGTGGTCAATGTGAGATGAGAGGAATTTCTTTTGGTCATGGAAGTTAGAGGAGCCACCAAAATCCCAAGAATCGTTGTAATTCCTTTAAGGTTGCCGGTTGCGGCCAGTCCAGTACAGCTTTGACCTTTCCTTCGTCCATAGCAACTCCCTCCTGACTGATGATGTAGCCCAGGAATGACGTGGAGGTCTGATGAAATTCGCACTTCTCCGCTTTGGCGTATAACTTGTGGTCAATGAGTCGTTGTAACACTGTCCTCACATGTTGCACATGCTCCTCATATGTGTCAGAATAGATAAGGATGTCATCGATGTAAACTATTACCCAGCAGTCTTACATGTCCTGAAAGACATCGTTGATGAAGGATTGAAACACGGACGCACTGTTGGCAAGCCCAAAGGGCATAACAAAATATTCATAGTGCCCAGTGCTAGTAGAAAAGGCCGTCTTCCACTCATCTCCCTCCCTGATACGAATGAGATTATAGGCATTGCGAAGATCTAACTTGGTAAAGTACTTGGCTTTGTGAAGTTGTTCTAGGGCTGCTGGTACCAGAGGCAGAGGATATCGGAACTTCACTGTGATGTCATTAAGGCCCCGGTAATCGATGCAGGGACGCAGACCGCCATCCTTTTTCTTAACGAAGAAAAACCCAGCTGAGGCAGGTGATGTGGATGGTCTGATAAATCGCTTTGAATACTCCTCATTAATCTAGTTCTTCATGGCGTCAGACTCGGGTTGAGATAAGGGGAAGATACGGCTCTTAGGCGGTGCTGCGCCTGGTAATAGTTCGATGGAGCAATCACTGGAGCGATGAGGGGGTAGTTCCGATGCCCTGGATTTACTGAAAGCCTCAACGAGGTTGGAGTATTCAGAGGGAAGGTTAGGAGGGAGAACCGGTTCATCCCTTAGATTTACAGCTTGAACGATGATTGATGAGCTGTCGCTAAGACACTTAGTTTGGCAAGAGGAGTCCCATTGAATGATCCGACCCTCCTTCCAGGAGATGAGTGGGTTATGTTGACGTAACCAGGGTAGTCCGAGGATTACTGGGTTATGAGGTGATGTGATGTAGAAACGAGTGCTCTCGGTGTGAAAGGTTCCGGTTTGCAAGTGCAGATCCACGGTGGTGTACAGTGAAGGGACCCTTCCTTCACCGAGAGGACGTCCATCTAGCACCTCTACTGCCAAATGAGAGTTAGTGGGATTTGGTGTTGTCGTGCGAATTCATGAGACATGAAGTTCCCAGCCGCCCCTGAGTCTAGAAGCCCTCTATTGACAGTAACACGGGAACCTTTATACAAGAGCTGGAGTGATGTACCTGAATACATGGACTCACCGTGGAGGAATTACGAGGAGGAGGTCATGTGGGGCAGGAAGCCCTCAAATGGCTGGCTTGGCTACAGTAGAGGCAGAGATGTTGGAGAATACGGCGTTCTCTTTCTTCGGGAGACAGGTGAGTATATCTGAGCTGCATGGGTTCCACTTGAGAGGACGGGTTTGGCATGGGAGTGCTGGCTGACACAGTTCTGAACGAATCAGATTGTCCACCTGAATGGCCAGTTCAATGAATTGATCTAACGTTCTCCCCTCGTCCCGGCAAGCCAGCTCTGATTGACGCTCTAAGTTGAGTCCTTTGCGAAAGAGCAGTTTAAGTGTGCTCTCCACCCAGTCAGTTTGTACAGTTAGAGTGCGAAATGACAAAGCAAATTCAGCTGCGGTGATCTTGCCCTGGCTTAACGCTAACAGCTGATCCTCCGCACCTTTACCTCCCTCTGGGTGATGAAATATATTCCGAAAATGTTGTATAGAGATGTTAAATGAGGGGAAAGCGATCCATCCTCTCTCCAAACCGCCGTTGCCCACTCTAAAGCCTTGCCAAAGAGTAGCGAACAAACAAAGGAGATTTTACTAGTATCGGTGGTGTATATGGCTGGTTGTTGATTGACAAATAACGAGCATTGAAGTAGAAATCCCTTACATTTAGTTGGATTCCAGTCGAACTTGTCAGGGAGGGCCAGGCTGGGATTCACCGATGAGGAAGAAGGTGATGTAGCGTTAGCGTTTTCACTCGGCTGGGTGAGCGTTGGATCCGGAGGCGGCAAGTGTAAACTTTGTAACGTTTTGACGTGCTCCTCCGTCAATGACGTTAGTCGCGGCAGCTGATGTTGATGAATGGCGAGTTGATTCACTTGAGCGGATAATTCCGTGGATAGCTGGGCCAGAGCTGCTGGATCGTGTGACGGCGAAGTCTTCTGTAACGAGGCGTCAGCAGAGTGAGGATCCATTTGCAGCTTTATTTTAAACGTAGTCGTACAGACAGGGTCAATCACCAGCAAACACAAGAATATGGGCAAGGCAAATCGTAATCCAATATCAAGCATTAGGTCAGGGCTGGCGGCTAACATTCAATAAACAGTCCACGAAAGCAACAGTCCAAGGGCAGGCAGCAAAGAATCAAATGGGAGGAAACAGTCCAGAGAAATACACGGGCAGACAAAAACACGGGAAGAAACGCTCAGAAATGTTCACCTAGGCAAAACAAGACTTTGCAACCAGGAAAAGTCTGAGGCTGGCTTAAGTAGCCACCTGATGCAGGTCAGGTGCAAGCATAATCAGTACCAGGTATGTGAGTGGGAATTGTAGTCCAAAACGGGGGTAAATATGCAGGAGAGGGATCCCTCTGGTGGCAAGCGAGAGGAACCGCGGGAGTCTCGTTTGTGACAAATATACACTGCCATTTGAAGTTTTTATTAATAATAATTCATTACATTTATATAGCGCTTTTCTGGGTACTCAAAGCGCTTTACATGGAAGGGGGGGAATCTCCTCATCCACCACCAGTGTGCAGCATCCACCTGGATGATGCGACGGCAGCCATATTGCACCAGAACGCCCACCACACACCAGCTTATTGGTGGAGAGGAGACAGAGTAATGAAGCCAATCAGTGTATGGGGATGAATAGGAGGCCATGATGGTCAGAGGCCAATGGGCAAATTTGACCAGGATGCCAGGGTTACACCCCCACTCTTTTTCGAAGGACATACTGGGATTTTTAATGACCACAGAGAGTCAGGACCTCGGTTTAATGTCACATCCGAAGGACGGTGCTTTTTACAGTATAGTGTCCCCGTCACTATACTGGGGCATTAGGACCCACACAGACCACAGAGTGAGCACCCCCTGCTGGCCTCACTAACACTTCTTCCAGCAGCAACCTAGTTTTCCCAGGAGGTCTCCCATCCAGGTACTGACCAGGCTCAACCCTGCACCTTAATGTCTTTGAAAGAAGTCTCTTATGCATTTATTTGATCAAAACTACAGGAAAAAAACACTATTGTGAAATATTATCAAATATTATTGTGAAATATTATAAAATAACATTTCTATTTCAATATATTTTAAAATGTAATTTATTCCTGTGATGCACAGCTAATTTTCAGCATCATTACTCCAGTCTTCAGTGTCACATGATCCTTCAGAAATCATTCTAATATGCTAATTTGCTGCTCAAGAAACATTTCTTATTATTATCAATGATGAAAACTGTTGTGCTGCTTAATGTTTTTGTGTAAACTGTGATACCTTTTTCCAGGGTGAATAGAAAGTTCAAAAGAACAACATTTATTTAATCTTTTGCAATATTATAAATGTCACTTTCGAGCATTTTAATGCTTTTGAACAGTAGTGTACAAGTGGATTGTTGAGCAGGATGACATATGGTTATACTATATGAACCCATTTTAAACTGCATTTTTACCTTTTTTTTTTTTGCATGCCATGTCATGTCAGTTCAGAGAAGATTCATCGCTTGAATTCACAGGAACCCAGACAAAATGATAAGGGTGGGCCCCAGCGGGCCCCAGCCCCCATACTGTGCAAAGACCCTCATCATAGGACTAAGCAAACTTGATATGAAGTTAATATTCAGCAAACTAAATATAATTTTAATAAAACAAATGGCCAAAAAGTTAATGGTGTAACAAAAATGTTACCCAGTCCAGGGGCCAGATTTACTAACAGCTTTCGCCAGTGCAAACTGTCTTTTGACATTAAAACAGTACTGTCAAGATTTACAAAAGACGCACTGTGAAGAATTAGCGCTAAAAAAGCATGGACACAGTTATTTTTGCACCTGACCTTATTGAATATGCATTTGTAGGAGTTTCCGTTTCAGACGCAAAATTTATGGGAGGAGAGTTTTAAAATGAATCATGCAAAACGCGATTTACTAATGTTTGTGCTCGTCAAATTACTGGTATTTGCGCCATTATTTAATGCCCAAAAAAAGCATGTCTTAAAGCAGGCGGTAGTTTGCACTGCTCTTGGTAGATTGCGCTGGTCATTATGGAAATGATCTGGCTGAGTCTGTGTTCTTTAATGTGCGCATTGTCAGTAAATCACACACAGAATTTTCCCCTCCCATCGACTCTTTTATGGAATTGTGCTGTAACGCTAATTTGCCCTGTTTAGTAAATCTGGCCCTAAGTATCTAAAACATTCAGATAAATTTTCATCTGAAACCATGATGTTTAAAAATCCTTTGTCAACTGCCTAGAGATGTGGCATGCACACTCACACTCACTTGACAAAGGCATAGGTGGTATCTCTGGCAGAGTATATGTGTCTCTGAGCTCCAACACAGTGTCTACGACCTCTGTCTGCTCTTCAGATAAAGTCATGGCCTCTGTGACAGGTTCAAGTGGTTCTTGTTTGTATTTTTTAGTACCCAGACCCAAGCTCTGCCTGATCGATGCCCCCCTCCTTGCCAGTGAACCTGTTATTTCAACTGCAGAATCTGAGAATGACACAAACAGTTACTGGAGACAATTCATGTTATTACCGTATGTATAACATTCAACTGAGCAAACTGTCTTTAAAAAATAAAAATCAACATGACCATGTAATACGAAAGGTTTTTTTATTTAACCAGTTAGTTATATAGTACTTATACAGAGCGATTTTACTCTAAGTTTGACCCTTTTAATAAATGAATATTTATAATTTAAAGAAAATATTTAACTAATCTTATCTAACATCTTAATGTACACTAACGCAATGGTGTGTGTACCCTCATGCATTTCCTTATACCTTACACCTTAATGATATAATAAACAGGATATAAAGGTCAAGAGGACACATTCTTTGTTCATGTTACTGTTCTATTAATATTAGAAATAACCATATATTGTAGGTGTGTTGTTGTGTTTTGTTTTTACATATGTAAAAATATGCAAAATGTTCAAGGGTCAATGACGTGACGCTATTTTTTTTGTGTCCATATGGTTTAATTAAATTTAAAAGGGTTAACATTTCAAAATAAATGTGCAAATTAACTGCATACGTTCTCTTTTTTGTGGACCAAGTCTAAAATTTCTGGTTTTAATTAATTTTGAGAGAATATTTGGGGGATTATTGCAAAAATGTCAATGTGGTGCAACCGTAAAAACCTTGTAACAAAAAACTGATCTTGTTTAAAAAAGGTGAAATTCTCAATAAAACACCAGATCAGCTAGTTTGGCATAATCGTACATTAGTACTATTTAATAGTAAATAAAAGTAAATGAAGAACCATTGTTCTGAATATTATAATTAATTTGGGGAATTATGGGAGTCAAGTCAAATTCCTTGAGTGTCAAGGTGGTGTAACCACCATTCAAGGAGCCATTTTGTTAATATTTTGCAAGAAGATTATGTGACAGGAAATTATATCACAGAGAAGGACCTCTGGTGATACTAACTGCTGCATGCAAAGGTTAGTAACTCTAAAATGTGAGATAATTTGACATTTTTAGGGTATGGTCAGGTATTCTTAAGTATACATGTCAAATGGTATGACCTCAGAAATACATAGCTAATTCATCATTATCATGAAAATTAGTATTAACTTTAAAAATGACATTTGAAATATTCCCACCAAGGCCATGTACTTACATAGGTGTCCATGATAATGCATGTCAAATTTGATTTTAAATTGAAATGTCAAGTGGTGTAACCGGTTACACTATTTGACTCCTATTACAAGACTTTCTGTTAGGGGCCAATTTAGTCAAATATCACTAGTTTATGATGCTGATTAAAGATGTAATATAAACTAACCTACTATTTTCAAGTGTTAAATGTTATATTTTTGAGAAAGTGGTTCTTTATCTACAAGCTTATTATTAAAGCTCGGTAAGTCTAGGATAAAATAATTATGTTTTAGTCTAGGATAAAATAATTATGTTGTCTAATAAAACAATTATGAAAATGTGAATTATGAGCTCCCAAAAAGTTTTAAACATTTCATCAACATAACTTTCTGCATTGTTTGCAACATTTACTATCAACACTTCCTGTCATGATAGCCCAAACTGCATTTCACTTATCTAGAGGTGAAATCTAGTGACATGCAAACACCAGTCACCTGACATAGTTCTGGTAAGAGAAGTTTTTTCGGTCTTTGGAGTCTGAAATGAAGATTGTGAGGGAGATCCTCTGCTCAAACCTGAAGAGAAAAACATGCAAGGAGCTTCAGCTGCTAAAGTCTAATAAAACATAACAAAAATAATCTGTTTCTTGGCTAACGAGTAAACTTGATTGTTTATGATTAGGGTTTGCTACAATACTGCCTTAACTTCTGCTTTACCTCTTAAACTACTGACTGTGAGAAGCCATTTCCACCGAAAAAAAAACAACAGCACTTTTTCACCATGTCTAGTGGTGGTTATACACTTACTTGGAGAGTGTGATGGTCGTAATGGAGAATTTGAGCTTTGGTCGTCTGTGTTCTCTGACCTTTTGTCTTTCAGTGTCTTAGGGGTGAACCCTTTCAAGCTCCTTCTGAATGTCTTCAATACTCCACGACTCTTCTCTTTGACTGGACTTTCCATCTGTTCACCACCATTTTTCAAATCATTTGTTGCATCCTCAGCCCATTCTGATGGGTAATTAACCTCATTTCCACCATCTACTTCTTCTTTTGTAGTTTCTGCCATTTGACCATGCATCAGTCAGATCAAGCCTGCAGAAAATACATCAGGAACTTTAAGAAATGTTGAATTATTGTACCAAAACCACTTTTGACTCGAGAATGCATCTGTTGAATCTATCAGCAGGTACATCGTGAGCTCAGGAGGTTTTTATTTACTGACAACATGGCTTTTTTTTTCTTCACAGGGGTGTAGAAGGCATACATTGTCATAACAACAAAGACGTGAACTCATATTAATACACTAAACAGCCAAAAATAAATAAATAAATAAATAAAAAATTATGAGTCATGCACTACTCAGTTCTATTACAGATCTCTAAACAATTAGGCTACATACACCAAACATACCACAAATACCATGATACCATGATAATTATTAATGTGAGATCTCCTTCAGACTGTGCAAGAAGCTCAATTTCTTCAACCACAAACAAGAGTGATAACAATTATAACTCTCTCACTCTGTCTAAGAAAAATAACTCATTGTTTTAATTTAAAGACATTTCACAATACAGATCATCTTCATAACTCATTTTTGCTCTGAAGCAGCCTATGTCATTACACTGTATTACGCATTTGTTAATGCACTGACTGTATTGTAAACTGCCATTTAAACATGTATCAGTGTGTAAGTTAATGATAAACGTATGACTTTGATATGCTGTCCCATTTTAAATTATTATACGTAACATTTATGAATTTTCTCATTGCAGGCTAAATGCTGTAAGGGTTTCTTACACCAAACGATAACATGTTAAATCTCCGAGAGTTATGAAGGAAATAAAACACAGAAAGCAGTAGTGGCTAACTTGGAAATTACACCATGATAGATGTTTTAAGGGACTGACTAAACATTACCTCAAAGAAATATCGTTAAAACTACATATTGCATTACTGTAACATCATGTTTAAGCTTTTAAACCACTAAACTCTCTGAAGCAGGAATCTGTAACACAGTCACTCCGGGATTAAAGGTTGCGGAGTAGTCGTACAGTGAAGGTCAGTCATTTCTTACACGTTTAAAGGTTAGTCAATCATAACACGTTTACAGTCAAACGTAGCTATTATTACTTTAAAACTATTTTATAAATATGTTTGTAAACATATCGCACGGTAAATCGATGCCCGCCCCTCTCTCACCTGAGATCCGAGGTCCTTGTCAAAGTCTGCCACTGGCAATTATCCTTCACTTTTCACATAAAAGCTATTGCAAAACAAACAGCTGGCACACGAGCTGCACCGACTGGTTTAACCGCAAGATCAAACTAATCAATTTCCCGTAAACGGAGCTGAGAAAAACCCTGGTTCTCACAGCAGAGCTTCAGGTATTCACCTTGAAACGTCACTGAAGAGGTGCATTATAGCGCGCGGCTACAGGAACTAGCTTCAGATTTTAGTTTCAGATTCAATACGGTTTGGTTCTAGAGAAGAGTTTGCAAGAGGGTTCACTCACTATCTGACTTGTTTGAAAAAGAGTCAGTGTTTTTGAAATATGATTACACATCACTTTCAGATTCCCATAATACAATTGTGCCTACCACTCAGAAAAAAAGTGGTTATGCAAAGCATCATGTGTTTCCAAATGAGCACAATAACATATTCACAAAAAAAGTCCTGTTTTTTTTTTTTTTTTTACAAATGGTTAGTATATATTAAGGATTGATTTCATTGAAATGCTGTTTTATCATGCAAATTAATTAAGTAGCATCTGGTAAGTTATTAATAAAATAAATAAAGAAAAAAAAAAGTCTCATTAACATAGTCCCCTTGTGTCTGTATGGGGACTATGTTAATGGCACTTTCTGTCAATTTGTAACTAAATGGATGTGTAAACATTAATGTTAGATTTTGTCAGGTATTAGCTCAATTACAGGAATGAGAGGGAACAGGAATACTGCAGCAATGGTAAATTTACAGGATTAACACAAGGCAGTTGAGTAATGACTTGGATGACAATTTGTGGATGTAAGAAATTGACTAATAATTTGAGTCTCATCCCTTGCAGGTGCAGAGTAGAGCACACATACACAGGATCTCTGGGAGAAGACACGGAGGCAAGGAGATGACTTGGAGATGATATCGAAGATACAGCGTTGGAGATCGTTCTCACCAGGTAAAAGTCAGTCCATTGCTCTAGATGAGCCTGATGAAGACTCTGTGTCTGTGTGTGTGTGTGCATGTGTGTGTGTGACAAAATCACCAAAAACCTCCCTTTGGGGGCGTCCTCACTTTTAAAACTGGTATAAAAATAAAGTAAACAAAGTTTTTTTGAAATTGTAAAAATGCAGAAAGTTTTCTGTAAGGGGTAGGGTAGGTTTAGGTTAGAAAATCTATAACTATCTGTATGTAAAAACAATAGAAGTCTACAGTATGTAATGTTCCCATTTAGATAGTTAAGTAAACGTGTGCGTGTGGATTCTGGGAAGGGTAGTGATAGTGTAATCGATTTCTTTCGGCTATGTGCTTTTGTTTGTTCAGGGGCCTCTGAAGTAGAGCAAATGCAGTTGTTCATGTTGTTGGGAGACTTGTATTATTATCCCCTAGTCAAACAACCTACTCTTCTATTGATAAAAGCCTCACACTGGTTTTCATACCTGAATGCTCCCTACGTGTCTTTTCAAGTATAGATGAAAGTGAAAGTAGTGCTACTAGCTTATATATACAGCTGCTCTGAAAAGACGGGGCATTCCCCGAAAAGCTCTCAGGTAAGAGCTACACCTTATTTACTTATCATGCTGTGTACTTTTATTCTTTTAATTCTGCGTGCAGAAAATATAGAAAAGCATCATGTTTTAGAGGTGACTCTAAAGTCATTTCATTTGTCAGCAAGACTGAGAGTGAATGTAAAAAGAACGACAACCCTTTATATTATTTTTCACTTATGTTTTTAATATTTATTGTATATTGTTATCATAATTCTTCCTTGTTACTGTATTGTACTACTATTGCTGTGATTCTTTTTAAGGTTTAGCGTCTTGTTGGTGAGTTAGAAACTAGGAAGAGCCAGTGTTTGTTTTTAGTGTCATCACTGTGCTAAAGGTTTCTCTAGGCTGAAACGTCTTGCTGTTTTCTAGTGAATAATTGACTAACCGATATAAAATCATAATTTGCCTGATAAGAATCAGTGAAGAAGAGTCAGTGATAAGTGTCATTAAATAAAGGACTGTATTAAAATATGATGTTGGTTGATGTTAATATGTTCTGTTTTTCTATCTCATGTAATAAACAGAATCGTTCAGTAGCAGTTTGGATTAGAGGTAACAATGGAAAAATCTCCCACTTCTAATGGTAAATATATCTCTGTCAAAGAAATGATATGTAATTTAAATGACTAGATTTGCATAAATAGAATAGAGTAAAATAGATATATTACCACCCTGCTAAGTTATTATTGTAATATACTGTATGTGTATAAGAGCTGTGTAAGCGTACAATACTAATATACACTATACAGTACAATACAAAATAATGTAAAATAATGCTTCAAGAGACTTAATAGAAATAACTGACTTAAAACCATTTTTTAGCTGGTGAAAATACTAGTGTTCTAATAATTTTACCCACCACTGTACAGTACAATACAAAGCTGTACAAAACACAATACTCAGAGTTGGATAGATGTGCTGGAGTGAAATGTGAAATGTGGATGCATCATTATATATATAAAAGACTTTTGGGACAGTCGTCATAGTTGTTTTTATTCATCTTTAGGCATTTTGAGTAGAAAAAATTACATGATTTTGAGGTTTAAAATGTATAATTTGTTATAATATTTTCTGTGTTTTCACAGTGAAGAACATCTTTCGAAGATTTTCTTTCTTTAGAAAAAGTGATGGGCACATTAAAAAAAAGAAACCATCTATTCGGTCACTGAAACCATTTTTATCAGAGGATAAAGACGAGAAAGTTACCGCAGAGAAATTTGAATTTAAAGCCACAGAGATTCCTCTAAAGCCATGCTCAGGTAAATCTCTAGTTAGATTGTGTTAGTAAATGCAGCACATAATGCATACTGCTCTTATATAATCAAAGCAATACACTCTCTCATTCCTGCTTTGTATTTTCAATAGTTTTGCAGATCAAAGATTATATACAAAAAGACATGTTGAAGGAGGCATATCTGAACCTGCATTCCCTGCGCCTGGAGCACAAGAGCGCTCTGGGGGAAGGAGCTTTTCACGCAAATCTGGTTAATAAAGAGAAAGACCTCAATATGCTGTATGGCGCACTAAGGGACAAAATGTCTGTCATTGTATGCAACTCCAGTGCTCTTTCCTCACACAATAAAGAGTTGCTAGTGTATGTGGCCACTATTATCCTGGAGGAAGAGAAGAGACAAGGAGAGCCAGGAGCGATGCAGGGATGGAGGGAAGCATGGAGGGATGCGGTACTAAACGGGGTTCGAGATACACTGAAGAAAGTTCACTTGGACAGCCGCGAGCAGAATGCTTCCTGGCTGGCTGTGCATCTGGAGCTTCTGGGTAAAGCTGTGGTGGAGGATTTGGGGAGAGTGAAGACTGAACTTCTGAGCTCATATCCAGCAGACTTTAATGTGTTTGAAACCTATGTGTCCTGCCACCATGAGGCTGTAGGAGAGCATCTAAAGAGTCTTCTGGAAAAGGTGACAGAGCTGAAAGATTACTACACTCTTCTAGAGTTCATTATTCATTCCTACCCCAGGTGAGTTTTCAAGAACAAAACACAGAAATATCTGAACGACACTTCATTGGTTAATTCATTTTTCAATTCTATTGCATCTCTTTTGTGTTACACAGTGATCTGAAAGACCATAAGGGAGCTCTTATAACAGAGGAGGACCTGAACAAAATAAAAACTTCTTACTGTCATTGCCAAAAGGTGAGCTACTGCAAGGAAAGAGAGTTTAGTGAGTTGCATACACACTACGTAAGTATTAGAACTGGTTTGCATCAGTTTGTTTAACTGTGATGTATCATTTGATATCAGGAGGACTTTAAACTTGCACTGGAGAATTTCATCATATTTGAAACAGAAGTGTGGAAAAATAAGAAATCTCCTGATAGAACAGACGATGGAATCCTTACGTCAAAAATACACATGGAGATCTGTAAGGTCAGGACTTAGTCTTATCACTAGAGGGTGTTTAATTTTTTTTATTAACTTTTTTATATTCTATAATAGTTCTCCTTGCAGAGTTCATGTATGATGTTTACCCATATCAGAATTCTGAAAACACCTGAAAAAGTCTTTATAATTGCTCCTATTGATTTTTCTTGTTAGCTGATAACAAATTATGCTGAGAATCTTAAAAAGATCGATGAGAATCTGGCAAAGTCAGCTGTAAGCTCCTGTTTAGAAGAGCTAAATCCATTTTATACAAGGTTTGTATTATAGTATTATTATAGATTAACATGAGATCACTTCTGCATCTTTCCTTCTCTGACAGTTTCCTTCTGTTTTAGATTTGAAAAAGAGTTTTCACAGCACACTGTCTCTCTGTTGACCTCTGACCTGCTGGACTGCTGTCTTTGGGAAGGATATCACATCACCTACATCAACAGTTTCAATTCTCTCAAGTAAGTCCACCATGAGAAGAACACTGGCCTTGTGAAAAAGGAGTACACTTTGGCATACTTAGTTTGAAAATAATATATTTAAAAGATATATAGGTCCCACTTTATATTAGGTAGCCTTAAAGGGATAGTTCACCCAAAAATGAGAATTCTGTCATTAATTACTCACCCTCATGTCGTTCCAAACTAGTAAGATCTTCGTTAATCTTCAGAACACAAATGAAGATATTTTTGATGAAATCCAAGAGCTTTCTGACCCTGCACAGACAGCAAGGGAACTACTACATTCAAGGCTCAGAAAGGTACCAAGAACATCAACAAAATAGTCCGTGTGACATCAGTGGTTCAACCGTGATTTTATGAGAATACTTTGTGCGCAAAAAAAAAAAAAACTAAAATAACGACTTTATTCAACAATTCTTCATCCTCTGCCTCCATTTTGGAAAGTACCACAACACATATTCGTGCTTTGTTCTGAATGTAAACAAGGTGCGCATGGGTTATTTACGTGCAGATCAAAGAATGCGCATGCGTCGTGATACTCTCCAAAATGGCGCTAGGGTGACACGGAGGAGAAGAATTGTTGAATAAAGTTGTTATTTTAGTTTTTTTTTTTTCAGCACAAAAAGTATTTTCGTAGCTTCATAAATGTACAGTTGAAGCACTGATGTCACATGGACTGTTTTGTTGATGTTCTTGGTACCTTTCTAGACCTTGATCATGGTAGGACCCTTGCTGTCTATGGAGGGTCAGAAAGCTCTCGGATTTCATAAATATCTTAATTTGTGTTCTGAAGATGAATGAAGGTCTTACAGTTTTGGAACGACATGAGGGTGAGTAATTAATGACAGAATTTTCATTTTTGGGTGAACTATCCCTTTAACTACTATGTACTTACATTTAAATCAGTCATTTTATACAATCCACAAATTTTGTGCATTCATGTTTTTACATTGTTCTTGCTTATATGAAATGCAGTTGAAGAACGTAAGAGCTTTTTAAGTAGATTTTTATATGATTTTATATGATTTAGATTTTTATAATTACTTGTGTTGTTTTTGTAATGTGATGTTGTAATATGTTTAATCTCAGTCTTCTGAGTCCCTGTGTGTAAGTCTATTTTGTGACACATATGTCAAAAGTTTTTGTGTCGCTGCTGTTGTTACAGAGAGAATGTGCAGTGCTATAAGGAGAGCTGTTCAGCTCAGGTGGAGAAGGTGGAGAAAGAGGTGGATGAACTCACTCAGAGACTCAGACAGACCCTGATGGAACATTTCAAATCTGAGGTCAAGGTGGGTCTAACCGCAGATATATATAAAATATAATTATCTTAAAGGAATAATTCACCCCAAATAAAAATTTGCTGAAAATTTACTAACCCTCAGACTATCTAAGATGTAAATGAATTTGTTTCCTCATTGGCATAGATTTGAAGAAATTTGGTATTACTTCACTTGCTCACCAGTGGATCCTGTGCAGTGAATTGGTACTGTCAGAATGATAGATGTTAATTGATAGACTGGAGTGGTGTGGATTACTTGTGGATTATTGTGATGTTTTTATCAGCTGTTTGGACTCTCATTCTGATGGCTCCCATTCACTGCAGAGGATCCATTGGTGAGCAAGTCATGCAATGCTAAATTTCTCAAAATCTGTTCCCATGAAGAAACTCATCTACATCTTGGACGGCCTGAGAGTGACTACAATTTCAGATCATTTTAATTTTTAGATAAACCATTTCATAAAGTTCCTCCTAATCTGAAATTCTGCATAACTAGTCAAGAGCATATTATAATTTTACATTTGGGTCCCACTTTATATTAGGTGGCCTTAACTATGTACTTACATATAAATTAATCATTTGATAAAATGTGAACATTTTTTTTTTCATTTTTTACATTGTACTTATATTTTTAAAAATACCTATATGTAGTTACATCTGTAAATAAATTCTGTAATTACATTTATAATTACACTGTTGACCCATCCCTTACACCTTAACCCACCCTTAAACCTACCCATACCACCAAACCTGTCCCTAACCTTACCTGTATCCCACCTCAATAGCAGCAAAGTGTTTTGCAATACAATATGAGCACAATAAGTATATTGTACTTATTTTTTGATGTAAGTACATAGTGGTTAAGGCCACCTAATATATAGTGTGATCTACATTTAAATATTTAAATAACTAACTACAGTGTCATTTCCTCCCCAAAGCCTTACATGGATGGCATGATGACCAAAAAATGGCTGAAAACAGATGAAGATTTTAAAGAAGTGGTTTCTAGAATAGAGAATTATTCTGGGCTCTGTAAATCCATGAAAGCTCCATCAGCTCAAGTAAGTCTCCTCTCATCTGCTCAAAGATGCACCCTAATAACAGCTGCAGAGAGCCACTGTAAACACACTCTCTGTATTTACAGATTTTCGTGAATGATGTGCACTATTACGTAGCCAAAGAATATGTCTCCCAGCTGATGAAGAAAAAATATTCATGCAAAAAACCCAAAAACGAAGATGCTGCCATAAAAATTAAAGAACAGTGGAGTGAACTCAAGAAATTATTTGTTGAAATGGTAAAATAAAGTCTAGTATCAAACAATGTGAAATATACAATTGTATTTTTCAAGGTAGATGCACTGAAAATATTCTTCTGTACTCAGGGATCATCCTTAGAGTGGCTTTATCCACTGGGAAATTACCTAAGTGACATTATTGGAATGGAAATTGAGAAAAATATAAAAGATCTGTTAAATCCACTGGTTAGTAATTACCCAGACATCAGGTAAGTGTTATAATAACTTGAAATATATAACTTTTTTAAAACACCACATTGTTTTGTTCACTTTACTAATACATGTAGTACAGCTATAATATATTTAACTTCTCATTTCTAGCAAGAAGCAGTTGTCAGCTGTTCTGTCCTTCAGAGACAATGGTTTTAGCTTGGAGAGGCACAGTGTTATTAATCACTTTACTGTGCTTAAACGGGACGCTGGGAACACAAATCATGAGCGATCCTTCTTCACTGATATTGAGGTACTTTTCTGAAACAGCTTTTATAGATATGCAATACATTGCACTAAATTCTTATATCATAGTGAGTCAAAATATCATGTGTTTAATTTAAATAAATTAATAAAATTAATTAATTAATAAATCAATTTTAAATAAACAAGTTACATGACTCTAATGATTCTGATTATTTCACTGTACTACCTTACTTAAGGATACTTTACAAACGCATATATTTATATGTATATAGGCCAATGTGTATCTAAGTATCACACTATTATCTTTACAGTGAGATTTGTTTTGGCCATTCTGATGCTTCAGGAACCATCAGGAACTATCATGGTGGAAAAAACGATTGCATCATTTTTAATAATGTGTATAGTACATTTTCTTGTTAGAATATACAACATGCATTATTAGTGTATTTGGTGCATGATTGCTTACATGTGCTGTCTATGTAGTGGTAAAAAATAATCTGAAAAGACAAACATGTATGTTGGAGTTTAGTGATCTCCATTGTGATATTCTTCTCAAATGAAAGAGTAACACAGCTTGTCTATGTTCCTTCATGAGGCTACTTGTGCTATTTGCCTCTAACCATCCCTTATTTTTGAGCAACATAATCGTGATTATCAATTTAAACATTATCGTGCAGCCTTAATTTGGTGCATGTTTTGGTTGTTTGTACTTATACTTGCCAATAGAGGGAGACATTAAGCTATAGACGCATGATTTGCATTTCCTCCATATTGCCCAATCATGCAAAAAAGAGACTTGATGGATTCAGTCTGTTTATCTACTGTGATATCAATCATGTAAATGTGATGTATAAAACACAATGCCTGGTAAAACTGAGTGTGTGCTGAGCAATATTAACTCCAGATGGACCAACTGGTTGATTATTTACTGTATATATTGTCCTTCCCTCTTCTTGTTTGATGCAAATTTTAAACCTTTTTTTAGCCTAGACCTAATATGCTCCGATGTTTATCAGTAAAAAAAAAAAAACATGAAGATAAAAATCATTTCCACCTGTAACTACAGTGTGTCATTGAACAGATATTTCCTTTTATATGGTGTTTGTACTTTTCCAATGTTTTTGGGATATTTCTAGAGATTCTGATGTGAAAGGCCACGATTGTTTACATATTCATGTTTGATTTCATCTGTACTATCCGTAATCTCTTAACTATATAAGGGGATTAACTTAAATATTTATGAATGACAATTAAATATATTTTTATATCTTTCCACATGCAAATAGAGTGTATTTGTTTGTCTGCATGCATGAGAGAGTGTGTTATTTCAGGACAGGCTGGCTTGTGTCCAGATGTCCTGAGGATTACAATCTCTCTTGAATTATATGTCATGAAATGGGTAGGAGGGGATTTTAAAGATATTTGTAGTTCGGAGATTGAATGCCATAGGTCTCTGGCTCACCCACAAGTCCTCTTCAGTTAAAAATGACACTTTACTCACCTCCTCTCACCTCCACATAAGCATCTCTATCGCTTTTGCTTCCTACAAATCCATAATCCCAATTTTTCTTCAATTTGCCCTACTTAACTTGATCACAGGTCTGAATATTTGCCTTTTTTCCTCCTCTCCTGTCTCTCAAGAGGATGCAGCTTATTCAAATGTATTCTAGCTGATTTGTATACAGAGACAGGCGGCAGCCGATGACTTCCTGGGTGTCATGTGAAGATGTGTGAAACTCAAGTGTGTGTTTGTGTGTGTATGAAAATGCATGTCAGTGCCGCTGTTTCTGGTGCTCAGTAAGTATTATATTTAGCTCATCATAGTGTTCCTGATGTCAGACGCGTTCCAGAGCTCTCACCCTGCCTTACCTTATCATGCGGAGCAGAAGTCACGCTGAGATACAGCACACACATGCATGTAATCAACACATCAGTCATGACAAACACTATCAGGTTTATTGAAAGCCTCATGAGGTTCACCAGACCCACTTTATATCACTGTTCTTCACTGAAGTGCTAATGAGGCTAACATCAGTTGCAGGATTTAACACCTACACCTTCCTTGTGCTGATGGAAAAAACACAAGTTGAAAAAGACACATGTAAACCTAAAGCCAGAGATATATTTGGATAGAGATCTTTCCTTCTCTCAGTCACTTTTTATACACATTTCTTACATATTTATGGTTCATTTGGAGGTTCTGTTTCTTCTCAGATAGAGCTTTGATTGCTATTACTATTACACAGGATCTGTGTTTTTTCAACCATCCCTAAACTTAGCTGCAGAACTTGCACCATGCATAACATTCACCCTAACAACCATCCAGAACACACTAGCAACCAGTTTAACACAGGCAAACACCACTTTTCTTCGAACACACATAAAAATCCATTTTGCTTTGAAGTCTTACATTTTTAAAATCTTGGTTTATTGGTTGACGAGGGCTGAGCACTGGCTCAAATGCTGATTATTGTGTCACTAAAAATAAGAGAAGCCTGTCCTAGTTTTCTACTCTCGTTTCTAGAAACAGCAACAGTACACTTCAAAAGAAACATGTATTCAGCTGTAACACTGCCATTCATCTGTTCGTAAGTTCTTAGTTTCAGAAACTCCTGTAACTACGGTGCTCTTTGTATCCTGTGAATATAGTGCAAAAATATAGCTAAGCAGCAATTACGGAGCCAAGCATGGCAGTGAGCATCAGACAAGCCACAAAAAGAAATTAAAGGCATTTTAAGATCATGATACAAATCATGTATACAATCTATAATATCAGTCTAAAATAATATGATTTAATTGTTTATCCCTTTTGACCAATAGGTGTTACCAAACTGATGTGGTGTTTAGTGTGAGGTGACAATGACACATATAAAGTTTGGTGTCAATATTTCAAAGTTTGCAGAGATACAGCCTCAGATGCAGTTTGGCATCATGCTATCAAATTTGTTGATGTGGTAAATGAACTGTTTTGTATATTGACACAAAATCGATTTGCCAGGCATGGTGCACTGATTTGAATTTGGTGAAAATTGGACCAATGGTCTAGGAAGAGTTTGAAAAAGTAGGTTTTCAACATAAATCAAAATTGTGGACAAGAAGTTCAGTTGATTATGGCATAATGCCTTCCCAAAGACCCGCCCCCCTTAGTTACTGTTGCTATGTCCAACAAGCCATGACGCTCTCATGCCACACAACACGTTCTCACGCAGTGAAAAATACATTGCGGAACAAAGAGGAAACTAACAACACTCCGACAGACAACTGGAATTTAACTTTTTGTCGGTATGGCCTGAAGATGATCTGGTTTTATTTTCATGAAAATCAGAGCAACAGCCTTGAAGGAGTTCTAAAAGTTTTTTTTTTTTTTTTTTTTTTTTAATTCTATAATTCTAAAATCTATCTATATATTTTTTTTTCTTACTTGATTACACTTCTGCACTAAAGCAAATAACTTCCTGTTTTAACCTGTTTATCTTTTGCACAATATTACATAGACACCAATTGAGTAGGCTATGTCTGTATTTATTGTTCCCGGTGAAGTGTTGTATTTATAGCCTGTGTCTACTGGTTATGTGTGTTAATTATTGGTCTTGTAAAGACCTGTCATGCATTAAACATTGGCTGCATTGTAGCTCCGGAGACTGTATTTTGCTTCTTCCTCTGCCACGCAGATGAGAATGACATGACTAACTTAACCGACAAACATCTGTCGTAAACACACAGACACACAGGGGAACTTTTTGCTTTTGAGAGGTTAATTTTGTTGATGCAAATGTACAGCTTTGCATGCATAATAGGTCTACAGCCTGACGCAAAACAAAGGACTGAAGTGAAATGAGACCAACTTTGCAAACAACCACGGCTGACATGAACAGGGATGAATGAAATTGGTTTCTTGCATGTAATCCTGCATTTGTTGACCCTGAAACAACCTTTCTCTCTTTCTTTCTCCCTTCATCAGAGATGTGCTCTATTCCTCAAATGTGCTTGTGTCTGGGGATGAAATCAAAACCGAGCTTGTGTCGCTCCCTGTGCTGTCAGTGAGAAAGATCGTGATTGAGAGTCACCACTGAGAGCTGAACTGCATTATGGGTAAGAACAAACAGAATTGGTAACAAAGTCAGAAGTGTAGCCCTCAAGTCCCAATGCATCTCATTTGATTCAGTTTTATCTTGATGGTGTAGTTTTAAAAATCAATAATAACACGAGAAGACGAACTGACCTAGATTGAACCAAAGCAGGCAGATTCACACTTCATGACTTACTTTCCATTCAGATACCCAGAGGCAGTATCTTCTGAGTTGAGTTTTTTTTTATGCTGTCTGACTGGATCCCTTTGATGTAAAAGTATACATGTTGTTTGGCTGTTGAATATGCCTCTATGCTCCCTAAATGAAAATAAATTAACATGGATAGGTTTCACATTTTATGTGGCACCAAATGGACTGACCCTGCTGATCTTTATGTCATTGTGTAAGCTGACCTAAGCCTCACCCTCAGTTCACCGAAAGGCTTATAATAGAGTTCTCATGAATGCTGTTTTTACAAACAAGCACTGACAGACAAGTGACAAGCTCTTCATGATCCATCTGTCACCTGAGCCAAACCTGCCTGAGTAGGTGGAACAGACTACACAAATAAGCATACACTACCAGTCACACAGTGAGAGAAAACAGAGAGGTGTGAAACTAATCAGTGTGCACCGAGGTCACGAGATCATCAAAAGTTTAGGAAACTGTCAATTCAGTGTCAGTGTCATGTCACTGATCCAAACATGAACCATAATTTTTCCAAAAGATATAGAACACAAAACAGAGTTTTGTTTAATCAATGTAGAGGAAAGAAAATGTGCTGTTTTCTGATTCTAAAGTTTATGAAGGCCAAATATACATAGCAATATCAAATGAGCATGAGTATTGAATCTCTAGATGCACAGACTGATAGGTCATTTACAAGCAATCTGTTAGCAATCACATCATTTACTACATGACACAAGCTGCTGAATCTGCTGATTCTGCAGTCAATGCGATTGCTTTTTTAAATATTTAAATAGTCTGGTCCTGTGTTCATGGTAAGCTGGTTGTGAAGCATGCTATCAGAGTTCCTCTGAAACCCTCCACCTCCCCCAGCTCCACCTGTCTAGATTTGTTACGGGATATATGTATGCCTATTTGTGTAGCAGCAGCAGAAAAGATACATTTATACTAAAATAAATATGTACACAAAACTCAGAACTTTTTAGAAATCTGTTCCTTTAAGAAATGTCAGAATAAAACCAATTTAATAAAATAAATCAGACTTTCCAATTCTACTAATGAGAGATAGATTGCTGAACCGTTTCCACACCATTACTATATTCTAGTAGCTTTATACGCACCACACGCATACGTTTTCTACGTTGCTTACACTTTGATTTGAACGAAAACAGCGTATCCGTGTGGTGTGGCTGACCCAGAACAACATACTCTGTTTGCGTTCAGTGGATACTCTCCAAAATGGCGCTACGGTGACGAGGAGGAGACGAATTGTTGAATAAAGTCATTATTTTTGTTTTCTTTGCGTACAAAAAGTATTCTCATAGCATCGTAAAATTACGGTTGAACCCCTGAAAGCCAGCAGCCATATCACCCTGCAGCCCAAGACTGGATGCCCACTGAAGCTAAGCAGGGTTGAGCCTGGTCAGTACCTGGATGGGAGACCTCCTGGGAAAAACTATGTTGCTGCTGGAAGAGGTGTTAGTGAGGCCAGCAGGGGGTGCTCACCCTGTGGTCTGTGTGGGTCCTAACGCCCCAGTATAGTGACGGGGACACTATACTGTAAAAAGCACTGTCCTTCAGATGAGACGTTAAACCGAGGTCCTGACTCTCTGTGGTCATTAAAAATCCCAGGATGTCTTTCGAAAAAGAGTGTAACCCCGGTGTCCTGGCCAAATTTGCCCATTGGCTTCTGACCATCATGGCCTCCTAATCATCCCCATACACTGATTGGCTTCATCACTCCGTCTCCTCTCCACAAATAAGCTGGTGTGTGGTGGGCGTTCTGGTGCATTATGGCTGCCGTCGCATCATCCAGGTGGATGTTGCACACTGGTGGTGGATGAGGAGATTCCCCCCTTCTATGTAAAGCGCTTTGAGTACCCAGAAAAGCGCTATATAAATGTAATGAGTTATTATTATTATTATTATGATGATGATGATGATGTCGCATGGATTATTTTACCAATCTCCTTGATACGTTTCTGGACGTTGATTGTGCTACTTACATTGCTGTCTATGGGAGGGTCAGACAGCTCTCAGAATGCATCAGAAATATCTTAATTTGTGTTCCAAACCCTTAAGACGGAGGTCTTAAGGGTTTGGAACGACATGAGGGTGATTATTTAATGACAAAATTTTCATTTTGGTGTGGAGTAACCCTTTAATTTTGTGTAATATATATTTAATTGTGTAATATATATGTATATTATTATATATTAATATTATGATTTATATAGTAAATAAACAATGAGCTAATTTAGAGTAATTTACAGAATATTTCAAGTTACTTTGTCCATTTTTACTCCAAAGAAATTCAAAGCAGAAGCTGTGCAACATAGGAGTAGTTTTTCATTTCTGAATAAGCCAGTGTTTTTTCACTAATTGGCATGAATGATTCAGTGATTCACCCATAAACCAATCTCTTTTTTGTTCCTGAATGAAATAGAGGGTTTGAACAAATCATTTGAATGTAGGATTCACTCCTAAAGAAAGCAAATTTTCACCACCTAATGGCATAATGATGTAACCTGCAGAAAGAATGTTTAAATTAGGGCTGTCAACGTTAATGCGTTAAGGCATGCGATTAATCTAAAAATTTTAATGCGTTTAATCGTTTGATAAGGTTTGACCTCAACTTCGTGCCGTCATCGAAGCGCGGAAGGTTATCTATCATTGTGTGATAAGGGTACAGCGAACCAGTGTTGCCAGGGTCACGGATTTCCGCACAATTGGGCTATTTTGAAAATGCAGTCGCGGGAAAAATTACAGAGCCGTGGATTGCGTTTTTTTGGGCTACTTTTATAATGTACCGCCCAAAGTGTACATAGACAAATAAAAATGAAAATAGATCATTTTACTAATGTGTATTATACTTGGAATGTATACCTGGAAACTTAAGAACAAAGAGGCGGTTGTAACATCACAAACAACGTGAATTTCAGCCAGAGCATACATGTTAAGGCTTTTACGCTCTTGTAAAAAAAGAAGTGCTCAAGTATACTTTTATAAAGTGTACTTATTGCGGAAATAATATACTTTAAAGGAACACTGTTACGGTCTTGGTGTGTTTAACAAAGCGCACGACAAAGGAGTACAGTTCAAAGAGTTCATTTCATTCATTTCACTTTATTTATAGAGCACTTTACAACTGCACCAGCAGACCAAAGTGCTGTACAATCAAGAAACACTCATTAAAACACAACTTAAAACACACATTCTACTAAACAGCAAGGACTAGACCACCCTCTCAAAGGCTAAAGACAAGAAATAGTTTTTAACTTCAACTTTAAAAACATTTAAAGATGAGACCTCCCTAAGTACCCGAGGAAGACTATTCCAGAGCTTCGGCCCTGCAACAGCAATGGACAGATCCCCTTTTGACTTTAAATGAGTACGCGGGACAGTAAGCAATAACTTATTATTGGATCTTAGAGACCTAGGTGCTTGACGAACAGCAATGAGCTCAGACACGTAAGCAGGGGCCATCCCATGCACTGCTTTAAAAACATATAAAAGAGTTTTATATTTTATCCTGTAGTTCACTGTTAGCCACTTGAGAGAAGCTAAAAAAGCAGAGATATGATGACTTTTCTTAGCACCCACTAACAGCCTAGCTGCTGCATTCTGAACTAATTGCAAGCGTGAAATAGTGGACTGGTAGGACTCCACATAACACATTGCAATAGTCCAGACGAGACAAAACAAAGGCATTAATAACCTTCCCTAAGTCTTTTGTTGACAGAATAGGCTTTAGTCGAGCAATAGACCTAATCTGGAAAAAAACAACTCTTTACTACAGCATTAATCTGCTTGTCAAATTTCAGCTCTGGGTCAAGCACCACACCTAAGTTCCTTATTTGGTCATGGCAATAATCGGACCATGAACCCAAATATGTGGACATATCTAAACATCCTCTGGCAGGGCCAAAAAACATAATCTCAGTTTTACTCTGGTTCAACTGAAGCAGATTTTGAGTCATCCAGCTCTTAACCTCCTCTAGACATGCAAATAGCAAATTCGAACCATTATTCTCTCCCACTCTCATAGGTAAATAGATCTGTGTATCATCCACATACAAATGGTACGACATGCCATATTTTTAAAAAATTGATCCCAGGGGCAACATATACAATGAAAATAAAATAGGGCCAATAACAGAACCCTGGGGGACACCACACGTAACAGGCGCTGTCGTTGAAACAAAGTTACCAAACTTTACAGAGGATGATCTATGTGACAAATAAGACTTGAACCACTCTAAAACCATCCCACGAATTCCAATTAAATGGGATAACCGCTTTATAAGAATCATGTGGTCTATTGTGTCAAAAGCTGCACTTAAGTCCAATAAAATCAGAGCTGCCACGTTACCTGCATCTCTGATTATACGGAGGTCATTAACAACTCTTAAAAGGGAAGCTGTGACCTACCGGACTGAAATTTGTCTAAGATCTCATACCTACTTAAAAAGGACATTAACTGGGAATAAACCACCTTCTCTAAAATCTTAGCTAGGCATGATAGTTTTGAGATGGGCGGATAATTCTTCAGTTCTAGAGGGTCTAAATTAGGCTTTTTAAGATGTGGCTGAATAACCGCCTGTTTAAGACCTGTTGGAACAACTCCATTATGAAGACTATTGTTAACAATAGAAGTAATACTCGGCCCAACAACATCAACCATCTCCTTAAGAAGACGTAAAGGGACCACATCGCAACCACCAGAAGTTGGCTTCAAATGCATAATAATATCCATAACTTGCGCCAAAGACACCTGCTCAAAGAGCTCAAAACTCCTTACACAAGCTGGTGGCATCACAGACTCAGCTGAAGATGTAGGTAGACTATTTCTAATCTTTTCTACTTTTTCCACAAAAAATGTCACATACCTCCAAAGAGAGGGTCAAGGTAGAACATCCAATCGGATTAAGAAGTCTATTAATTGTTGAAAAAAGGGCTGCAGGGGCATTATAATTCTGTGCAATGACCCTCGAGAAATAATTTTGCCTTGCAGTTCTCACAGCAGCCTGGTAGTCTGAAAAACACTGCCTCATAAATTGAAGTGAAACCTGCAGCTTATCCTTTCTCCATTTCCGTTCAGCCCTTCTGCATTCCTGCCTCAGAGAACAAGTATAGTTATTAAGCCATGGAGTTGGATTAAGTTTAGGTTTCCTAACCTTATATGGGGCCACTATATCCAAGATATCGGAGCAAACAGAATTGAACAATATCAACAGCTCATCTGGGCCCACAGAAGGAGAAGGAGACTCAGTCACAATCACAAGTGGCGAGGAGTTGTAAACCTCAGAAAATTCTACCGCCGTGGAAGACGTAATCAGACGAGAACAAAACACAACTGATTGTGGCAAAACTGGTTTGCATGGCATAATAACATTAAAAATTACAGGCATGTGATCAGACAGACCATAGTTTAAAACATCAACATTACAAATAGGAAGGCCCAGAGATAAGACCAAGTCCAAAATATGGCCTTGCTCATGGGTTGGATTTGAAATAAACTGCGTAAAGTTAAAAGAGTCCACCAGCTGTAGAAACTCAGAAACCATTGGCTTATTTGGTCAACACACATGAATAATGAAGTCCCCAAGAATTAGAATGTTATCACAACTTGGCACAATATGTGATAAAAATTCTGAAAACTGCTGAATGAAATCCTTATTATATTTCGGTGGTCTGTAGACCAACACACAGAACAGATTTCCAGCCGTCATACATCATCACTTGAGCCTCAAAGCTCTGATAGTTCACCTTAGACAAAAGACGGCATTTAAATCCCTTCTTAAAAACACATGCATGTCCGCCACCCCGGCCAGTAGTTCTAGCAGTGCTAAAAAATGTACAGTCATATGGAGAAAATTCAATCAGGGCATGTATCTCTCCAACATTAAGCCATGTTTCAGAAATAAACAAAAAATCCAAATCATGTTGTATAAAAAAAAGTCATTTAAAATAAACGTTTTGTTTAAGAGTGATCTTGCATTAACCAGTGCCATATTTACTGTACCAGACTCCAGTGTAGACAATGACGCTCCAACCGAGACCACAATCCACTCGATATAACGCAAATTGTTAGTATTTACTCCTCTCGAAACTTTGTGTCGCCGAGTCACAGCCCGCGAAGATGGTATCCAAAAGTCCGGCAAACTGAACGCAAACAGAAGAGTCTCTCACTCGAACAGTCTCCCGAAGACAACAGGCGTCTCTCAGACATCCATGACGCTCTAGCTTTCACAGCGAAACCCGCCCGTCTGCCACGCTTCCAACGGCGATTGCTCTGAATCCGCCGTGTTCGCCGGTACTCACACTCTAGGCCGAGCCAAGGTTCCACTGGCATAGACAGCATGAATCGCGGGAGAAAACAACACTTTCCACTCTGAGAGAGATCGTCCATTACTACACGAATGTGAAGCAAAGTTTTGCAGTCATAAGTCCAGAGAGAGTAACTAGGGCTAATAAGACATACAAATAAAACAAAAAAACACATTAAAATAGACATTAATTGTCTATTTTAAAAACATTAAAATAGGTGAGGGGCAGGCAACTGGAAAGGGGCTGAAACAAAAAGAGTTCAAAAAATAAGTCCATGGGGGAGTGGAGGGTGGGAGGAGCCAGGGAAGAGCCCGGAGCAGGAGGAGCCAGGTGGAAATCCAGAGGCCAGCCAGGACAGCGGCCCACGATGGAGTCAATGGCGGGAGGAACCATGGTGGAGAAGGGGCCGACGACACCAGGGGGCCGACTGACAGAGACTGAGCCGATGGACGAGGAGCCCAGGATGGAGCCGAGCAGACGGAGAGCCAGCGAAACGGAGGATCCGGAGGGCCTAGGCAGAGCTGAAGGCTCAGGTGACCGTGGCGGAGGGAGCGGAAGACCACAGTGGAGCCGGTGCGACTGAGGATGAAGGTGGAGCCGAAGGGAAGGAGGAGATTGACAGAGCCAGAGGGATGGAGTGACAAGGCGAAGCCAGAGGAGTGGAGTCCCGAGGCGGTGGATGGTCGACGACTGACCAAGGCGGAGCCGGAGGGACGAGGGAGCCCGATGAAGCCAGTGGGATGACGGGCCACGGTGGAGACGAGGGAGCTAAGAGCCAAAGCGGAGCCGATGGGTCGAAGGACCGAGGTGTAGTACAGGGCTCAGAGGCTGGAGGTGGAGACAGGGGATCCTCACGCCTGGGCGGTGCTGGAGGCTGGAAATCCCGAGGCGGCGGATCAGAGCGCCCAGCTGGCGCTGACTGAGGGTGAGCTGAGGGACTGACAGGGACCAGTGGAGATGGAGCTGAGGAACTGGCTGGTTTGAGAGGAAGCGGGAGAGGGAGGCTGGGAGGGAACACATGAGGACATGAGCTGGGCAGAACCAGTAGAGAAGCAGGAGATTCAGGGCTGGACGGAACCAGCGGAGATGCAGGAGATTCAGGGCTGGACGGAACCAGCGGAGATGCAGGAGATTCAGGAGCACAGGGTAATACTTCTCCAAACCAGTCTATTAGGTCCATTTCAAAGATGTCCATTAGTTCCTCAATATGGTTCCCAGATACCAATTGCAGCTCACCCTCAGTCGCGGGAGTGTGGGCGGGGCTTCCCTCCAAGCCCTCGATCACCACCAAAATTCCCTCAGGGACAGGCGATGTTGCTGGCTCACGCACTTGGTCAGACGATGAATGAGGCTCAAGTTCCGTGGCGATGATCGGCTCAGTCGTGGCGGGCTCAGGCTCTCCGTCTGCAGTGAGCTCAGGCAGTAGATCCGTGCAATGGGATGACGGCTGACTGGTCTCTGGTTCAGGAGTGGGGCTGGAGATATTCTCCTCAGTGGGGCAGACGGTGAGTGGAGATCCATTGTTCTCCAGCACCCACTCTACGAAAGCGCCAAAATCTTCCTCTTTGGGACCGTTCACTGGCAGATGTGCCTTACACCGCTCGTTCAGGCTGGTGATGTAGAAAACACAGAGCGAGCGGTCCGGAAAGTGGGTAAGGCACGCCAGATTGAGAAAGTCCCTGGTATGGTCCTCCAGCGAACGGTCCATCTGCTCCAGGCACAGGAGTTGGACGGCTGGCAAATCCATTCCTGGAGAGGGGATAAACAAAACAAAAAAGAAAGAAAAACGCCGCTAATCTTACTCACTTTGAGGGTCTGCTATTCTGTTACGGTCTTGGTGTGTTTAACAAAGAGCATGACGAAGGAGTACAGTTCAAAGAGTTCTTTTAATAATCCACAGGATGAAACAGGCATAAATCAAACAATAGCAGACAAAGGAACAGGGGAGAACACAGGCTTTAAATACTGAGCAGGCAATCAGGGAGAAACAGAAACAGGTGTGGAGCTAATTAACTAATCAGGGCAACTAAAGAGGATGACGGAAACACAGAAAACTAAACTAAAACAGATCATACATGTAACAAACACACATAAGTGCAAATTAAATATGTTATTTTCGCCCCTTAACTACATTGTATTTGTAATTAATTTCAAATGTATCACATTTTAAAGTTATATTAAATGCAATAAGTTGAACTTTTGAGTGATTTTTTAAAATCACTTAAGTGGGACTTTTTAGTACATCTTTATATGTACAATTATGTGTTCATAATTGCTTCTATTGTCTTTAAAATATGGTTAAAGTGTACTACTAATGTACTGACAAGCAATTAATGTTAACTAAAATATACTTTAATGTCAGTTAACAATACACTTAAGTGTGAGTTAAATGTAATGTTTTCGACCACCTAAATGCATAGTATTTGTACTTGATTTCAAATATATTACAGTTTAAAATTACATTAATTGCAATTAGTTGAACTTTTGACTGATAATTTTGAACCACTTAAGAGGGACTTTAGTACATTTTATATGTACTTTGAAATATGGTAAATATGCACTTCTGCATAAGCAATTAATGTGAACTAAAATATACTTCACTGTCATATTGTCAGTATTGTGTCTGTCTTGTCTTGTGTTTTCCCCTGTCATGCCCTTATTTGGTCCTTCCTGTCCTCGTCTAGTTGATTGTTTGTCATTTATTTCAGGTGTGTGTGTTAATTATTATGTGTATTTAGTTCTTGCCTGTTCAGTTCATTTTGGTCTGGTCTACTCATTACCCCTGGTGTTCCTGTGTGTCGTTCCTGCCTTGTCTTGCCTTGCTTGTCATTTGGATATAATTAAAGACTGTAATTTGAGTTTACCCTCGTCTCCTCGCTTCCCTTGTGTGTAAGTAAATTTTATTTATATAGCACATTTAAACATAGCAAAGCTATCCAAAGTGCTTAACAATGTAAAATAAATTTAAAAGAAAAACAGAAAAGAAGCAAACAAGACAGCCAATAAGACGACAAAGTAAGATTAAAATGCTAAGGAAAAAAGAGATGTTTTCAATCTCGATTTAAAAATGGTAATGGGAGGTGCAAGGCAGCAGTCTAGTGGCAACTGGTTCCACAGATGGGGGGCACTGACTGAGAAGGCTCTGTCACCCTTAGTTTTCAAACAGGAACGAGGGACAGGTAAAAGAGCCCTGTCAGTGGATCTTAAATGTCTGGTAGATGCCAAAGGGATAAGAAGATCTTTAAGATAAGATGGAGCTTGATTGTTAAGAGTTTTAAAAACAAACAACAGAATCTTAAACTGAATTCTAAAATGGACCGGAAGCCAGTGAAGTGAAGCTAAAATTGGAGTGACATGGTCATATTTCTTTGCCCCAGTCAGCAGCCTTGCAGCTGCATTTTGTACCAACTGGAGGCGTGAAAGCGATAACTGAGGAAGACCTGAGTACAGAGAATTACAGTAATCTAAACGTGAGGTAATAAAAGCATGAATAACCTTCTCCAAATCTTGAAAAGACAAAAACGATTTAAGTTTGGAAATGACCCGTAATTGATAAAAACTGTTCCTAACAACCGAATTAATTTGTTTGGATAAAGATAATTCTGAGTCAATGATAACACCCAGGTTTTTAACCTGTGAGGAAATGGAGGGGAAATGATTGCCCAGCTCATTAATGATATTCATTCTCATTTTTTGGGGACCAAAAACAATAATTTCTGTTTTGTTCTCATTGAGTTGGAGAAAGTTATTTGATAACCATTTTTTTTAATATCTGAGATGCATTCCAGTAATGGTTGAATGGAATCACCAGCTTTTAGTGGGAGGTACAACTGTGTATCATCGGCATATAAATGAAAAGAAACATTGTGTTCCTGATAATATCCCCTAGAGGGCGCATATATAAGTTAAAAAGAAGCGGTCCCAAAATAGAGCCCTGAGGTACTCCACTAATAATAGGGGCAGACGATGAGGAAAATTTGCCTAGCTCTACAGAAAAAGACCTGTCTTTGAGATAAGAGTTGAACCATTGTAAGGCTGTCTCCCTGATACCGATCAGATGTTCTAACCGCCCAATAAGAACATTATGATCCACGGTATCAAAGGCAGCTGTAAGATCAAGTAGAATCAGTACCGCATTTTTACCGGCATCAACTGCAACCAAAATATCATTGAACACTTTAAGCAAAGCAGACTCCGTACTGTGATAAGCAGTGAAACCAGACTGAAAAGGTTCTAATAAGTTAGCTGTATTTAAGAATGTGATCAACTGTAATTGCACAACTTTTTCTAAAAGCTTTGACAAAAATGATAACTTTGAGACAGGCCGAAAATTGTTAAAGCAACTTTCATCCAAACCTTGCTTCTTAAGCAAAGGCTGAACAACCGCATACTTAAAGGAATTTGGAACCACACCAGTGTCCAAAGATGAGTTAATCAACACTTGGATACTGGGGCCAATTACTGGAAAGGCTGCTTTTATGATCTCAGGGGGAACAACATCCAGTGAGGAGTTAGTAGACTTCATTTTGTTAATGAGATCAGAGAGTTCCATTAAAGAGACATGTTGAAAATGGCAAAATAAAAATGGACTAGCAGGCAAATTCAAAGACAGATCTGAGAGCTGAGAAGTAAAAGATAAGTGAATAGCACTCACTTTATCAACAAAAAATGTCAAAAATTTCTCACAGAGCCCTGCTGATGGCTCCCTAGAAAACTGGGAATTCGGATTAATTACTGAATTTATTGTGGAGAATAAAATCCTAGGTCTATGACAATGTGCAGAAATCAGATCTGAAAAATATTTTGATCTAGCTGACTTAGCAGCGCTCTGAAACTTAACCAGACACTCTTTAAAAATCTCAAGAGACACAGTCAGTCGATCATGCTTCCACCTCCTCTCTGCTTTGCGGCACGCTTGTCTAAGAGAGCGAGCGTTGTCATCCAACCAGTAATAAGATTTTATCTTTGGTTGTTTCATTTTAAAAGGAGCAATCGAATCTAAGATATTAGTACAATCTATGTAAAAAAGAGAAATCAAATCGTCAGGCCCAAAGGACTTCTTTGCAGCATGCAAGATGGATTCTTCAACAGCATTAGACAGATAATGTTCACTGAACTGAGAAACAGTCAGTGTGTTTATAAAACGAGAATAAAAACCAACAGGCTTATTCACAATAGCAGAACACACAACAGGAACCTTAAAAACAATGTGTTTGTGATCGGAGAAGGAAGCCTCATCAATGAAAACATCAACTACAGAAGAACCATATGACATAAGGTCAAGTGTGTGACCAAGGACATGAGTTGCTTGATTTATATGTTAAGAAAAACCAAACGAGTCCAAGATATTACAAAACGCAGCAACCAAAGGACGCCCCGGGCAGCAAAGATGTATATTAAAATCACCCAGTAGCAACATACGATCATACAACGGAGCAATAGAAGTTAAAAATTCTGAAAACTCACTTGTAAAAGTACTTCCAAAATTAGGAGGCCTATAGATGAGAGCACATAACAGCACGGATGAAGTAGACTGTAGTGCCACACACTGTACTTCAAACGATGAAAAAGTCTGAGCAGAAACTGATTGAATTTTATGTGATTGTTTAAAAACCATTGCAACCCCACCACCCCTACCAACAGATCTTGGGGTACTTATAAAACGACAGTTCGATGGACAAAGTTCTTCAAAAACTGACAACTCACCAGCACCGGTCCAAGTCTCAGTCAAAAATAAAATGTCCAGATCCCAACGGGTAAAAAAGTCATGTAAAATGAAAGTTTTATTGCATACAGACCTAGCGTTAACTAAGGCCATATTCAAAGGAGGCTGTGATGACGAGTCCAAATCCAGATGTTGAACAAGGTCCAATTGGCGAAGATTTGAACAGTTCACTCCTCTTTGACGAATCCGTAAACGCGGAGGAGCAGAAAAAATAGATGAGTGAAAATCCGGAAAAACCGGGAGATGAAAAACATATCTGTAATCCCATGAACGTCGCGACAATTGAAGACCTTCCAAGCTCCTACTATCCAGAGGAAACTCCATCGAAGACTGTGTGGAAGAAGCAATTGCCCTTCTGATTCTCACACGAACACTACCACGATTACCTCTCTTCCTGCGGCGCTTCCTTAAGGTAGGAACACAGCACGGTAACTGGCGAGCGCACTCCAGCACGGGTTGATTGAACGAGGATTGAGAATGAGAATGCATAACAGGGCACAAACCACGGTAAACTCCCATACAGCTTTTTATATTAAGTAAAGCTTGACGATCGTAGGTGAGCACTGAAACTGCATGGAACCAGTGCAAAATCATGCATAAAACGAACAGCACAGATGTCAGACGAACAGGTACCACAGGTACACCAACTTGAGACAAACAGAAGACAGACAGACGGCAAGCCGGGTACACTAGCGCCATCTTGGATTCAAAGTAATTCCGCGGTGTGTGCACCGTGACAGAAGACCAGACGGAAACCGAAAGTGAGTGTCATCTTTTTCACCTTGTTTTGTTTCCTGTTTGTGTTTCCCCACCGCGGCTTTGGAAGTCGCCACTTGACTCTTCCGCTCTAGCCCGCGGACCATCGCGAGAGTTCGGCAGGACCGCCACGAGTGCCGCGAGTCCACCGTCCGTGGCTCACCCATTAATGCCGCTGTCTGCGGCTCACCCAAGTCTGTCGGCCGCCGCTCACTCACCCAAGTCCGCCGTTCGTGGGAAAGCACGCCGCCATCCGTGGCTCACCTCACGCTGCAGCCCGCGGCTCACCCAAGCTCGCCGCCTGTGGCTCACCCACGCCGCCATCCGCGGCGCACCCAAGCGTGACGTCTGCTACTGACTCATGCCCGCCAGCCGCCACTGACTCAAGCCCGCCGACCGCCGCTCTTCAGTTCCCTCGTCATGGCCAGGAGTGCCGTTCCCAGCCTGACCGGAGTCTAGGCCTTTTAAGGTACTGTGTCCACAGGAACAGTTTTAACCCAGTCATGTCTTGTCGGTCTTGTCCACGGAGACTCGTCGAGGGCAGGCGGCTCCTCTAGTCATGGCCACAGAGGCCATTCCCAGCCGCCTGCCCCCCCTGTCGTTGAAGCGGAAGCGGTTGCTGAGGCACCCTGTGAGGGCTCCTGACTCCACATCCAGCCCAGGGAGGGCTGTGAATCTACCGTCATGCCCTCAGGTAGCCTCACCTTCCGAGCCTAGCCCACGGAGGGCTTTCTGTTCCTGTGGATTGTCTTGTCCTGTGGTTTATCTTGTCCTGTCCTGTGTTTGTCTCGCCCACGGAGGGCACCTGTTCCCGAGTGTCGCTCACAGAGGGCTCCTGTTCCCGTGTTCAGCCCCATGAGGGCTCCAGTTCCTGAATTAAACCCGTATGTTCCCCAAAGGAATTTTTTGGGGGGGTACAAAGGGGTTCCGGCTGTAGTGGCCGAGCCGAGGGAACCAAGGCCACGGCCACAAAGACCATCTGCCATGACCTCCAGAGCTCCCAGCTCCGCCATGGCTTTCAGAGCCCCGCCTTGGCCTCCGGAGATCCCTGCACCACCATGGGCCCCTGTGCTCCCTGCACCGCCATGGCCTCTTGAGATCCCTGATCTGCCATGGCGCCCAGTTCCTGTCTGTTCATTCCTGGAGGCCCCCGTCCAGAGCGCCCACCTCGCCTCCCTGGTGGTACTGTTACGGCGTGTGTCACGCCTTCCGGGAGGGGGGAGTAATGTCAGTATTGTGTCTGTCTTGTCTTGTTTTTTCCCCCGTCATGCCCTTATTTGGTCCTTCCTGTCCTGGTCTAGTTGATTGTTTGTCATTTTATTTCAGGTGTGTGTGTTAATTATTATGTGTATTTAGTTGTCATTTGTCATTTGGTCCCAGTAACGTATAGGATTACTAACACACAAACACACTCACAATTAATACAAAAAAAAAAAAAAAAAAAATCAAGAAAATTATCATTCCATGTACAACAAATGAGACCTTATTATAAAACATTACCAAACTGTGTTACTTGTACACCTGGTTTCACAGACAAGGCTTAAGCCTAGCCCCAGACTAAAATGTAATTCTGAGCTGTTTCAACTGAAAGAAAATTGCACTGACTGATCTTTAAGAATATCAGTGCCTTTGTTTTGTCTCAAGATGCACACCAGTAATGGTTTTTTTTAAGGCATATTAATGAAAATTACTTAAATATCCTAATTGAACTATGGCCTAATCCTGGCTTAGTCTAAGCCCTGTCTGTGAAACCAGGCCATAAATTCTCAAACCTTTACTAGCACCAACATTAAACAGGACCAAAAGTTTTCTTCTAAAATCTTACTCCAGCATTAGTGAATGCAAGTTTGACTAAATAAATTGATTAATTAATTAATTAAAAAAAAAAAAAAAGAACTCCAAATGAACTTGTTGGGAAGTGCTGTCTGTCAATGTCCCAGAAGCTCTACATCGGCACTACACTTCAAATGTCATGAAGCTGCACACCATCTCTCCACAGAATGTGTGAACGGAAATGTTCCATAGAGGCATGAAAGTCAGAAAAAAATACCTTGAGGAAAGAAAGAAAAAAAGTATTCTGTACACAGATTACAGTACTATTACATACAAATACAGTACTCTCATAAATGACACTGTATGTCAAATGTTATGTAGAAAATTAAACTTCAGAGTTCATAACGCAGGAGCAGGTGATGAAAATTTCAACAATAAATTTTATTGGAGTATACTGTATAAGAAATTGTATTGAAGTTTAGAAGAAAATTACATTTAAAGTGCATTAATGCACATAGTATAAATTATAGACTAAATACTTTTAAAATACATTAACAAATGTAATTTTGGAGAACACACTTAAGTTGAAATTAAAATCAATTATTTTACATGTGCTTTAGTGTATTGATAAATATATCAAAATAAGTATACTTATTTAAAACACAATAAAATCATAATTATGTAAAATGTATGTTTAAGTAATATTTAAATAGACATTATTATACATGCATTTTTTTAAAAGTGCACTTAAGTATGTTAAGACCTATTGTCATTAAAGTGTACTCTCTTTAAGAACACTTGAGTGGCCTTTAATTTAAATTATATTATATTATCTGCAAGTGCACTTTTTAAAAAGCATACTTTTAAGATTTGAAATACACTTTTAATACAATTAATCACACTTCTTTTTCACAAGGGCACAGCAGAAATAAACATGACAACAGCCACTATAGATTATATAAGATAATAAACACACGATTACGATAGGTTATGGTTTGTATGTGATTTTCTTGAGATTTGCATGTTTCTATAACAATAATGAATGTGTACATCTGAAATGCTAATTTGTACAGCGATAAAAAGGTTAAAAATAGCATATTTTAACAAGATTAAACAACCAAATTCCACATGTGATCGCAAAAGGAAGTTATTACAAACACTCGATGGTGGTTTAAAGTGAGTTTTGTGTAAAAGTGTACTATTAATCTCATAAATTGGCTTATGTAGCATGATGCTAATGTTAGCTCTTAATGCATTTTGTCGTAATACTTCACGTAAGGTTGCAAGAAAATGTTTTGTTGTATTTATTTAGAAATACTTTCGATAATAGTTGGGTAAATGTATACTGGGATTGAAGCCATGTCTCTTGGTAAACGTTTTATTGCCAGTATAAAGGGTGATAATGGCTGAATATAAACAGAAGAATAATAATAAAAGAATAATAAGGATTATGTCTCATACCTGGCAGAGGTGTGAAAGGTTCTGTTTCCTTAAACTAGTTTGTCATGCATTTACTTATTTCACCACATTTACAGGCAAATCCTAATATTTTAAATTTGTGATTAATCATGATTAATCACAGTCCATGACTGTGATTAATGCGATTAAATTTTTTAATCGATTGACAGCACTAGTTTAAATAAATCCCTGCTACTAACACAGTTTTTAAAATGTGATATACATCAACACATTAACATGCTCAAATGGAGTGATCATTTAAAATAAAGACATGTTTGAAATGATTTGAAATATATAGATTTTCATTGGCTACATAAATCAACAAGATTGTAAAATGATTATATTATTATTAAGATACTGCACATTGATATTAGGACTCTAGATGTTATTGGTCACATGGACACTGTATAATGCTTGTGTATTGGAATCTGGAAACTATGTCAAACTAAAGACAGGAACAAGGAACACCCAAATTAAACCAAAACAGAACACAATCCTGACAGTGTGTTGTTTAACCATATCTAGCTTCATTTCCAGTCCAAATGACTTCAGCCAATATACTCATAATGCATCATCACGATTCCCTGAGCTGCTCAAACACACACACTTACATGCAGATACATGCCCGCAAATGAAGAGCTTCCCCTAACGGGATTGTGCAAGTGTCACCCTTACTAAAGAATCAGTTTCTCTTGTTTTGTGTTCATCTCCCAACTGATTGAATATACTCATAAATATTTTTCTTTTAAAAGATGAACAACAGGAAAAGCCTTTCCTTTTCAAATGAAAATAAACCTTGAATAAACCTATTCTGTGCTATATGTACAGTATGAGTGTACTTAAGTAGATTCAGACTTATTAAAACATACTACACATATGCAGAGATGGGCACAATTACATCAAAAAGTATTTAGTTACAAATTACAAATACAAGCTCATCAAATGTATTTAATTAAAATACAAAGATACTGGTGTGAGAAATGTATTTAATTAAAATACAAGTAATTTGTCATTTGAAAATACAAAAATACAATCAATATTTACAAGCAATCAAGTTCAAGAGCCATTACATTTAGATACACGTATTAAGAGAAAGATAAGTGCTTTCCCCTCCTTGAACAACTTATAAACAACATACTCTTTAACCCTAACTCTACAGAATATATACAATACATTGATCCATATTTCTTCTAATTTCTGTTTACTTGAATACCATCAAGCATTTCTCCACTTTATTTTTTCATGTTTCTTTATCGCTCCTTTATCGTTTCTTTATAAGCATGTCAAAAATTAAGCAGTCCTGCGAAACTGTATTGTCATACCACCTAATCCTACTCAAGAGAATGGCTCAAGCTATTTCACTGTCAACAGCAAAGATTAACTCCTGAAAATGTTGATATTTAGCTGTTAAAGGGCTCTATGTAGAGTACAGAAACCCTTGTTATTAGCGACGCCGGTGGCCTTTAAGTGAGCTGTGGTCAGTAACTCATTGCTCATGCTCTTGCACACACTCCATAGTAATGCCAGCGAGCAACGGACAGTGAGGTTCACCGACATCATGTCGACAGATGAGGTTCATTAAAATTACACTGTAATGACAGTTTCCCTTGGATTTAGAAGCAAAACCGCCCTGAGTCATTCACATAATAATTAGTCTACAAGGCTTTCATTTTTTTAATTTTCGTTACATGCTGTTAGCAATAATATTTATTTTTATTTAATACTTGAAAATTTTCAGTTTGTCTATAGAAACAAGTAGCTTAACTTTTGCCAAGCAAGCTAACGTCACTTGTCAGCTAGCATGTAAAGTTCTAAACATTTTCTTCTGTCCTGTAATAACATTCAGTGAGCAATATCTGATAGTATATATTTTAATACATACTTAGCCAGTTTGCACTAAGCACCAAAACAGCTTCTTTCATTTTATTCCAGTTGGAACCATGGACGAATTAAAGGTTTATTTCACCCAAAAATGGAAATTCTGTCATTAATTACTCACCCTTATGTCATTTCACACCTGTAAGACCTTTCATCTTTCTGATGAAATCCGAGAGCTTTCCCTTCATAGGCACCAACGCAACTTACACATTCCAAGCCCAGAACGGTAGGAAAGATATCATTAAAGTACTCCATGTGACTTCAGCGGTTTAACCTCAATTTTATTAAGCAACGGGAGTGCTTTGTTTGTACAAGAAAACATAATTTACAACTTTATTTATGAAAATATTGATCTGCATTGTGTTCGCAAAAGCATTAAAACACATTTGTGTTGTGTTCATTCATGCCATAGAAGACTCGCGTCAACACAACGCACATGAGTGAGTGTTCACTAGAGTACGACAACACGTGTTTGAATAATATTTTTGGAAATAATGTGGTAAATTATGTTATTTGTGCAAAAAAGCACTCATGTCCCTTAATAAAATGGAATACTTAATGATAATACATGGTGAACCAACCAACCTGGATCCAAGAGGACATGATTCACTTGCATCTAGCCAGAAACTATGATAGGCTATAGTTGGCAATTACTATTAACACAGGTGAAGAAAGAGCTTAATTGCCAGGTACGTTTACTCACACAAGGAATTTGTTATGGTGACAGAGGCTTGCACAGCACAAACAGAGTGACAAGACAAGACACAGATAATAAAAATAGATTAAGTAAATAGGAAATAATAATTTTTTTTTTTTTTTTTGAAAGACCACAGTATACAAAATAAAAATTATATGGTATTTGTGTGTACAGGTGTGTTATGTACAAATGCAAGGAAATGTAAATAAGAAGCTTGGTGTTTTAAATAAATGCATGTATATATAGTGTTTTTTGTGTGTGTTTGAAGAAAGATATTGTATTATCTGAGAAAAAAAAAGCCTACTTGATTGTGTATTTTTGAGTATTTCAAATACAAAATACTGTCTCTCAAAGTATTTAATTACACATTACTTTTGATTTTTTTTTGTCCAGCAAAATACAAATGACGTATTTTGTAATTAAATACATATTTCAAATACATTTATTTGAAATACTGCCCATCTCTGCACACATGCATACTTGATTGAAAAGCATTCTAGCACAGAAAGGAAATATGCACACGCACACACACACAACCATCTTTAACAGCATGCGTCAACAATTAATGGACGGTGTTAGAAAGTATTTGATTGAGATGACATTTAGCAGGTCTGCCAAGAGGTTAATGGAGAAAAAAACAACAACAACTTTAGTATATAGAAGGAAAGAGATGGACAAACAAAAGTGAGACAGAGAACATAAAAGAAAAACAACTATTTTCTGTGGTCTAAAACACAAAGACTACATGGACACAGTATTCAACACTCATGAGAGGGTGTTAAATAAAAATGAATCCAATATAATAAGAATGCTCATGACTGAATGTTATTTTTAGTAATATTAATGCAACATACTGACCTATTAAAAGTGTATTTAAAGGGATAGTTCACCAATTTTTCATAGTTCACAAATGAAAATACTGTCTGCTCTAGCTCTCCTTATCGATTCATGAGAGATGTAGCAATGTCTGATTCGATAACAAATGAGTCAGGCCTTTTCAGTGAATCAGATAATATACAAAATACCAGTATATGATTCAATCGTGAATCAGGCTGATCTGATTTTCAAACTCACTGACTAAATCACCCAGTGACAGGGTTTCTTAAGCTTACCAGAGAGAATGAGTATTAATGAATAACAACTTAAATTTCTGACCGTTCCTCATAAATTCACAATGAAACATATGGTGACAATATTTCGAGTATTACGGGATGGTTTTTACAGAATTTTTTACAGTTTTTTTTCTGTAAAAATTACAAATAGTTAACTTGAGGGTGAGAAAATTATGACAATTTTTTTTTTTTTTTTTTGGGTGACTTGCTCCTTTAATTCTATTGGCTGCAGAATATAGGAGGATATTCAATATGTGTATGTTTGCACGCATGATTGTGCATGTGTGTAGATAGAAGTGTTTCCTCTTTACCGTCTCACCTGGCTGTATTTGAAATCAGCAGTTTGAAGCCAGTAGAGACAAAATGAGGGGAAGATAAAAGCGAATCTCTTCCTTTAACTACAGAGAGCAACTTTACTAGAGCACCGTTCAGTGCGGCAGACTGTTGAATGAGCGGCACACCTCTGAGCAGGGATTCGATGCATTTGTACCCTTGATAAAATATAAAAGAGTAAAATAGACTATATCTCACCAAATGGCATGAACAAAGAAAGATGTGCGATTGGACGGCAGCTCTGATAATAATGATGAGGAGCATGCAGCTGATAGCTGTGTTGCTAATCAGGCTCCAGCTGAACTAGGTCAAGTGCCACTATCCGTGTCTGATGTAACCAAACCCCTACATTGAACCATTTCCATAGTTACCCAGCGCAAGCACAGAGGGGTTTTGACTGAAGTGGAAAAGAGATAAAAAGGAAAACAATGACATTAACTGAGGACAGGCAATGCAAATCTGGAAATAGTGTACTCGTGTTTCAGTAGAGTCCCTTTATTCAAGGCTTGACTTTATAAAATAAACAGGTTGAATTTCATGTTAGGAAACTTTAAATTTGCTTAGAATTTACTAAGCTTGTTTGTTCATTGGAATAGATATGGAGAAATGTAGCATTGCATCACTTACTCACCAATGGATCCTCTGCAGTGAATGGGTGCCGTCAGAAGGAGAGTCCAAACAGTTGATAAAAACATTGCAATAATCCACAAGTAATCCACACAACTTCAGTAAATCAGTTAACATCTTGTGAACTGAAAAGCTGTCTGTTTGTAATAAACTCATCATAAAAATATTTTTAACTTCAAATCGTCTTCTGTCTAAAATACTAAAATAGAGTCCTCAATACATAATATTGCTTTCTCCAGTGAATTAGTTGTCTTGCCTGAATCAGGAGAGAAATATGCACAAATTAAGCATCATTTACCAGCAAAAACAGTCCAAAACAGTTCTAAACAAATATGTCTGTGGATTTTGATGTGAGAGGACAAGAAGGGATGGACTTTTCCACTGGAGGAAGCATTATTATGATTTAAAGTTAAAACGCATTGATAAAGGTTTTTTTTTTTTTTTTTTAATTATTATTACAAACACACAGTTTTTCACTTCATATGATGTTAACTGATGGACTGGAGTTGTGTGGATTACTTGTGGATTATTGTGTTATTGTGATTTCATTCTGACGGCACCCATTCACTGCAGAGGATCCATTGGTGAGCAAGTAATGCGATGCAACATTTCTGCAAATCTGTTCTGATGAACAAACAAACTCCGAGGGTGAGTAGATTTTCAACAAATTTAATTTTTTTGAGTAAACTATTCCTTTATTATTGAAGTGCCAGATGTAATCAGTGAAAGTAGAGTGTATGTCATGTTGTCATGGGATTTCTGGATCAGTGAGGAGACAATGGCCGTCACACACAGCAGACTGAACTCGAGTCATCAGGGTCATGTTAATCACAGAAAGGTCATCGAGCTCCATGGGCGACTTAATCTCTTCATGCCCCTTTTATCTTTAGGACTCAATGCTCTTATACACAAGGATTCTGTGGTCAGTCTCATTCTGAAATCACTCATTCATAATCATCTTATTTCTGGAATGATTGTGATTTCACTTAAAATACCAGAGCCTTCTAAAGTGCCTTGTCTGTGTGTTGTGTTTTTACATTGGACTCAGAAATTATTACAAATTATTACAAAGAAATAGCAACACATTGATTTAAACATGAAATTTTAAAGTAGAAAGAGCACAATAGAATTTTTCTTGCAGAACATACAGTACTCTAGTAATCTTTTGTTTTATTTACAACTACAACCTAATTGTAGTTCTTAGTTCCCACCAGACTACATAATTAAGTAAGGATAGATAATTAAAATAATGATGGAGGTGAAGGTGGTGGAAGGTGTTGTGTTGTGTCCTTGTGTAGTGATTGACAGAATCGAATGAAAATGCTCCATTATTTTTTGACCTTTTGGGAATAATGGGGATATTGAGCAGAAGAAAAGAACATGCTGTGTGGGATTGTAATCTACACAAAACAATGCAATAATAGTTTTTAAGAAAACAATTCTAGTTAAATGGTGTAAATATGAATAGATTAAACAAAGGAGAACAGCTTTAATGAATGAAGAACACAAACTCAGAAGTTATCTAATATTAATCTTTATTTAAACTTACCAAACAAATGAACAAACAAAAATGAGTACATATTAAGAGCAAGTGTAATATCAAAATATCAATTAATTTTTACAACAAATTTGATGATGAAATGAAGGCAATTGGGTACATCTTAAATAGAAATCCTTAAAATAATAAAACAAAATAAAATAAAATTCTGATCAGGGTTTTTCAGAAGATGTATCTGCTGGTTAATTATGTAATTTCCGGTTATTCATTAAAACAGACCAAAAGTCACAACTGTCAATGCATGCCAATAAAAAAGATACAAAATCCTGATGGAGACACCTCATATGATAGTTATGGAAAGTGTTTTTAAGGCGAACACAAGCCTTTAGTTACGGGATTATGAAAATATTATAGTAGACAAAATGTGATTTTAAAATATAGATATATAAACAACATAGATGCACATCAAGGCAGTTTCACTATGGGAATTTAGGAGGGCAATGTATGTTGTGAAGTGGTTTAAGAATCACATCAGTATTACTACAATGTCTGAACTATTAGTTAAACTAGATATTATATGAAAATGTACATGAAAATTTAAGTAACTTATGCCTGTATGTGCAATACTCGCTGTCACAATATTGGAGTTGGACTTTCTAGTATTTCCCAGCATGATTTGATGTATCGTTCATGCCTGTTGTATGGTTCAAACAAGTTCTATAATACTCAAGGATAGGTGTCTGTTTAAATTCCTAACCCTAAAAAAGAAAATAGTAATAGTACACAATGCTTGTCTTAGCAGACACGACTAATTATAGTCAGAAGTTGAATTAAGTTATATATTAGGCATTCTCTAGTCAGTCTGTAGTCCAATGCGGGACTCTAGCTCCAACGGTTGTGCTTTGAAAATATTGTGTATGTGCACAAACGCCTCTAATAATTTCAAGTCTGCAGAAAGTCAGACAGGGCTTGGAGATATAAGGAAGTCCTTGTACTCAGGCTGATTGACAGGCAGACATGTTTGAAGTTCAGTAGCAGTGATTCCTCACAAGCCTCAGCCAGATGGTGTGGAGAGAGAATGGAGTCTCCTCGCATAAAGTTTTCAGCTGCAGAGCGTGTACTGAATAGTTTTCACATGAATGCGAGATTCAGGGCGGTCACTGCAATCTTTTTAGAATATGCATTCATGGGCTTCTGGGATACATCAAAGTGGAGGGCATAATAACAAATCAATACATCTCTCTCTAGATTTGACATGGATCATCAAGGCGGCTAAAACCATTGTGTATGTTGTGATCATTACATGGCTCTCTGGAATACTTGATTCTATTTGGTCAGTATACATAAACAGTAAATATACATACCAGAGAAAGCTGCAGAAAACCAGTCTTGGACCACAAAACCAGTCTTAAGTCGCTGGGGTATATTTGTAGCAATAGCCAAAAATACATTGTATGGGTCAAAATTATCCATTTTTCTTTTATGCCAAAAATCATTAGGATATTAAGTAAAGATTATGTTCCATGAAGATATTTTGTAAATTTCCTACCGTAAATATATCAAAACTTCATTTTTGATTAGTAATATGCATTGCTAAGAACTTCATTTGGACAACTTTAAAGGCAATTTTCTCAATATTTTGATTTTTTTGCACCCTCAGACCAATAGCTGTATCTCAGCCAAATATTGTCCTATCCTAACAAATTACATCATATTTTACATACATCATATACACCATACATCAATGGAAAGCTTATCTATTCAGCTTTCAGATGATGTAGAAATCTCAATTTTGAAAAATTGACACTTATGACTGGTTTTGTGGTCCAGGGTCACATTTATGTATATTTACGGTTAAACAGTAAAATTGACCAGTGGACCTGGCACATTAAATTAATTTAACATTTTACATTTATTTGATAAGTAGCCATGTATTAGGTAAATAAATACAATCAGCTGGTTAATAAAGCTAAATAATAGAGCAATACTGGCTAACTGACTGTACATTGCTTACTTGAGGTCCAGGTATTTTTTATATATTTATATTGAACAATATTCTGTACATTCATATTTTTCAGCTGAAGGGTGCTCATATAATTCATTTTTGTTGTGTCGTCCAAATTCTACACATATTCAGTATATTCTCAGTCATAGATGTAGAGGATACTGTACATTGATGCAGCAGAATTTCTGCATCAGGAAAGACAAACTAGGCCTTCAAGTCTGAAGGCAATGTAAGACTGTTAAAGCCACTTTCCACAGATAAAAAGCATCAAGAGTTTGATCTTAAAAAGTACTTTAAAAAGTCTTTTTAAAGCCATGAATGTGTTATAAAGGGTGCTCAGATATAGCATTGTGAGCTCTGATCTTATTCACACCTGCCTGCCAGATTGGCTGCTTGTGTTGCTTGTCAGTATTTGTGTCTCTGTAAGTGTGAAAATTTTGTGAGAACCAAGACTTGTGACAACGTATTTATTAAATTTCAGTCACGCTCAGGTGCCCCTGATGTTTCCAGGCTGCTGCACTTGACTTCATCTGAGGGGGGAAAATGCATGCAAGTCATTTATAAATGAACTTCTCTAAACTGAAACACATATGAGCAGACTTCAGGCAGCATATATTCAGATGTTCCTCTTTAGATCATTGCACACTGTTAATGAGAGAAAAATATGAATTTTTCCTGAATTATTCTCTTACACACCTGTACTCTGGCTGTGTGAAGCAGACATGGGTGTTTGTGTTTGGCTGGAAGGGTCTGTGCTTCTCAGGTCATCTGGTGGCCAACGTAACTCTCCGCTTTCCACTTCTCCCTCTGTGGGCTCCACTACGATGGAGGGCAGGCGCTTGAACACCTTGGGGTGGCGCTCCTGTGTGTCTGGGGAAATCTGAAAATAGTAGAAGACAGATTTTATCTGTGAGGGAGTGAGGTTTATTGACTTAAAAGGAACAGTACAGCCCAATACTGTAAATATGTCATCACACTCACCCACATTTTAAACCTGTATGACTTTCTTTTTTCCGTGGAGCACAAAAAGGAGTTTTTGAAACTGTTTTTTTTCATATAAAGAACGTGAAAATGGACCAGGGCTGTCAAGCCACAAAGTGACAAAATAACACCAAAAAGTGTCAATACAATAGCTTTGAATGACAGATAGGCCAACATTTCAGCCAATAACATCTTAAATTTCAGTCTATTTGTCACACAAAATTATTGTATGACTTTGGAAGACTTGGAATATAGCAAAAGGGTCATATGGGCTTTTTGTGTGTGTGTGTGTGTTGCAGCTGATAGTTCTCATTCACTTTCTTTATATGACAAAGATATTCTTTGAAAATGCAAGAAAGTTCCATGGGTTTGAACAACATGGGAGTCTGGTGGTGAAATGACCAATGAAAAGATTAGATACCAACCTGAAAGGAAACGCCTTGTTCTCCGGTGTCACTCACAGTGAAGTCTTCTCGACTGTGTTCTGGGTTGTTCATTATGTCTGTCATTCTAATAGGAAAATAAAACATAAATCAGCCTAAAATTCACCTAAACTACACTTAGTATACAAATAAAGGCCTAAAGATGAATCAAATGAGAAGGTTAAAGTATCTGTGGCAACCAAAAATTATATAGATATAAATTATACTGAGCCTAAACTACAGTTTAAAAGTTGGCGTCACTAAAATTACATATTTGAAATCTCTTATGCTCACCAAGACTGCATTTATTTGATCAAAAATTACAATAAAGAGATCTATATTGTGAAATTTTACAATTTAAAAGCAGCTTATTTCTATTTGAATACATTTAAAATGTACTTTATTCCTGTGATGGCAAAGCTGAATTTTCAGCATCATTACTCCAGTCAGAGTCACATGATCCTTCTGATTTCATTCTAATATGTCACTTTAGATTAATTTAATGCAACCTTGCAGAATAAACGTAAAATCTTCCTTGAAACACAAAAGGAGATCTTTAAATGTTTTGATCATCATGATTGAAACATTAATGGTATTTGGCATCGAAAGTGTCATTTCTGAATTAAGTGAGGGGAATATTATAAATGAATAACAATGAGTATAAAATAAAAATAATTACATTTTTGATCCCTATGACTTCTTGTACTAAAAATATTGGTATGGCTTCAGAATATTTTTCATATGGGACTACTATGGGGCTTTTTTGTCCTTGTTAGAGTTTGGCAGTATAAATTACCATTTACCTTTTCTTGTATGGAAAACATCTAATTTTGTGTTTCATAGAAAAAGAAAAACACAGGGTGGAAGCAGGTGAGTAAATAACAACATAACGTGCCTAAACTATTCCTTTAACAAAAAAGACACTTTGATCTAAATTCCTGCTCCAAGACGTCAGTTGCAGCATTTGCATGTTTGTTCAGTCCGTGATCCCTAAAAAATCCCTTCCTGTCTCCCATTCAGACTGTCATGGTTTTAACAGTATGCACACAACCAAACATGCCACCTAAACTTTGCTCCAGGCTGCAGTGTGACAGGGACAACACTGGTTTCTACAGGTGGGTATGCAAATACGAAGCATGGCAAAATAATGAAACAGGCCCCCATCATACTCATTCATCTGATGGTGGTCTGAAGGACTCGACCCTGTTTGCAATCTGTTGAACAGACAGAACTCATAGTCGAATGCTGAAGGATAATAAAACTGAACACATAAGCCGACACACTAGTACACCTAAGCTCACGCACACTCACAAATCCTGTTCAATTATTCAACAGTTAAAGGCTGGATAGTACAAAGGCCTATTAAAACTATTCACGTTATTTTGACAATGAGACCCAAATTGATCAAATTGTATTGCCAAGTGTTGTTAACATCGACTAAAAATAGTTTTAATTAATTAAAATAAATCTGAAATAAATAAAACATAAATATTAGATGAAAAACTTCAAAGTTTAGAGCTTAAACTTGAAACTAGATTAGCTTAAACTAATAAAATAAATTTAAGGAACTGAAATTAAAGCTAAATAAAAAAAAAATCACAAAACTAAATTTTAAAAAATTACAAAGCACATATTTTACTAAAACAAACTAAAATTAAGATGACTAAAATATAAAAATATTAAATATTACAAGGGCTGAAACGATTAGTCAACATTATCGAGAACGTCGACAATAAAAAAAATTGTCGACAAATATTTTTGTTGTCGAGTAGTCGTTTGATCTCATATGACCTAATGTTAGAGCCTGCAATACTGCGGTTTGACCAGTGTGGCGCTGTAGCGCAAGAGTGTAATTCAGCTCTCCTGGATGCAATTCAAGAGAAGAACACACACAACTCTGCTTCAGAGCAAACGCACCCGAGCTGAGCCAAAGGGTGTTTGTTTATGTAAATGATGCGCGCTTTCCTCTCAATAACGAAATAAACACACAAAACAATCACAGCGGTGTGAAGATCAAAGCTTAATCTAGCTCAGGACTGTTTTGATTATCATAACCCAGTAAGGTATTTTAAGAGAGATTACTCTACCAGTCAAAAGTTTTTGAACGGTAACGTTAAGATTTTTAATGTTTTTTTTTTTTTGTTTGTTTTTAAAGAAGTCTCTTCTGTTCACCAAGCCTGCATTTATTTGATCCAAAATACAGCAAAAGCAGTAATACTGTGAAATATTTTTACGATTTAAAATAACTGCTTTCTATTTGAATATATTTTAAAATGTAATTTATTCTTGTGATCAAAGCTGAATTTTCAGCATCATTACTCCAGTCTTCAGTGTCACATGATCCTTCAGAAATCATTCTAATATGCTGATTTGCTGCTCAAGAAACATTTATTACTATTATTATTATTATTATTATTTAAAGCAGCTGAGTATTTTTCAGGATTATTTGATGAATAGAAAGATCCAGAGATCAGCATTTATCTGAAATAAAAAGCTTTTTTTAACATTATACACTATACCATTCAAAAGCTTGGAGTCATAATTTTAATTTTTTTTTTTTTTTTTTTTTTTTTTTTTGTGGGGGGGGTTATAGAAATGAATACTTTTATTTAGCAAGGATGCTTTAAATTGACAAAGACATTTATAATGTTACAAAAGATTTCTATTTCAGATAAAGGCTGTTCTTCTGAACTTTCTATTAATCAAAGAAACCTGAAAAAAATTCTATTCAGCTGTTTTTAACATAATGATAATAATAATAATAATAAATGTTTTTTTGAGCAGCAAATCAGAATATTAGAATGATTTCTGAAGGATCGTGTGACTGGAGTAATGATGCTAAAAATTCAGCTTTGAAATCACAGGAATAAATAACATTTTAAAATCTATTAAAATAAAAAACGGTTATTTGAAATAGTAAAAATCTTTCAAAATGTTATTGTTTTTGCTGTACTTTGGATCAAATACATGCAGGCTTGATGAGCAGAAGAGACTTCTTTAAAAAACAATAAAAATGTTACTGTTCAAAAATATTTGACTGGTAGTGTATATTGTGAATAAAATTGTTTATCCAAAAATAACACATCTTATCACTTACCTTTATTTTGTTTCTTATCCATATTATATACATACAAAAGGAGATGTTAGGCAGAATGATGTGTCATTCAGTTACTTTTTCATATAGTAATTAAATGGTAAATAAGGTTTCTCTGTGACATCTCATTTTGTGTGCCAAATATATTTATTTGTATAAATTAATTGTATAATAATTGTAATTATATAATATGATTTCCAAAAGCTGAAGTGATTAGTCTACTTTTTATTTATTTGTTAAAATATATATAACAGTATTTTAACTAATTGCAAGACCTGAATAATCAATTAAATTCTATTGATTAATCAGTGAAATGATCGGTGAGTAGCCGATTAATCGTTAGAATAATCGTTTGTTGCAGCCCTAATAGTAATACAAATTTAACAAAACAATGCTAAAAATAACACTATAAAAAAGGCAGACATAAATTAGAGAAGTCATTAACTGTAGAGAAAAAGGGAAACTGTTGCAGTGATGGGCAAGTTCTGGGTGAACTTTGTTATAGATATATAACTATGTAGTTTTTAGATGAAAAGGGAAGTAAATGAACAGCAGAAAGTGTGTAAGAGAATACTAAACAGATTTCTGTGGAGTGTTAGAAAAGATGTTACCAGGGAAGGCGGTATTAGGAGCATGATGAGTCTAATTGTTTGAGTGGTATTTTTTAAAGAATGGTGAAGCTTTTGAATACAGTGTGTTTTATGTCTATATTATGGTGTCATTAGAACAACACTGACGGATTTCTTACTTAGCGCTGTCCTTTAATTAGGGCTTTGCTTAGGTCGAATATTGAGGCAGCTCAACTCACAGCCTTCAAAACAGACCAACATGCCATAAAGTATATTACAATGTTCCTTGATCAGTTCACCAGTAGGAAATTTTTTTAAATCCTGAAAGCCTCTCTTTTCCTTCATGACTGTAATCAATCATGGATAATAATCATAAAACAGTCGCTCTCAGTCAACTCACAAAAGGCCTAGACGTGATTTGGCATGTATGGTGACGTCTGTGCTTGCAATCCAAAAATCATCTGGCAACCAGAGGCCTTTGGCACTGTATTACTATTATTTCAAAGTAATTTCTTGTAAATTCCGCCCTTGCTTATGGGCATTGATACAAGCACACACACACACACACTCGTGTGTACACACAAATACACTCTAGACCTCATGCATCAAGGTAAATTAGACTAGACCTAACATACAACAGCCAAGAGGTGTGGAGAATGTTGTGGGAAATATGACACCATATTTAGATTTTATGGTCATTTCATTTCATGGGTGCCTTTTTATTTTATTGATTTTTTTTTTTTAATATATATTTTCATATAGCTATATTTCTAAACAAACAAATAGAGTTGACTTTTTTCAGCCAATTTAGCCATAACTAGTCTAGTGTTCAAGGTCATGACATTAAGTGTGTCATGGCACTTTTATTAATGAATTGTTTACTATACAAAACCATAGTAACAGGACTGAATATTTAAAATCGTCCCCTACTGATAATCCTTTCCTTGAAGAGTTCAAATCCTTGGATGAGTGTCATTATGTCAGAGTTATTTATTTATTTATTTATTTTTATGAAATTGGACATCGTTTTTATAATAATGTATTATAATAATTATTAGAGGTTAGGATGCAACAGTGGTGATGAATAACCCGGGGGCACTTTTTGATAAAACATAATCTAACAAATATATAATTATGAAACATTAGTTTTTATTTTAATATTATTTATTTTAATTTTGAGTATATTTGATAATAAAACAAGGAGAAGTGGTAAATACAGGGCTGGGACAAACCAAAAGACATTTTCATTGTGCAAAACAACAGGAAAAAATAAAGTTACAGGATTTTACTAACGTGTTTGGTGAACATGTCTATTAAAACACATATTTAAAAATTAAGTCAAGTTTTCATTGTTACAGTAATTATTTTTTAATATATCTAAGGGACACAAAAAGCTCTCGTATAGTGGAATGATTTGAAGGTTTCATAGACTGTAATATGTGGCTCCATCAAAGCAAATACATATACAAAATCTTAAAAAGGTGATATATTCATCAATACAACAGCCATATAAGCAGACACTAATTCTATGCAGTGCTACTGTAAATATGCTGTTGAACCTTTAGTATTGCAGCAATATACATCATATAATATGGCTTTAGCACTACTCTTAGCTTTCTATTTCACATTTCATTGTAAAACTGTAATGGACCACCATATTATATATGACATACCTTTATTTCGTCCCCTTCTTTTCTTGAAGCCAGAGGAATGTTATTATATTGAATATATCCTCCTGTTAATTAAACTCCGTTTACACCAGTCTGTCCAGTTCGAGCGCGCATCTGACCTGCAGCAGAAAGTTACTGTTGAATGCGATCATAGTGCTTGTGCTCATCCTGCCAACGACATTCATTTACATGTTGAGAGCTGCATACATGCAACATCAATCGACCAGCGATTGGTTATGAGAAGCACGCATCCACACCGTCATCACAGCTTGTTTGTTCATGTAATTTTCGGGATCTCTGATTCCAGATGATGATTATTACGCAAGTGTTTGGATGAGTTCAGAGACCTGAACCACTGAAGCTGATTATTAGAAGCGGCAGGGTACAACGAAAAAGCTTAAAACGTGCTCAGAAGGATGAGTACACTTTATGTTACTGCTTAATGATATTATAATAGAGCTATAGCGTGCTTTAATGTATTAGAGCTTGTCTGGTTAAAGGAAGATGAACACTGTTACAAACTCATCTCTCATGTTGTTGGTTATGGAGTGCTGATGCCCTCTGCTGCTGAAAGTAATCATTGACCATCATTACATTTTTTTCCCCCACTGAGCTACTATATAGGCCTTATGTTTGTTTGCAATATTTTTATTTATTTATTTTTTGTCCTGGCCATTTATTTACCCTTTCTTTGACACTCAAATAGTTTTCACTCATATTCTTTGTAATTGGTGACTTTGTTCAGATCGCTTTAAAGGTATAGTTCACCCAAACATGAAAATTGCTAGAAAATGTACTCACCCTCAGGCCATCCATGAGTTTGTTTCTCCATGGGAACAGATTTTCAGAAATTTAGCATTACATCACTTGCTCACCAATGGATCTTCTGCAGTGAATGGGTGCCGCCAGAATGAGAGTTCAAATAGCTGATAAAAACATCACAATAATCCACAAGTAGCCCACATGTCTCCAAACCATCAGTTAACATCTTGTGAAGCGAAAAGCTGAATGAATGGTATTTTTGATTGGCTGCACTTTCTTTGTGTCTTGCAGTGCACTTATTATTAGTGTGTCCTAGTCTTTTTAATACCCCCTACATGCTTTTTGTCAAAAAATATATCATCAAATGTACTTTATACAATTAATTTACTCCTTGAATATTACAAAACTGTTTTTCAAGTTTCAGGGTTTTTTTTATAATGATGTATTAAGTGCTGTCTACAGTTTTTTTTTTTCTTTTTAATGAAAATGTGTGTATTATTAAATATTTCCATAATTATTCAACTTGTTTTTAGCAGTGTGTTGTTAGTGCCATTTGGTCATTCTTATCCTAAATGCCAAAGAAAAAAATATATGAATATAATAATGTTACACGTAAGATGTAATAAATGTGATTTTGTGCTTTTGTCCCCGAAGCAGAAATGTAAATCCCTTACAAATGATTATAATAAACAGAACACTTACTACATCTTTTAATTACTACTAAGAGGCTAACTATTACATAACTACTGTAGAACAGACTAAATGCTGGTGTAAATCCAATATCTGAGCAACCACAAGAATGCACACATATTAAAGAGCATTGCCTCTCCAGGACAACATATACTGTATATCACTTAGTGGCAAAGGACACAGTCTTTCCTTTTTTAACCTAAAGTACTAGATTCCCATAGTTGAGGTTGTGGTCAAGGCAGCCAAACAATAAACACCTCACAGGGAAAAAAAGGTATCTTTTTTTCCTACACAATGTCACAACTGTGTAACAGGGCTTAGTTTGTTATTTTTAAGGAATATTGTGTCTATAAACTTGGGACGCAAACTTGAAAAAAAATAAATAAATAAATAATAATGCAGATGTACACACAGGGCCTACCCTTAAACTGGTTACAGAGCACAGGCCACATTAAGCAAAAAAGTGTACCCTACAGTAGGCCTACTCTGTTTTTACCTGCTTCACAAATTCTGTCACAACATTTGTTTAATTTCTTAATTGCTGGCAGACAATAGTAGGCTACATGAAAAGTATGTACATGACCTCTTATTTCAGCGCTCATTTCGTTCAGTGAGTATTCTTAAGTAACATAATCTGAGACGAGAACAGGACATCGCAGCTGCATATCACTCCTAAACAACACGTAAGATAAAATAGTATACACAGCAGTAAGTAGGCTGCAGTGTCTTTCCAAATGAACTGATTTTGTGAATACTGTTGTTTGTGTCAGCCTTTGTCTCTGTGCGTTTACATTATTCTAACTCATTCTTGGCTCTACACTTATACTGATCTGTATTATTATGTATAGTAGCCTATTATTATATACTAAAACTAGTTAGTGATACCAGGAAATAACATTTCCTATTAGTAAATTAGTAAAGATCATGTGGTCATCTCTCAATCTGTTCAAATGATTTATTTGTGTACGTTCACACAATAAATCAGAGGACATAGAGCTTAATTTCACTTTTTATTTCTTTTGCAGCAACCAGTTAAAGTGTTTCTCTTACAACATTAATTTGATTACTTTGACTATATATGTTAAAAGAAAAGTCATTGCTTATTAAGAAAATCATTTGTATTTTAAAATATGCATTGTGTGTTTCGCAAGTCCATTGATTCCATCATACCGTAGGTGCAAACGCTTTGGGTGAATAAAACATATTTACATAATATTTTCATTTTTTCTCAAGGATGCAGAACAGAGATTTTAAATGCAATTATATAGTTTTCACAAAATAAATAACCTTACAGAAACAAATGCCTCAATATCTGATACTGTTAACAGTCTTTAAAAGCCACATCAACTTTATAATTAATTTTATTTGTGAATATATTTGTTTAAATGGTGTTAGCTTGATTACCAAGTTTGTACTATAAACAATATTCCCAAGATATCAGTTTTACAATAAAGCACACCTACAACCCACACATAAAATTATAACTTACATTTTTTCCTATTATTCCATGTACATACATATTTTTTTTTTTCCTGTGGATATGGATTTTTAAAAGCCTTTTAAGCTTAAAATCTCTGTTAGCTAAACATTACTCTGATATGTTCATAAGTATCAGCGCTCCTTTACTTAATAGCATTACAGTTCAGCTGACTTATATGATTATTATAAGAGAACACTGAAACATTCATTCAAAAGCATAAAATCAACCCAGCCATATCTCATGTTCATTTCCCATTCTCATCGGTAGAGGAATCCATATGTCTTAGAGATGTTTCAGAGCTCACTATTGTGACTTCTTCAGTTGTTGCTGCACTGTCAAAAAACCTCATTTTCTCAATGTGTACTGTATCTTTTAGCCTACGAATTGAGGAAGCCGTCTCGTCAGAAATGGGTTCTGCAGAGTCTCCTTCAAATACATGTGTTCTCTGTGTCACAAGTATTGTCTCTTTGTCATCATGTAAAGTTTCTTTCACAACATGCCTTTCCACCAATGTGCATGTCCCACTTTGCATTCTGGTTTCCTCCACTGTCAACACTGAGTCTGAGCCTAGTGTTACTTGTAAAGGCGAGATGTGAATTCCATGCGCATCTAAATGAGTAAGGATTGAGGCTTGTTGTGTTTCTGGTATAGCTTGTATGTTCGATGTGATGACATGAATTTCCCCTGACATCTGTTTCAGAGTGTCCACTGAGGTTGAGGACATATCTGATGAGAAAGGGATGTTGACTTTCTCTGGCTGGTGAGGCTCCATTGATATCAGTTCACATCTGGCTATGGAAGTCACAACATCACTTTGTACATCATTGAGCCCAACGGTGGCAGTGGGTTCAGCATATTTCACTTTAACCTTTGTAGGTGAGGTCTGTGACAGGCCAATCTGCTCAGTGGTTACTGTAGAACTTATATCTGCAAAAGCTTCAGATGACTTCAGTGATAGTGTTGGGCTGAGGTTTTCCTCCACAGCCTCGCTGAGTGAGTTCTTCTCAGGCTCCTCAGGTTCTTTGGTTGGTTCTTTCTCAACATCATCAAGCTTCTCAGCCTCTTCAGGTGGTTGGATTATTTCTTTCTCTACTGTTTTTGACGTTTTGGTTGGAGAAGAAAATGAGAACTTGAACCAGCTCCCTTTCTCAGTTTTTGCTTGTTCTTTGCTAACAGTTGCTTTCTGTTCTGCTGAAGCCTCCAGATGCTTTTCACTTTCTTCAGTCTTAGCGTCAACCAACTTATCGCTTTCATCTGAAGACTGGCTGAATCCTAATTTTGGAAATTTAAATTTAAACTTTGATTTCTCCTGAGCTCCTTTGTCCTTATGTTCTGCTGCTTCCTCGACTTTTGCTCCAGCCTCCTGATCTTGCTTAACAGGTGGCTTGTCCTTTTGTGCTTCCGTTTCCTCTATTGTTGGAACATTAAATTCAACTTCAAAGCCCCTGAGAACATCCTCAAGTGTAGGCATTGTAAATTTGGGTGATTTTCCAGCCCCTTGAGTATCATCTTTGGGTTCTATTTTAGAATCTGGAGCATTCACTTTGGTGGTTGTGTCATCTTCTCCTTCCTGAGATTTTGTTCTTGAAATGCTGATCTTTGGCATTTTTATAGTAGGAAGCTTGAATTTACTTGGGGAGCCTTTGTCCCCATCCAGTTTTTTAGCAGCAGCATCTGGAGGCTGTTCAGGGGTTTCTTTAATTTCACCCTCTATTTTTATTTCTTTAGACACTTGTACAGGCTTGTTTTCAATATTTAGGTCAGTGTCTGGTACATCTACTTCTGCTACTTTTACTTTAGCATCAGATGTTTTTTGAGCTGAAATTCCAAATTTTGGCATTTTAAAAGTAGGCAATTTGAATTTACTTGGAGAACCTGAAACAACTGTATCATCTTTAAACTCTGTCTCTACCTCTTTTGTTTCAAGGCTGTAACTTCCCTCTAAAGCCATGTCTACTTTTGGGAGACTTGCATCTTTTGCTGCGACCTTAATTTCTGGTTCAGTGATCCCAATTTCAGCTGTTTCTGTCTTTACCTCTTTTGCAGTTACTGTGACCTCAGGACCTTTTACTTTGGGTAACGAAATCCCAAATTTTGGAAGTTTAAATTTAATTTCCTGTCCCTCTTGATTAAGCTCTTTTTCTTTTATATTAATATCAATAGATGGGGTTTCAGTCTCTGTAGTTTTGCCTTTGATGTCACCTGATAGCTCCACCTTTGATGTCTCTATCTCATAATCCACAGAACTAACTTTAATTTCCTTGGTTTCAGAATCAGCCTTTGCTGCATCGCTAGGGACCTTTGGAGTGGAAACTCCAAATTTGGGTAATTTTATTGTTGGGAGTTTGAATTTTGTTGGCGAGCCAAACTGTGGACTTGTTAGTTCAGTTTTGCCTTCTGTCTCACTTTTTCCTATATCTGTAGTGCCCTCTGGGCTTACTTCAGGAACTTTTATGTCCACATGTGCTGTAGGTATATCCACTTTGTCCTTTGATGCTTTGGCTCCAAATTTTGGGAAATTGATTGTTGGAAGTTTAAATCTGGTTGGAGAGCCAAAAGTGTCCTCCTTCAAATCAGGTTCTTGTTCTGGTAATTTAATGTCTGCAGATTGCACTGAAACATCAACATTTCCCACTGTTGTGCCCACATCAGCTTTGGGTAGACTCACATCGATTTCAGGAGCCTTAAGATCTGGTTTTGAAAATCCCAATTTGGGAAGTTTCACTTTCAGCCCTTTGGAGTCAACTTCAACTGTATCTGTTTTCCCCTCAATGGTCACATTTTGAATTTCAACACTGGGCTGTTGTACATTTACCTTTTCTTCGTGTAGGATGTCAGTCTCTATGTTTATTTCTTTTCCCTCCATCTCTATCCCCTTTATTTTTGGCATGCCAATCCCAAATTTTGGAAGCTTAAATTTGCCCTCTTGTTGCTCTTTATCATCTCCCTTAATGTTTATCTCAATGGATGGATCTTCAACTGTTGGCCCTTTCATTTCAACACTTGGCACGTCTCCTGACATGTTAAACTTCTTATCAGGAAGGCTTACTTCAGGAACTTTTATGTCCACATGTGCTGTAGGTATATCCACTTTGTCCTTTGATGCTTTGGCTCCAAATTTTGGGAAACTGATTGTTGGAAGTTTAAATCTGGTTGGAGAGCCAAAAGTGTCCTCCTTCAAATCAGGTTCTTGTTCTGGTAATTTAATGTCTGCAGATTGCACTGAAACATCAACATTTCCCACTGTTGTGCCCACATCAGCTTTGGGTAGACTCACATCGATTTCAGGAGCCTTAAGATCTGGTTTTGAAAATCCCAATTTGGGAAGTTTCACTTTCAGCCCTTTGGAGTCAGCTTCAACTGTATCTGTTTTCCCCTCAATGGTCACATTTTGAATTTCAACACTGGGCTGTTGTACATTTACCTTTTCTTCGTGTAGGATGTCAGTCTCTATGTTTATTTCTTTTCCCTCCATCTCTATCCCCTTTATTTTTGGCATGCCAATCCCAAATTTTGGAAGCTTAAATTTGCCCTCTTGTTGCTCTTTATCATCTCCCTTAATGTTTATCTCAATGGATGGATCTTCAACTGTTGGCCCTTTCATTTCAACACTTGGCACGTCTCCTGACATGTTAAACTTCTTATCAGGAAGGCTTACTTCAGGAACTTTGATGTCCACATGTGCTGTAGGTATATCCACTGTGTCCTTTGATGTTTTGGTTCCAAATTTTGGGAAACTGATTGTTGGAAGTTTAAATCTTGTTGGAGAGCCAAAAGTGTCCTTCAAATCAGGTTCTTGTTCTGGTAATTTAATATCTGCAGATTGCACTGACACCTCAACATTTGCCACTGATGTGCCCATGTCAGCTTTGGGTAGACTGACATCAATTTCAGGAGCCTTAAGATCTGGTTTTGAAAATCCCAATTTGGGAAGTTTCACTTTCAGTCCTTTGGAGTCAACTTCAACTGTATCTGTTTCCCCCTCAATGGTCACATTTTGAATTTCAACCCTGGGCTGTTGTATAGTTACCTTTTCTTCACATAGCAGGTCAGTCTCTATGTTTATTTCTTTACCCTCCATCTCTATCCCCTTTACTTTTGGCATGCCAATTCCAAATTTTGGCAGCTTGAACTTACTCCCTGTCCCATCAGCATCAATTTCTTTAACCTTAATGTCCACATCAACAGATGGCCCTTTAATATCTATGTTTGTCTCTGTATCAGTGGTGTGTACCTCTCCTTTTTCTGGGAAACTGATTTCAGGTTCTTTGATATCTACTTCAACTGCTGGAATATCAGCTGTAGCTTTTGGATGTTTGAGTCCAAACTTTGGAAGGTTGATTGAGGGCAGCTTAAATTTTGTTGTATCTCCTTGTTTCACTTCATCTGTGATGGTGATTTCTGCATCTATATCTTTAATAGGTATGTTGCCCTCTTGCATAGACATATCTGCCTTTGGTTGACTGGCATGAATGTCTTGCCCCTTAATATCTGGCTTTGAAAAACCAAATTTTGGAAGTGAAAAGCTTGGCTTCTTCAGTTTCACATCAAGCCCTTTCAAGTCAACTTCAGGCATATCTGCTTTGCCTTCAATGGATATGTCTTGAATGTCAACATCAGGTTGGGCTAGTATTACTTTTCCTTCTGCTAGATGAAAATCAGTTTCTCTTATTGTGGCATGTACATCTAAGTCAGTTTTTGATATTTGACCTGACACCTTGATGTCTGGTTCATGAGCAGTAATTCCAATTCCTTTTATATCCTTATCTCCTGATGGTAAACTTACTGTACCTTTCGAGGTTTTGACTCCAAATTTTGGCAAGTTAATTTCTGGTAGTTTAAATTTGGTTGGGGAACTAACAATCGTTAGATCTTTCTGTTCAGCCCCTCCTCCGGGAAGTGTGACTTCTGCTGTTTGTTCTTTTACAGGTACACTGACCTCTGGTATAGACACTTCAGCCTTTGGTACACTGACATTAACTTCTGGAGTTGAAGTGTCTGGTTTAGAAAACCCAAACTTGGGGAATGAAAAGCTTGGTCTCTTCACTTTTACTTGCAGTCCTTTGGAGTCAACCTCAGGCATGTCTGCACTTCCTTCAACTTTAGCTTCAGTATTGGGTGGCTGTACTTCTAATTTCACATCAGGTTTAGAAATGTCAGTTTTTATGTATGTTCCTTCTAGTTCTGAATCTGTCACACTAATGTCTAGTGCTGCCTTTTGTGATTTAACACCAAATTTCGGGAGGCTTATTGATGGGAGTTTAAACTTTGTTGGAGATCCAAAAATTGTAGAACCTTTTTTGTCAGACACTTTAATATCCACATTTGCTTCTTCTAGGTCCATACTGCCTTCTGGTATGGGGATATCAGTTTTTTGAATACTTACATCAACTTCAGGAGCTTTTAATTCTGGTTTTGAAAACCCAAATTCAGTTGATGTCTTCATCTGCACATCTAGACCTTTAGAATCTTGTTCTGGTGGGTGAACCATCCCCTCGGTTGCTATCTCTGGTTTTTTGATATCAATTTGTTGTACTACAGTTATATCATCAGACTTTGATGTGCTTAAATCAAATCCTTTTACTTTAGGAAGGCCAATCCCAAACTTTGGCATCTTAAACTTTCCCTCCTGTCCTCCAAGTTCAGCGTCTTCAACATTCAAGTCCACACTTACAGATTGAGCCTCTGTGGCTAGATGAGGTCCCTTTATATCTGTTGATGGGGCTTCACCTGATATTTTTACTTGTGTATCTGGACCACTCACTTTAGGTCCTTTAACAGCTATATCTACAACTGGCATAGATTTCTCTTCCATTGTAGCTTGTCCAATCTTTGGGATGTTGATTGAGGGCAGTTTAAATTTTGTTGTGGCACCAAGAGTTGTTGTATCTTTTTGATCATCCTCAACATTTGACACTGAGATATTCATACTTTGTTCTTTTATCTTTACATCACCTTCTGGTTTAGAGGTATCAACTTGTGCAAGACTGACATCAATCTCTGGCGCTTTGATATCTGGTTTAGAAAATCCAAATTTTGGAAATGAAAAGCCTGATCTTTTCATTTTCAGACTTGTGTCTTTTAAATCAACTTCTTGATCAATTTTGCTTTCTAGTGTGGTTTGTAGTACTTCTGCTTTAGCTGACAATTCCCCATGTTTTGCCTCTGGTAAGGAAATATAGCCTTCTGCCTTTGATGTTTTGGCCTCTGTAAGTGATAGGGTGTATTGATCTCCACTATCTACCTTTGGTTGATCAACACTGATTGAGGGTTTCTTCAACTCTTGACTGGGCACATTAAAGTCAATTTTTACACCTGATGGTTCTACTGATGTGAATACATCTTCAGTCTCCAAAGTAATTTCCTCACCCCTCAAATCCGTTATTTCAGCTTTTACTTTGGAAGATGAACTTCCAAATTTGGGTAGTTTGAATGTAGGAAGTTTAAATTTGATCTGTGACCCTCCCGTGTTTGAATCATCTTTTAACATCTCCGTTGTTTGAATTTTCAAGTCAGACTCAAGATTCACATCCACTTCACCTACTGCCATAGATGCATCTCCCCTCTCAACCTTAATCTCTGGAGTTTTAATGTCTTGTTCAGAAAAATCATGCTCAGACCTTGGCATTTTTGCCATTTTCATCGATACCTCTGTTTCCACAGATGCCTCAGGTAGGTCTGCTTTTCCCTCAGCACTCTCCTTGTCATGTTTCAGTGAAACCTCTGGTTTTTCTGCATCTGTTCTTGATGCACCCTTTTTAAATTCTGGTCCCTTTAACTTTGGAAATGAAAATTCAAATTTGGGCATCATAAATCTACTCCCTTGACTACCAGGATCAGTGTCTTTAGTTTTTATTTCAATATCCACCGGTAGGGTTTCAAAAGTTGATTTAGATGTTTCTGTATCTTGTGTTCCTGTATCTTTATCCTGTGATGCAACTGCTGATGCTGCCTTTATCTCTGACTGTGCATCATCCTCAGCTTTTGCAACAGATCCTTCCCCAGTCTTTGAAATGGAAATATCAAATTTAGGGAGAGAAATTGTTGGAAGCTTGAATTTAGATGGAGAACCAGAAGTACTTTTGCTTTTCAACTGGACTTCAACCTCTGGAGCAGGAATTGTTACTTCAGTCTCTTTGATCTCAGTGTCAGGCACAGATATTCCGTCTTTTTGAAGACTGGTGTCAGCTTTAGGGATCTTAGTGTCAGATTTGGAAAAGCCAAATTTCGGAAAAGATATTTTACGTTTTTTATCTTTGAATTCACTCTCCTTTTCTTTAGCCTCCAGGATGACTTCATCCACTGAACCTGAAGGAAGTTTGACTTCTGCCTCAAGTTTCTTGGGTTGCACTTTCAAATCTTCTATAGCTATCTCTTGATCAAGACCGTGGCCTACAAGGCTCATCTTAACCTCTGTTTTAGGAAATGCATGATCTGGAGACAATACCTTTTCTTTTTTCTTTTCAGAGTGTGCATCAATAGCTTTGTCTACCTCTGGGGTAGATACATCAACTTTGGGTTTGGAAACACTGAGAGTAATATGTGGGGTTTTCATTTCAGGTAATGATGGCAGTTCTGCAGATAGTTCGGTTTCTGGCACTTTAATTTCCATGGTAGGTTCATCTTTAGTAACTTCAGGCATTTGACTGTCAGAGACTGCATCTGTTGATTTTGGAAATGAGACACCAAATTTTGGGAATTTAATTGAAGGAAGTTTAATTTTCGTTGGAGATCTTGGATCTTTCTCAGCCTGGACAGACTCAGCAGTTGATTCTTCTTTGTCCATACTATCAGCTGGCTTGTGGGCTTCAAACTTTGGAAGGCTAATGCCAAATTTAGGCAGTGTAATGGTAACCTCTTCTTCTTTGAGCTTTGGTTCTTCAACCTTAATATCAACACTAACAAACTGGCCTTCTGTAGTCTCAAATAAATCCTTGACTTCACCTGATGGTGCATCATCTTTGAGTTTCAAGCTTATCTGTGTTTCTGGAAGGCTTACATCAGGTTCTTCAATATCTATATCTACAACTGGCATGTCTTTTCCTACCTTAGATGATTTTCCACCAAACTTTGGTAAGCTGATAGAGGGAAGTTTAAACTTTACTGGTGTACCACCGCTTGTTAGATCTTTATGTTCAGCCTCATCCTTTGAAATTGTCAAATTCACACCAGGCTCTCTTATTTCCACAGAACCTTCTGGAATTGATAAATCAACCCGTGGAAGACTGACATCAACACTTGCAGCTTTGATGACTTGTTCTGAAAATGCAGCTGCTGAAATTTCTCCAGCGTCATAGTCAGTCAGACTAACATCAATATCTGGTTTAGAAAATGAAATTTCTTCAGATGATTTTATTTCTTTTTTCTGAAGACCTTTGATTTCTACCTTTCCCTCAGGCAAAGACAAGTCAACTTCAGGTTTGGATACACTGAGAGTCATTTCCGGGCCTTTCTTGTCAGATAATACTGTTGATTCCACAGATAGTTTAGCTTCTGGCAATTTAACATCCATTGCAGTTTCCTCTGTGCTGACATCAGGCATTTGAATGTCGGCCCCAGCATCAGTTGTCTTGGGAAATGAGACTCCAAATTTGGGAAGTTTAATTGTGGGAAGTTTAAATTTTGTGGGAGAACCTGTTGGATCCTTGAACTCAGCCTCTACATCTGTGGTCTTACTTTCAACATCTAGTTCTGTTCCATCAGCATCATGTAAAGAGCCCTGTGCGGCTGGGAGAGTTATGTCAGCATCGGATACTTTAGTATCTGATTTAGAGAATCCAAATTTGGGAAATGATATTTTCCTTTTCTTCATTTTAGACTCTGCTTCTTTTATTTCAGCTTGTGGAAGTTCAGGTAGCTCCACTTCAGTTTTTCCGCTAACCTTGATGATGGATTTTTCAGAATCATCTGGTAACACACTACCTTCTTCTGTCTTCTCTTTTGGCATTGAGATACCAAACTTGATCAGTCTAAATCCACTATCCTCTCCAGCATCATCAACAGCTACAGCTGCCTCAGGCTTTGAGAGCCCAGTTTCCTCCTGCTTTGCTTTTCCCTCTGCCTTAGGGATTTTTATTTTTGGAACAGAAACATCTATGCTTGGCATTTTTAATTTACTCCAATTTTTATCTGTTTCTAGATCAGTCTCAGATGTCCTCTTCTCAGAATCTAGTACAACCTCTGTTATGTCACTTTCTTGCACTGTAACTTCCTCTTTTGTAGTGACTTCAGCTGTTCCTTTCATAGATTTCCCTCCAATTTTGGGCATTTTTAATTTAGGCAGTTTCATTTTTTGTGGAGAGATATCTGTGTCTTTGCTTTTGATTTCAGCCTTCAGTTGTCCTTCAGCATCTTGTTTTGAGGTTTCCTTATCAATAGCAGTGCAAACGTCATGATGGCGCATTTGATCACCCTTTATATCATGTGCTCTTTTAGTTTCAAATGTTGCTTCTTCAGAAGATTTTTTAATATTGTCTTCTTCAAGAGATTTTTTTGCTTCAGTTTTCATCTCCTTGATTGCACCACTATCACTTTTAGATGACGGGGCTTTTATTGGTAACTCAATCGCAATACCTGGGAAGCGAATGTCAGGTGTCATGATTGCAAAACTTGGCATTGATACCTTTGATTTCTTTGATTTCTTTTCATGCACACTTTTGTCAGCTTTGATATCTGTATCAGTGTAGTCTTTCACAGCCTCACCTTGAGTGTCTCTATCTTTGGCTGTTTTGATTTTTTGTGGTTGAACTGATTGTTCAATGGCTTCCATTCCTGGTATTTCAATGTCTTCACGCTTTGGAAGTTTGAATTTTACATCTGGAGATGCACTTATCTTATCATCCCTTGCTAACTTTTTGCCAGTTTTGTGTTGGTGGTCTGCAAGTTTAATTTTTGATTGGTCTCTTTTGCTCTCAGTTATAACCATTTCATCAAGATGCAATTGTTCAGTTTTTGGTAATACGAAGGCTTGATCTTTTGTAGCAACAGGAGAAAGTCTCTGCTTTTCTTTATCCATTGTGTCAGGCAACATAATGTTTATTTCTGTGCTCATGCTTGAAATTTTACAAGGGGATCCTTTAGGTGTCATACCAGTCTTCATTTCCATGATTGTGATCTCTCTCTGTACCAGGACTCCAGTGATGTCTCTCTCAGGTAATTTGAAGGCAGGGAATTTTGATACTGCTTCCTTTACATCCTCAACATTAAACTCTTCTGCTTCCCCCCGAGCTTGCTTTTTTTCTGCTTTTGAGATTTTTATGATCTTCTCAACTTTTTGTTCTTTAATTCTAGGAGATTTAACCTTGGCTTTTGATCCTTTGTCCTCCATGCCAGGAATCTCAATTTCCTCTCGTTTCAGGAGAGGTAATTTGGTTGGTTCTCTCTGTTTTACGGTTATTGATTCTTGGTGGTCGAATTCAGAGACATCTACTTTAGGCAATTTAAAAGTTGATTCAGTGTCAGTGGTACCTCCAATACTCTTCCTGCTTCTGTCCACATCCAGAGCATGTGATTTTGGCTGGGATATAACAGGTGTTGGAGTGACAGGTTTCTTTGTTTCTGTTGAGGACACATCCTCTCTTGTTTGAATCTCAAAAGTAAAAGTATCTGATGTAAAGTCTAGTTTGTTTACTGCATTTGAAAAATGACTCTTTGATGTGGCTATGTCTGCCAATGGTCCTCTAGTTCGAATCCCATAACTTTCTGTTTCTAGAATGTTTCTTTCTTTCTTTTCTTTGTCGCTGCCAGTTTTTGCTGATTTGCTTATAGGTCCCACCTCTGGCATATCAAGAGAAACATCAACTTTAGGTGTGGTCACATCTGTTTTTCCTGACTCTTGGGTCTTTTCTAAAACCTCTTTATCTATTGGTTTGCTATCGGAATCAACTTGATGTCCAGCTGGTTCAGTTTGTGATATTACATTAGGACTGTCCAAAATATTGTCGAATGTTGATGGATCCAAAGTTCTCATTCCACTTGTGGAGGATTTTAATTGGCTCTCCATTACTATTTCATATTTTTCCTTTCCTGGAATACTAACCCTCAGTCCCGATTTCTCTCTCCTTTCTTTGTCATCATCTTCAAGATCGACTGTACTATCAGTAGTCTTCATTGTGGTGTCCACACTGATGAGCTCAAACTTATGCAGTGATTCAGTCGCTGGCAAAGTCGGGAATGTATATTCATTTCTTGTTTTAGCTGAGTCAGCTTCATTCAATATTTTAGGACTTTCTATCACATTAGTCACTGGCACTTGCTCTTCGACTATATTCATAATAATTTGGTTGTCCAAACCCTCCATATTGTCTGTTGCAAGCGCCTCTTCGTATTCTTGGGTTTCTTCAACAGATTTGCTCCTGCGGTCTGCCATTCGCTTCTTAATTTTTATTTTGTGCATCTTTTTCTTGTCTTTTCCATCTGGGGATTTTAATGGAGACTTAAGAGGAGACTCTGTGTCACTTGTTGGCGGACTTATCTCTAATTTTCTCTGTTCCTCTGCTTCTGACGTGCTGTGAGATCTTTTAAAATTCGCCCTGCGACCTTTGCTAAAGGTGGGGAATTTGGGCCAGGAGATGCGATCATGTTGCTTTTTTGTCTTTCTTCGACCTCTCATCTCTAGTCCTCTTCCTTCCTCTTCTTGCTCAGCCTCCTCTCCCTGCAAACATTGATGAAGTAGATATAATGTCAATGAAACCTCTGAAGAGGTATTCTGTATTTAAGAATATAATGAACAATGTTATAATTACAATGGTTGTATCTGGCCTCATTGTCTCAGCATCTTCATGGGTTCTTGGAGGTGGTTTGCGTTTTAGACAGAATGCCACTTTATATGGTTGAGCATGCTCAAGAATCTGAAGGGCGTCTTCATATGACACATTATCAAAGTATACTGTAGCACTAAGTATTTGATCACCTGAAAGGCCAGATGGAAGGACACAAATCAGGAAAAGCTAATTTAGCTGTATTCTATCTTCAGACATGTTCTACAATGTGCTATAATACATATCTCACCTTCTTTCACACTTAAATGCTTTGAGGCTGGCGACTCTGGTTTTACTTCCTTGATGAAGATGCCGTCCTTTCCTCCACTTACAACCAAACCCTCAGCACAGACTTCTTTTACAGTCTTCACTATTTCTGACTGATCACTTTGCATATCCTGAAACAGAATGCAAAGAAATAAAGAAATTGATTCATGTTTTCCCCAGTATTTACATTCCTAATCATCTGTATTCTTCACTAGAGAGAACTTTAGGTGTGTCTGACCTCTGTTTGATTCATCTTGGCAGAGGAGCGCTTGTCAAACAGTGAGCCGAAACCAATCCTTTTGCTTTTTTTGGAACTCTTGATAGGTGAGTCATAGAATTCACCTTCAGCCTGACAAAACAGTATGTGATATGTTAAATAGATAATAATTAGATGATCAAATACAGCATTACAGCTCTGAATTTGCATTATTATATTGTAGATAGTGTTAAATACTTAAGATAAGAGTAGCACTCACCTGTTTTGCGTATTTCTCTGTGGTGGGGAATTCCTCAACAGGAGAGGAACCCTGAGGACGAGGTCTTTCCCCCTCTAAAACTTCAGGCTCCACTTCAGGCTCCTCACATACCTATTATATATATATAAAAAAAAAAACAATTAAAGATTAAACAATTAACCAATTTAAAACAGAGAGAGAGTATAACACAAGTGTATGCTGTATATTTGCTGAATGTGCTTTACTGAAGTGATGCTCACTAAATCATCATCCGTGTCTTGTTCTGGTCCTTTCAGCCTTCGCCCTTCTCCTGTCGTGATGAAAAAAGCAGAAAAATCACTTAAGGGTCAAGCTATGTGAAAACATAGGTTTCACATCTGGCTGCAAACTGAAAAACTCATACAGGACTTGAATTTACTGAAATTTAAGGATCCATCCTAAATGTAGAGCCTGTTAGTCATCAATGCAATCTATAGTTTCTTTATTTGCTGTTTTATAGTTTGTACTGATTGGAGAGTTAGTTAGGGATATACTTTATTTATAAACCAATTTTTTTTTATTTTTAACTGCAAAATTTCTGTGTGCAAAATTTCCTGGCAGATATTCCCACAGGATCCAGACAGTCTACCTGCTTCTGTTGCTTCCTGTAAATTGAGGCACTCTATTGATCTTAAGGGGTCGGTTTACACTGCCAACAATAAGACTAACATAGAAACGTGGGCTTTGATAGGTCCGAAAAAGAACAGTGAAACTAATATGGTTATAAATATCTGCAGATGTGGTATTATTCGAAAAATCCAAAAAATATATATTTCAATTTCATGGCATGAAGAAATTATTCCCTTGCATTTTTAAATAGTTGTATTTAACAATATTATACAATAGACAGAAATACTTAAATATTGCTGATACCAGCAGCAATAATACTTTCACAACCTCCTTTCTTCTGAGAAAGGCATATATTTCCAGTTTCCCATAACAGAATGCACTTAAAATAAAAGGATCGTTTAGGTACATAAACATTTTCCATAAGCCTGACTCTAACCAGGCCATTAACCTGCACTTTTCTTCTAGCACTTATCCAGGCATCAGGTCTAGATGGCTTTGAAGCACACTAGAGATTTATGCACAGTATATATGTCATGCAGCACATGAACCAGCACCATCTTTTCATAGGTTTTAATGATCAGACACTACTTGTGAATGCACCAATGTATAGACAGCTGGGGAAAAGCAATGCTAAATGTGAATTATCCACAGTTAAGATAATAAATAAAGTAAACAGACTTATTAAAGGGAGGAGAAAACTCTTCCCATATCTTTTGTTGATGTCAAAGGCTTTGAGAACAATCCAACTCAGTGGTATTCTGATGAAAACTAATATGCCATTCATCTATCATTCTGTCATTATGCAGATGCAAGCATTGACATGCTACATGACACACCCTCAATCTAAAAAATTAAAAACAAAATTACGCAAGTTTTGTGTCAACTACAAGTAGGCTATTTAAACCCTGCTTTTAACCACAGGTAAAGCAATGTTGCAGTTGCATCACAGGATAAAGCATTTTTGCTGGGTGCATTTCAACCCAGCGCCTTGGGTTATGAAACCCTAATAACTGGATGGTACAGTGAGAAATAAATAAGCCCAACCCAGGCACAAGCAAGAGAAGCCATTAATTAAACAGATCACATACTGTGTTCCTTTACTCAATATTGGCAAAACCAATGGTTTTAGTAGCCTGATGTAAACTGATGTTCATAGAAGAGATCAGGGGTGATTGTAACACTTTGCTTCTGACTGAGATTAACTGAGGGTTTTGGTTTTAACATATACAAGCATGATGACAAGCAGAAGAATCACATAGCTGTGGTTTTGATGTTTGATACAGTATGTTGTGGTGCAGATCAACAAGTTTCAACAAGGTGTCTTTTCTGGCTGCTATTGTAGCTAAACAGGCTTAAGATGTTTTTTTTTTGTTGTTGTTTTTTTTTAGTTGCTATAAAGCTTTATAATATCTGTCCAAAACCAACACAGTGAATGGAACAAGCCTAAACAACAGGCCTTACTTTCTTCAAGTTTTTTTTCTTAAATGCTTTCAGGCTCCCCACCCCTGTCAGGGGTATAATGAGGCTGTTTGCTAGTTGGTATATTTAATAGTTACTGAATAAAATGCATTAAAATATTCTTGAAAGGTCATTGTCCATCATTAATAAGTTATTTAAAATAAAATCAACACTTAACCAATTTGCAATCATCCCTGGGCTCCTATACTTAATATGTTTCTGGTAGGATTACAAATTAAATATGTGAGCTCTGATTTTGAAATCAGTTTTAGCTTGTGACTGAAGATTCAGGAAACATACTTTACTCTGCACAAGTAATTGCTTTTACAACGTGCTGTTTACTTCAATATGTTAGTTATTATATGTTAAGGACAAACACTAAAAAGAATGCATATGCCAATATGAAAATAGCCTAGTTTACAGAATTATAACAAAATGAAATCTAAAACAAATTACAGTGTAATGCAATGCATATCCAAAAACTTATTGTTGCTGCATTTGAATTACAATCACGCAAAGTTCCTCTCCAGGTAAATATTAAAGCTTAACAATTATAGATTTTTATTTACCTGATCTGCGGTTTACTTGCAGAAATATATGTTTTACTGTTTTCCAGATAGTAATTCACCTAGTGCACTGCATGCATTGACAGGACTGTTTGTGGGTAGTTGTTAGTTTTATTGGAGAAGATGAAGGGCCCTGCCCTTTTTGTAGACTTCTATAGGTATGGCACAACCCTGTTTCAGGGCTGTGGTTCAAACTCCTGATAATGCTATTGTGCTGAAGAACAAACATCTGAATGTGTAACACTGCTTGCACACACTCACAAATGAATATAAATGAGAGGTCTTGAGATTTTGAAGCAAAGTAATCAGGGCAAATATTTTGTTGTAAGGGTGTATAACCCTCTGTTCTCCAGTGAATGTTGATTGTGTTTGTTTAGTTTAAATTTGAGTTGAAGGAAATAGTTATGACATTAGTGTACAGTGGGAAATGAATGCAGAATTAAGACAAGATCTCATGCAGTTCTGAGTTTTTTTTTTTTTCATTGTACTTTTGCCAAAGTAAATAAACAAGACTTTAAAGAATAGATCAGTTTACTCAATACAAAGCAAGCTGTCAATCACATGATGTTAGTGCAGTATGTGTGTGTGTGCACATTGCTGACCATGTGTTTAAATACCAGAGTCTAAGAATTCCTTTTATACCCACATAATTATCATTTAGCTTCATATTTGTTATAAAATTACCATGCAAGTGATTTAGCAAGCAACAAACCACCATTAGAAAGAAACCTGAATTACAAAAAAAAAGCCTATTTGATTTTTAAGCACAATCATTGATCCTTAACTGAGATTGACATAAGTGTGACTTGAATTGTCTGAGAAATTCACTGTTAGTAAATCTGTAATGTAGTTAATCCATAATCAAATATTTGCTCACAGGGTGCTGGTCTAAAAGTGATAAAATATTTAATGTATGTGACTGTACTGTAAAATAGTTTTACAGTATATAATTTGTGTTACTAGCATAGGAAATCCAGCAGTGCTACTTCTAAAGTACAGAAAGTGCAGATTTTCTTTATAATTTTATGATGTTATGTTATGAAAGACTACACAAAATTGAATTTATTCAAGGTCGTTATATTTAATGCATGTTGTTATCATCATAACTAAAGCTAGTAACTAATGTACATTGAGTTAATTATGTGTGTCTCGTTGTGGACAGAGTCAGGCATATTATAACATTCATTATTTCCAAGTGAATAGTTGATTTAGCTTTATTTTTAATATATAATGGTGTTTTTTGAATGAGAGAAGAGGAGTGGGACCACAGCTCTGACAATGAAGCTCTGCAAAGCAATATGAATATGAAGGTTGTGTATATGTTGTCCATTTCAGTTTATTCCTATTCTTGTGGATGTGGATGTGTTGATTAAACAATTACATCATCAGATTTAAACAATGAGCCTTTAGATATTGTTCAGGGGTATGGACGCTCACATTGCTGACTGGCTGTAGACAAATCATAGTTTTCCTGACCCCAGAACATAGTTTTCAATGGGGACCGAAGGTCATTTCATCTGCTGGCAAAAACTGCACTCAATACATGACATAATCAGTAAACTGAACTACATTTTATTAACATCATTTGTAAAGAATGTATGCTTGTGGGCCCAAATATTTCCCAAAATATATCTACAAAAGCTCTATTTTTTACTTAGGATTTTTAGATTTAATTTACACTACATGATCAGAAAACTGAACTACATTTTAGTTCATTTGTGAAGACTTTATGCTTGTGTGCATGAATGTTTCACCAAATATGTCAGCAAAAGCTCTGAAATCATATTTATAGTACAAGGACTTGGTTATTTTGAACTTAAAAGAGTCATTTTAAAATGTGGAAAAGAGCTGTATGAAATTTCTTCAAAAATTCTCCTTTTATGTTTTAGAGGAAATAGGAGTTTGGAACAACATGAGGGTGAGTTAATAATGAATTTTCATTTTTGGGTGAAGTATTCAGTATTGTTATTACATGTTTAGTATCATATATGTGATGCCAGACCACAAAACCAGTAATAAGGGTAAATTTTTTGAAATTGAAATTGTATGGTGTGTTAGGATAGAACAATATTTGGCCGAGATACAATTATTTGCAAAACTGGAATCTGAGGGTGCAAAAAAATCAAAATATTGAGAAATTCACCTTTAAAGTTGTCCAAATGAAGTTCTTAGCAATGCATATTACTGATCAAAAATTAAGTTTAGATATATTTACGGTAGGAAATTTACAAAATATCTTCATGGAACATGATCTTTACTTAATATTTACTTTAATACTACCAATACTACTTTAATATTTACTCTAATACTTTAATATTTGAAGACTATAGTCTCTATATATTCTAATGATTTTTGGCATTAAAGAAAAATCAATTATTTTGACCCATACAATGTATTTTTGGCTATTGCTACAAATATACCCATGATACTTAAGACTGGTTTTGTGGTCCAGGGTCACATATTTATTTGCATGAATGCTTAATCTTTTTTTAAAAATGCTGAATTAAGTCCAGACGTTTTACAGACCTCCCTAACTGAAATAAATATTGTAAATGCTGCATGTAGTATGTTTCATATTTCATGATATTACAACACAAGCTGTACAAATCCTGGAATTTCCCAACTACTGATCTCCTGTATGTTAGCACATCACCCATGACCGAGATTACAGGCATTAGAGGTTGTTTTCTGCTCCTGTGGCCATACGGGCCCAGAGCTCTGCTCCTTCAGCACACTAATATGGTTAATTAGCTGCTCAGCAAGATACAGGGAGCAGGAACATCAATTCTGGCCTGTGCTCATAACATCATACACAAGCCTCTTTCACAGTCAAGTGGGAAAGACTTGTTCGTATTCAAAATATAATTGAATTTCAGAGCCGGAGAGGGAAAATAAACTGAAAACAGAATTGGATTTTCTTCCATATTAAGAACATGGGACCAAGTTGCCTCATGTTTCCAATCAATCAGCAGCAATAATTAATGCATTTACTGTATGTGCCAAAGAGATGATGGCTTTAGAATTAGAGGGTTAAACAGAGAGTTCACGCAAAATAAAAATTATGTTATCATTTAGCGTCATTCCTAACCTTTAATAAATTATAAGATATTTTTTCTCCATACAATTTTATTTTGACCCCATTAACTTTCAAAATATATTCTTAAAAGTCATACAGATTTGGAATGATATGAGGATGAGTATAAATGTTGACATATTTATTTATTTTGTGTATTTATTTGGTAACACTTTACTTAAAGCCTTAATGTATAATGCATTATAAGAGTTGTTTTAATGCATTTATTATGCATTGTAATGTACCTTATAATGCATTGTATGATTTTAAGAACAATTATAACCACAGTTATAATACATTAAAATACTAATCTATTCACTGTTACACCTGTAGAAAGTAAAATGGATTAAAACACGTGACAAACTAACCTTCAAATATTATGGCTGTTTATTAGTACTTATAAAGCACATATTCTGCATATACCTAAACTTAACAACTACCTTACTAACTATTAATAAGCAGCAAATTAGGAGTTTACTGATGCAAAAGTCATAGTTAATGGTTTTTCACAGAGAGAACTGGACCTTAAAATAAAGTGGGACCAAAAGATATAATTCATTACAATGTACACAATGAATACCTTAATAATGTGTTATACATAAAGGCTTTAAGTAAAGTGTTATCTTTTATTTATTTATTTTTTAACTATTCCTTTAAATATCTCACAATATTCTCACAGGTAAAAATACAGTATGATAAATCAATACACAAAACCTGTTCTCAGTTTTTCAGTAATATTCAACTTCAGTCAATTCCGTGAAACCAAACCATGAAAAATGCAAATACTCTCAAATTCATAATTTATTCATTAGCAGGAGGGCATTAGTGAGATGCTAATAGTTATGACTATTTTTAAGAGTGGACTCTAAGTGGGAAAAATCAATGAGTATTTTATGGCCAGCTGATGCGCTAATATTTTAGAGCTTCTCTATAAATATGATTTTATTGTCAAGTTACATGTGCTGTAATGCTTGGTTCAATATAGAATGATTTTTTTTACTGTATTAGGTAATTTACAGGTTTTTACTAAAGCGTTTTTCTCTTTTTTTCCATTGTGCATATCAGCTGGCCTATTGCACTAATTCAGAGTATTTATTCTCATCCACGTCTTGCTCATCATGCTCAGTTGGTGTACTTTGGCTATTATCCAAGTCTCACAAGTCTACATCCCTCACAAAGACCTCGAGCCATGCCCACCAGCGTTTATACTGCCCTACAGTCTCAAACCACAAAGACACCAACTAAAGAGAAAAGATTTTTGATTTAATTATGAATGATCTTATATCAATTTTCACACTCTGAGAATGTAAGCATAGCAGTGCCAAAGCCATTAGACTTGATTTGGCTCAAAACTCAGTTTTGACACAATGTACAGTTACTGTGTTTTGCTTATGTAGTAGTTTAGAATAATGTAGTTTTTAAGTCTATTCTACTGACATGATAGTCTTGCAATGTATTCATCTTAGTGTGATCATAATTAAATCATTTTCTCAGATAGCACAGGTTGTGCGTTTATACAATCTCTCAAACATTTAGCGTCATGGAAAAGCTGCATAGTAAGTTCATGTCACAACCAGAGCACAAAAACACATTTGATTTAATTAAATCCTGTGTATGCCATTCTCGGTTATACATCTAGTAATTAAGCTGTCATGCAGCAGTTGTATTGTGAGATGTATTGGTTGCTCATTGCAGCTTGTGAGATCTCTAAAATATAACTCTTGACTCATTTAGGTCACTCCAAGTGTTTGTTTGTATAACTACAGAGCTTGAAGTTCATCTGAAGGTCAAAGAAAAAAAAAAACTATAGATGAAGCTGCTAGTTGAATTAAATGAGACAAGGTGACCGAATGACTTAGAACTGTTTGTTTAGTGGGTTAATTGGATTTCAAAGTCCTTTGATAATGAAGCCAAAAAGAGCACCATCAAGTTACTGTAACACAGAATGACACAACCAAAGATAGTTAAAAAAATAAATAAATAAAATAAAAAAAAATAGACAAAGGAGGTACATAAGATGCATGCATATAGAAAGTGTCTTATCAAAATTTTTTATATGTAAAATATTTATTCATTTATTTATCACTATGTTACGGAGACACTTTGGCCTATGTATAGATCTTGTATATTTTATAAAAACCTTTATTACAATATTTACATTTACTATTACATTACTATTTACTATTAATATTACTAATATTATTTTTAATATCACTTTATTATTAAAATGCTATTTTATAAAATTATAAATATAAACATATATATTTGAAATATATATCAGTATGTTATGGAGTCTTGGACTTTGAAGAGACTTATGTGTACATCTTATATGATTTATTTAAAAAAAAGTGCATATTTTATATAATTAAATTTTATAAAATTTTACATATATTTGTGTGTATTTTATTATATATTATAAAAAGTGTTAATTAATATAAATATATTGTTGATATGTTTATGATGTATACAAAAAAATTAGGGAAAAGATCTACAAAAAAGAAAAAAATCTACAAAAAAATAAGCTCCTTGTAAACAATACAATCCAAATTTGACAATTCCTAAACAGTCCAAAATCGCACTCTCATCACTGTAAACAAACTCACTGCAGATGCTGTTGATAAAATACTGCATAACGCTGTTGACACACCCACAGCCACATAGCCACACCCCCTTTACTGCAGACACACCCAGATCACCCACAGTGCAGCGTCATCTCAGCAAAGAAACGCAGTGATGCTTATCAACAAGCTCAGCACCAGTGTCCCACTAACACACACATGCACAGCCCAACTGCACGATTATATAGTCCTGCCACCAGAGGTGCTGAGTGTGGAGATAAAAATAGCACAGAGCATGCAGAGTGAGACCGACATTGAGAGAGAAGAAAAGCTAGAGACAGAGCAAAATAAAGAGTGATGCCCACCCGCAGCTGACGCATGCCAGTTGGGAAACGCCAGGTGAAAACAGTCACACATGGTTGCTGTCTTCTGGGGATCCTGTCCAGGATGTCAGTACTGGTTTCTGGTGATGTCCTATTTCAGGAAGCCTCGCTCTCTTCCTCTGAGGCTGAAGAACCTGCTGCTTCCTTTTTCTCACAGTCAGTCACTCCAGATGCCGAGGACAGAATAAAGTCGAAGATAAAGTCAGTCTGACTGCGAGGGAGGGATGGAGAGAAATGTCGTGCTCCATCCACACTTGTTCGTACTTCACAGGTGTGAGGCTGCACTCTCTTCTCTGCCAGAATAAACTCTGTCTCTCTAGCACGCTAAAACAATTAAAGGGGATATGGCTGACTTGGGACGGGGGCTGTCCTAAACAATGCAGATCCCTCCTTCGAAGCATTTCACTTCAGCCATCTGATCACTTTTGACCAATCGCTGCAGAGACGCTCTGGACCGTCCGACGGCTGATTGGTTTACGATGCAAGAAAAACATTCCAGCTATATAGCCATGCGGCAGAGATGCGTAATTGGATTTGACACCACACAGTGCATGTTTTCATGTCTGCTGGGTGGCAGAAGGGGAACTGAAGATGCGGTTTGTCAGGTGACTAGACTAATGTGTTTAAGAGCAGCTGTGTACCTGAGCTGACTGACATTCACAAACTTCTGATGTGTGGTTTTGGCTGATATAGGACTGTGAAACATGTCTCCCCTGGTTTCTGCAGGACTCTGTTCTTCTGAGGATGGCTACTGAAACCACGGGTAAATGATTTATGATTTCATGTCTAAGAATAAAATATTATCTCAGAAAGCTACCAGACTGTGACGTCAACCTGAGACTGGTTCAGCAGAATTGCCACCCCTCAGACTACAGCGGTCGTATTTATGGCCTTTGTGGATCTAAATCAAACCAGTTTGAAGAAAAGTTTCTTGGTTTTTGGTTCTGATGGAAAAATCACAGTTAAAAGCTCTTCAATATCTTACATGTTTCTCCTAGGCAGCTCAGTTGGACATTACTGCAGTCTCCTGCTTCTCAGATTTAATTTTTTTTTTTTTTTTGTCTGAGATACCTTATAATCTCGTCTCCTCTACACTGAAAATAATTGGCTTTGAAACAAATTTCACAAAAAATGGCTAGTAAATTTCACAAATAATTACAAAGCAGCAGCAAGTAACACATTGAATTAAAAAATGACATTTGAAGTAGAAGTAGAAAACAAACTCCATGAATCTTTATTTACAACATCAATATATATATATTATATATACATACATACATATATATATATATATATATATATATACACACACACACACACGTATATATATATATATATACACACACACACACACACACACACGTATATATATATATATATACACACACACACACACACACACATATATATATATATATATATATATATATATTTTTTTTTTTTTTTTTTTTTACAGTGTAGACTTCCTGAACAATAGCTGTTTTCATACACCCATATAATCCATTTATAACCAATCTGGTGACTTAATTGGACTGAAAAGCCTTCCTGTAAAAACCTCAGTCGATCTGAATGAAATTTCGATCTGACTGGAAGTTGGTGCAGATCTGAAATAATCTGATGAACAGAAAAAATTAAACATGTAAACTCTTGAATCCAACTGTTATCGAAATTGGATTCAAATACACTTTGTGCACATGTGCAGTGCTGTGATATGTGTTTACATAGTACATTTTACATCTAATGTGCAAATGTGCGTATTTATTTACGCCTCACGTCTTATAAACTGGTCAGTGGAGGAGTGCATATTTACTAAATATTTCCCATAAAGCTCTTCTGACATGCATGTCAGCATGTTGTCAGCAAGGCAAACAAGATAATTATACTCACGGTAGCTCCGTTAACATTATCCTGATGACTTTATCCAGTTTTGACTGTGCTGGTTGGGACATACATGCTGATGTTTTGTTCAGAATACATGTAATACTAAATGAGTAAGAAAATCAGATTGCTGTTTAGATTTCATATGAACAAAAGTTTCAGAATAAGAAACCAGACAGGATTCTCAAGCAAAAGAAAGAAATCTTTTTATGAATTCAAACATTTATCATCAAATGCTTCTGAGAACAAACTATCTGATATATACTGACCATATACATTTTATAATGATTTTTGTTTTGTTTTTGTTTTTTACATTTTGTACATTGTACACTTTTTTTAAACATGAAGAATTCTTATTGCTAGAAGTGCAAATTATTCTTTGGGCTAAAATCATTTTAGTTCCCTATCTGTCGCTCACTACGAGTTATGTCGTGACGACATAGGGGATTTACTTGGAAGCCCCAATCATCTCTGACTTTAAGAGAAAACGCCAATGAATATTGGCTAGTGGATTTTGCATACCTGAGCCACTCCCTGCCCTCACGGGTATAAATAGGCGGCAGGTGCATCCACTCATTAGATTTTTGCTTCGGAGCCGAGTGGATGAACGTGTTGATCTCCACAAAGCCTTTCATCATCTGTCTGGAAGCTGTTCTGGTTGGCGTTACGGTGCGAACAGCGGTGTCCCTGTCTGCAGCGATTCCCCTGGGCACTTCAACTAAAAGAGCAATTTCCTAAAAGAGCAAATCACGGTCGGTTCGCGTCTTTTTAAAGACGCCGTTCCGGCCATGTCCTCTTGGTTGCGGTCGTTTCCTATCCTCCGTCGACAGCCACGATCGTTGTCTTCAGTGTCTGGGCATCCAGCTCGCTTAAGCTGCGATCGTGGATGGTTTATGCGCTCGTTTTGAGCGTGTAACCATGACAGCGCTGCGATCGCGCCTCTCTCTCCTCCCGGGGATGAGAGAGGCTCCCTCTGTCACTACCCGCGCTGGCTTCTCTGCTACGAGCAGAGAACCATCGGCTAGTGCTCTGGGCGATCTGAGGATTACAGTGAGAGCTTTTCCGCCGGGCCAGTCCCCACGGACCTTTCACTTCTCCCGCAGCAGCTGTTCTGTGCGGCTCGCCGGTGATTCAGCTGTGCCGTCTTACGGCGCGCTCAGCGTTTCATTCGGCGCGCCGATAGAGGATCAGATGTCGATAGCTGCATCGGGGGATGGGCAATCGTCCTCTGAGGATGAAGATTCGGCGGGGCTGCCCCCCTCGGGGGTCGCGGCCGCCGCCGAATCGGACCCAGAGTTGACGGCCGTGCTTTCCCGGGCCGCCGCGAGCATCGGGCTGGAGGCGTGCACACCTCTCAGTCCCGAGTCCTCGCGGTGAGATGATTGGCTCCTCGGCACGGGCCGTGGCTCGCGACCACGCCCTGCCCTGGTCCCTTTCTTCCTGGAAGTGCACGAGGAGCTGATGAAGTTGTGGACGGCCCCTTTTTACGGCCAAAAGCGGCTCGTTTGTCTCCCCCATCTTCGCTACCCTCGATGGCGGGGCGGCTAGGGGGTACGTTGACATTCCCCAGGTGGAGAGGGCGGTTGCGGTGCACCTGTGCCTGCAAAACACCGCCACTTGGCGGAATCGTCCTCGTCTCCCGTCCAAAGCCTGTAAGCTGACAACCGCTCTCGCGGTCAAAGCTTACAGTGCTGCGGGCCAAGCTGCCTCTGCTCAGCATGCCATGGCTATCCTGCGAGTACACCAAGCCAAGGCATTAAAATGCACGAGGGTAGTACCAACCCGAGGTTGAAGCAGGACCTGTGCTCGACGACTGACCGTGCCCTACGGGCAACGGAAGTCACAGTGCAGTCCCTCGGGAAGGCGATGTCCACACTTGTGGTCCAAGAGCGCCATCTATGGTTCAGCCCTGCTGAGACGAGCGATGTCGACAGTGCGCTCTCGACACTCCTGTCTCCCAGGCTGGACTGTTCGGCGACACTGTCGAGGACTGTGCCCAGCAGTTCTCGGCAGTACAGAGGCAGACCGAGGCCATCCAACACATCTTGCCCCGGCGTGATGCGTCATCTGCCACCGCTCCGCTGCAGGGCAAGCCCCGGTCTGCTTGTCGCCGTGGGCGCCCTCCTGTGTCCCCCAGAGCCGCTCCGCCCCGTGCTGAGGTAACACCTAGGCCGGTGCGTTGAGCCTCTCGCAGGAGCACAGCGCCCCCTGTGTCCCAGCCGGCCCCTAAGTCAGCCAGGAAGGTGACAAAGCGGCCCTGACACAGGCAACCCGGAGATGTGGGAAGCTGCTCTTTTTTGGGAGATGGCGAGGACAGCGCCGCTCCTTCCCCCGGAGGAGGGCCGGGTGGAGAATCTTCTGTTTCTGTTCCGCCGCTGGCTCAAGGGCCAGCGGTACCCACATTGTCAAAGAAAGAGCAATTTCCTTTTCCTCCGGGTCCTCAGGCTCGCGGGTCGACAATGAGCGACGCGATGCCTGCTCACTCTCGCCCACGAGCCCCCTCTCTTTTGCCAGTAGCCAAGAAGTTGCGGTTGGGAGACGCAATGCCTCTCCACGCATCTCTGGCCAGTCCCTCCGGGGATGCGGGGAGTTCTGCTGTGATTGGTCAGAACGCGATGCCTTCTGGGCTATCCAGCTCAACTCCCTGCCGCTGCACCACCGCGGGTATGTCGATTGTTCCCTTGGTGCCACTCGCACGGAGTTTGGGGGCGTGACTTGCGCTGCACAACCCGTCCCGCTGGCTCATTCGCACAATCCGACTCGGCTATGCGATTCAGTTCGCCAGGCAACCTCCCAAGTTCAGCGGCGTTCTCGAGATTTCGGTGGCAGACCGAGACGCACCTGTCTTGCGTGAGGGGATTGCTGTCCTCCTGGCAAAGGATGCAATCGAGCCGGTCCCTCCAGCCGAGATGAGGCAAGGGTTTTACAGCCCCTACCTCATCGTACCCAGGAAAGGCGGTGGCCTTTGGCCAATCCTGGATGCACCTAGTCCCAGGATTGGTTTGCAGCGGTCGACCTGAAGGACGCTTACTTTCGTGTCTCGATATGGCCTCGACACAGGTCGTTTCTACGGTTTGCGCTCGAGGGTCAGGCAGGGAAGTACAGTGTTCTCCCCTTCTGGCTGTCCCTGTCCCCCCGTGTCTTTACGAAAGTCACGGAGGGCGCTCTTGCCCCGCTATGGGAAGTGGGCATCAGGATCCTCAACTATCTCGAGCATGGCCCGCGTGCGAGAACAGTTGTGTGATGACAGGGACCCAGTGCTCCGGCACTTAGCCAGCTGGGGCTTCAGGTCAACTGAGAAAAGAGCAAGCTCTCCCTCATGCAGAGAATCTCTTTTCTCGGTGTGGAGTTAGACTCGGTGAGTATGATGGCGCGTCTCACTAACGAGCGTGCCCAGTCCGTGCTGAACTGCCTGAGTTCCTTCAGAGGCAGGACGGTGGTACCACTGAAACCCTTTTCAGAGGCTCCTGGGGCATATGGCATCCGTAGCCGCAGTCTCGCCGCTCGGATTGCTTCATATGAGACCACTTCAGCACTGGTTACACTCCCGAGTCCCGAGATGGGCATGGCGCCGCGGTACACTTTGTGTGAACATCACACAGGAGTGTCGCCGCTCCTTCAGCCCCTGGACGGACCTTGCCTTTCTACGGGCCAGGGTGCCCCTAGAACAAGTGTCCCGGCATGTTGTTGTCACAACAGATGCCTCCAGCACGGGTTGGGGCGCTACATGCAACGGGCAGGCACCCTCGGGGCTCTGGACAGGGCCTCGACTGCTTTGGCACATCAACTGCCTGGAGCTGTGGGCAGTGCACCTTGCCTTGCGGCAGTTCCGGCCACTGCTTCTAGGCAAGCACGTGTTGGTCCGTACAGACAACACTGCGGCTATCTCGTACATCAACCGGTTGGGAGGTTTACGATCTCGTCGCATGTCACAGCTCGCCCGCCATCTCCTCCTCTGGAGTCACACGCAGCTCAAATCGTTGCGTGTCCACATTCCGGGGGAGCTCAATCGTGCAGCCGATGCGCTCTCACGACAGCTCACGTTCCCCGGAGAATGGCGACTCCATCCCGAGACGATCCGGCTGATCTGGAGTCGGTTCGGGGAAGCTCAGGTAGACCTGTTTGCTTCCCGCGAGTCCTCCCACTGCCAGCTGTACTTTTTCCTGACCGAGGGCCCCCTCGGCACAGACGCACTGGCACACAGCTGGCCTCGGGCTCTACGCAAGTATGCGTTCCCCCAGTGAGCCTGCTTGCACAGACACTGTGCAAGGTCAGGGAGGACGAGGAGCAGGTCCTGTTGGTCGCGCCGTACTGGCCCACCTGGACCTGGTTTCCCGAACTCATACTCCTCGCGACAGCCCCTCCCTGGCGCATTCCTCTGAGGAAGGAACTCCTTTCTCAGGGGCTCGGCACCATATGGCACCCGCGTCCAGGTCTGCGGAACCTCCATGTGTGGCTCCTGGATGGGACGCGGCAGACTTGAGTGGTCTACCACGGGCTGTGGTAGAGACCATCACTCAGGCTAGAGCTCCTTCAACAAGGCAAGCCTATGCACTGAAGTGGAGTCTGTTCGCAAACTGGTGTTCTTCTCGTCGAGAAGACCCCCGAAGGTGCACGATTGGAGTAGTGCTTTCTTTCCTGCAAGAAAGGTTGGAGCGTAGGCTGTCACACTCCACCTTGAAAGTGTATGTGCCTGCTATTGCGGCCCATCACGATGCAGTGGACGGCCGGTCCCTGGGAAAGCACGAACTCATCGTGAGGTTCCTGAGGGGTGCCAGAAGGTTAAATCCTCCTAGGTCACCCCTGATGCCCTCCTAGGATCTTTCTGTCGTCCTGGCTGGACTTCAGAGGGGTCCCTTTGAGCAGCTGGACTCAGTCGAGCTGAAATTTCTGTCAGCTAAGACAGCGCTCCTGACCGCGCTCACTTCCATCAAGAGGGTCGGGGACCTCCAAGCATTTTCGGTGAGCGAAGAGTGCCTTGTGTTCGGGCCGGCCTACTCTCACGTTGTCCTGAGACCCCGGCCTGGATACGTGCCTAAGGTTCCCACCACGCCCTTCCGCGATCAGGTGGTGAACCTGCAAGCACTGCCCTCGGAGGAGGCAGATCCAGCCTTGGCGTTGCTGTGTCCCGTAAGAGCACTGCGCATATACGTGGACCGCACCCGGAGCTTTAGAAGCTCTGAGCAGCTCTTTGTTTGCCATGGAGGTCAGCAGAAAGGGAAGGCTGTCTCCAAGCAGAGGTTGGCCCACTGGATAGTGGATGCCATCGCCTTGGCGTACCAATCTCAAGGCGAGCCGTGCCCCCTGGGGGTGAGGGCTCACTCCACACGGAGTGTTGCCTCCTCCTATGCGCTGGCGCACGGCACCTCTCTGGCAGACATCTGTAGAGCTGCGGGCTGGGCGACACCGAACACCTTCGCGAGATTCTACAGTCTCCGCGTTGAGCCAGTTTCTTCCCGTGTGTTGGGTAACAGGTAAGTGGCGGGAAGAGCTGGCCGGTGTCACGCTTGCTGCGCCATTCCCCCTCACCCGGGGATACGAGCGCCTTTTTCCTCCACCAGTTCAGTTCCCCGGACGGCGAACCCTGGTGGAGTTCCTCCAGCACCCCCGGCAGTCAGACTGGGCGGAGCAGTCTGACGCCAGGCCCAGTACTGGTGTTAGCTCGCCCGGGTCTCCGGTCAGCCCCTGTACTGGGCTAGGTGTCCGTATGGCTTGATTCCCTTCGGGTAATCCCATATGTGTATTCTTCCACGGTAAGGTTTCCCTCACAGTAAACCCGTGTCTTCCCTTGACAGAGCCTCTGTCAGGCCCTGCTGGCAGCTCTCCTCCCTACCCTAGGTAGGATCTGCCCCAGGGTCCAGTCGTATGTAGTACTGCCCCAGACCTGGGTCAGTCCATATCAGTGTCTCCACATGTTACCTCCCTTCGGGCAGGATGTGGCCTCCGTAGCGCCCTTCTCCGGAAGGCTCGCTTCCTCGTCGTTACTGCCAAGCTGTAACAACAAATAGGAAAGACTTGAAGCTATCTTTCATTGAAGGTCGAAATCCCTTCCGACTTCTGTGGGAAAAGGAACAGCGGCTTGGCTATCTCCAGCAGCGATGTACTCAGTGGTCCCTGCGGGCACCAAGGTTAGCGAATTTGCGCTGGGGCGATGGGAAGGTTGCGACCTTTGCATGGCATTTGTCTGTCACGCGCTCGCTTGTCAGCATCTGCATGCCACAAGGTTGTGACGGGGTTCAGGTTGTGGCGCTTTCCATAGGACCCCTATGTCGTCACGACATAACTCGTAGTGAGCGACAGATAGGGAACGTCTCGGTTACGTACGTAACCCTCGTTCCCTGATGGAGGGAACGGAGACGTTATGTCCCCATGCCACAATCTTGAACCATCGCTGGTTGCCAGGGACTCGTTCTCGGCTCCTCAGCGTAAAACCTAATGAGTGGATGCACCTGCCGCCTATTTATACCCGCGAGGGCTGGGTGTGGCTCAGGTATGCAAAATCCACTAGCCAATATTCATTGGCGTTTTCTCTTAAAGTCAGAGATGATTGGGGCTTCCAAGTAAATCCCCTATGTCGTCACGACATAACGTCTCCGTTCCCTCCATCAGGGAACGAGGGTTACGTACGTAACCGAGACGTTACTATGCTTAAATGGATAGTTTACCCAAAAATGAGAATTCTGTCATTAATTACTCACGCTCATGTCGTTCCAAACCTGTAAGACCTTTGTTCATCTTCGGAGCACGAATTAAGATATTTTTGATGAAATCCGAGAGCTTTCTGACCCTCCATAGACAGCAATGCAACTGAAATGTTCAAGGCCCAGAAATGTAGTAAGGACATCGTTAAAATAGACCATGTGACATCAGTGGTTCAATCATAATTTTATGAAGCTACAAGAATACTTTTTGTGCACAAAGAAAACAAAAATAATGACTTTATTCAACAATTTCTTCTCTTCTGTGTCAGTCTTTAATGCGTGTTCATGAGAGTATCACGACACGTGTGTGATGCTGCTGCCGCAGACGCCGGTGTTCTGATGTAGAACGTCCATCTCTCTTAGTACATCGTCTGTATATTCTGGTTCATATAAGCAAGGCTAGGCAAAAAATTGCAAGTCATCCTCTCTGTAGAAATCTTCAGACATGTTTACAAAGACCGTTTTATGTACAGCGTGTGTCTTCCTCTGCTTGTAAACAAGGTGCAGCGCATCAGGGTTCTACGTCAGAACACCAGCTCTTGCGTCAGCAGCACTATTTTAACGATGTCCTTACTATGTTTCTGGGCCTTGAACATTTCAGCTGCATTGCTGTCTATGAAGGGTCAGAAAGCTCTCGGATTTCATCAAAAATAGGTCTTATAGGTTTGGAACGACATGAGGGTAAGTAAGTAAAGAGGCTTTCTGTAAATTTTAGTAAAGGTATTACTACAACAACAACAACAACAACAAAAATAAGCATAAGCATGAGCATCAGGCATGTTCACATTGATTGTTATATGTGATGCATTACTAATTTATCAGTAAAATCTTGTGTATGACAAATAAAACATGGGTTGAAGTTTAGAGTATTTATGTATAGACACTATGTATGTTGTACTGTATCTTGATGCTCATACTTCTGTTTTAGGGCCTTGTAAACAGAAGGATCTCTGTTTCATATTCAGCACAAATGTCCATCTCTTTATGTGTCTGCATCTGAGACAGGGAGTGGCAGGATGATACTGCATTAGCCCCTGGCTGCTGCCCAAGAAACTCCACACCAAAATCAATTTAGGCACTTGAGAAAAACAGAATGTGCCCTGCCACCATCTTTGCCTACGCTTCTTCTGCCAAGCTTCTGCAAAGACCTGCCATCTTCTGCCATTATGCACCACAAATTCTGTCAACATTGAAAAGGTAATTCATCCTCCATGTGATTTATACGTATATATTAGCATGCATTTGTTGCCACATCTTCAGTGCGATGATTCCGATGAACTAACCTTCTGCTCGTAGAGTGGAAAGTTTGAGTATTGAAGAAATTGAAAACACTGTTGTAAAGTTTCTACTGATAAGCAGATGCTTTTAATCTAATGCAAATAACATTTCATTATTGACAGAGATTGTGCTCCTGGAGCAACCTGTTGCTTTGGCTCAATTGACTTTATAAAGGGAAGACGTCATCTTCAGTCCAGCATGAATGAAAACAAGGCTGCTAGAGGAATGAGTTTTCAATATTTTCATTCAAAAAAACATCTATCTGTAGACAGTCACCAGCATTAAGAAGCTGTAGTTTGTCATGGAGAGTATTCAGTGCATGCACAGTGAGTTTGAGAGGTACTGCTCACTTTTCTCAAAGTGACTTCAAAAATTAATTTCGTAAAACACTTTTTAAAACATCATGTGCCCCAAACTACTTGTTTCAATCTGACACTGAAGTTTCAATCTTGTTTCAATCTGACACTAAATTTAAGGTTTAAATAATTGTTTTCAGATTTTTACTATGTGAACCAAGATAGGAAGGTCAGAGTAATTTCCCACACATTTAAAGGCATGTTTTGATGTTATAAATTATAGTATATGAATGACATGAAAGTGGAGGGAGGTGGAGAGAGAGAGTGAATGACATTAGGACTTGAGTCACATGACATGTCCCAGAGAGAGAGAGCTTCTTTTTTTTGGTCCAATTTGATATTCTTACAGTATTAAATTTATGTATCATCCTTTGTGAAAGAAGAACACTTTAGCATACTTTTAAAAACAGTACTTGTTATTGAAAGATTATACTTTTAGAGAATATTCTTAAGTGTGAACTAATTGTAATGATTTCAGACACAACTGAATGTTAATTGTAATGCAATGAAAATTTATTATAGTTTAAATTTACATTAAATCCAAATAGTTGAATTTTAGAATGTTTTCTGGCTCTGTTGAATAGAACTTAATTACATTTTTATTTTTTTAATTTGATTAATTACAATTTTGCAGAGGCTAATAATTTCAAGCTTTCGAGACTTTCAACCAGCATAACAAAAAATGTTTTTGAACCAAATCACCTACTCTGCCTTTAAGTCATGAAGTCATTAAAAAAAGTCATGAAAGTGTACTCTCTGTATGTACAATTATGTAGCCTTTTATTTAATTAATATTATATTATCTGCAAGTATGTTTTTAAAAATATTCTCTTTCACATCAATACAATTAAGTGCACTTTTGTGATAATTTGATCCATTTACGAGTGTGGTAGCTTGAAACAAACAGTCTAATATGTTCCTGTAACATTTCTGAAAGAAAAGATAAAGAATGGGGTAACCAACCCTTCTCATGAAGAACTACCATTCTGCAGATTTCAGCTCCAACCCCAATCAAACACTCTTGAACCAGCTAAACACGTGTTCAGCTTTTCTTGGAAATTACAGGCCGGGGTGTTAAAGCAGGAGCTGAGGTCTCCATGATTGTAGCTCTCAAAGAAGTTATGTATTTCTGGTTCATTTAAATCTACCATAAGATCACAAGTTAATTCAGTGTAAAATACAGACTTTGACCACATGCAGTAATGATAATCATGTATAGAGATGATTTAAACTTACTCCAAATTCAGCACACTCTATATTACTGAAGGTGAATTGTGAATGAATTCTAAGTTGATCAGGAACTGATTGGATTGTAAAGAGTAAGCGTTACTGTGTAATGAAGATGAGTGTTCGGAGGCAAAGGGTTGAAAAAAGTAAAGTGTTTTGAGCATCTTCCAGCAGTGCATGCTGCTGCTTCTGTATGAAGCTGATACTCTGTTACTGCATTTGTATGACGCGGCACGTTTTTGCCGAATCTGCAGCTCCTGTAGGAAGCACTGAGAAGATGAGCACTGATGGGCTGTATGCAACATCCCATCCCACAGGAGACCATCTGTGAGATACTTTGAGACCACTACAGTTGACAGTCCATTACCTGGTATCGTGGTAGTCTAAAATATGTTTTGTTTTATAAAATATGTTTTTTGTTGAGAAACATATTTGATACATCATGCTTTTATGGCTCATATAGTATGACATAGGAGAATATGGTGCAGTTGCTGATATTTATATGATCAAGAAGTAAGATAATAGCTTGTAAATCAATGATATCTTCATAACAGTATATCAGAGTACTTACATAAAAAGCATATAAATATCAGTTGTCACTCTATATGTCCCAATAATATGGTTTAGTAAGATGATATTTAAATGCTTAGTTTAGGGTCCAAGCTCTGGAGGGCAAAATATGCAATGAAGTGAAATAAACATTCCTCAAAAGCCTGATGTATCATCTTTATACTTTTTTATGTGATTTTTGTAAAAAATTATATATTGATAATCAAGTGAATCTAAGTTGCTTCAATCCAGTAAGTGTTCATCTTGAAATACTGCTAACAGTATAAAAGTTATTTTTACTCTTAATTTATAAAAATCATTAAAGTTTTCACAGTAAAAAAGACATGAACCACGACCTGAAGGGAGATGTTTTTTGGTAGCACTTTTAAGATTTACTATTAAGAGTTTCCCTTCAGTAAACTCCTAATTTATAGTAAGTAATGTAGTTGTTGTAGTAGTTAAGTTTAGGTATATGGGCTCAGTTTAAGGGATCTAGAATATGGTCACGCTTTATAAGTATTAATATACAGCCAATATGCTTTTACTTGCTAAAACTGTATCAGCAGGTTTTACAGCAAAGTTTTAATCATGATGATAATTTAGAGGCCTTAGAAATTTGCATTTTAAATATGATACAGTAGGCTTTATGGGGTCATAGGCCTGTTTTTGTTGCGTACGTGGTACATCATACTTCACTCATCTAATTTAGCCCAGCAGGCACAAAACAGGCTCACAACGTCATAAGACGTTGATATTTGGTTAAATTTCGGTTGCGACATCGGGTGACCAAAATTCAACGTAAATTCAACGTCTAATGTCAATGTTAAATTGATGTCCAATACCGACGTCAGCTGACGCTGAGATTTTGTTGTTTTTAGGTTGTGCAACCAAAATCCAACGTTAAGTCAACGTCAAATATTGACGGCAACCCGATTTTCATCTTCAACCAAAATGCAACGTCTGTCCGACGTCATGTCCAACGTCAACCTGACGTTACATAGACGTCTGGTGCCTGCTGGGAGTCCTCATGTGGCTTAATGTGGCAGTTTAATAATTCTACACCTAAATTCCATCATAAATATGTGTGGGTACAAAAATGTTGTGGCCTAATCACTGACAAAACTGTATCCTTATTGTCCTGTGACTGCACTGACAGGGTTAAAAAAAAATGTATGAATCAATCCACTGTTGACTCTTTTTCCATGAACTTTGAGAACAAGGTTGGCATGCTTGGAATACTTGGTTTGTTTTGCAAATTAGACCCAGAGAGAGGGCAATTGTTCAATCACAAATGACTTAATCTTGTTAATGAGGGTTTTCTTAAGGTAATTCCAAACGTACACTAGAATATAGTGATGTATACTGTGTAAGACAAAATATATTTAACTGAGCGCAATAAGGCCATTCATTACTATCTCCCAGACATATCATAGGAAATGTTTAATCCAGAGGACATCTGAAAACAATTGCAAGGAAAAAATATAGTAGAAAACGCATGAGAAATGTGAGGGTAATGATTACTACAGTGTTGTAAATTAGCTAATTATAATTCATTTTACAGCTAATTGAATTGCTGAGGGAAAACAGATGTTTGCCAGGGGAAATCCAGGATGCTGGAGGTTATGTGATGTTATTCATTGTAACATTAACCACAAGATGAACCCATGTGTTTCGGAAAGAGGTCACAATGATGTTTGACTTCTTTAAGGCATGTGATCTGGTTACATTTAACTTTTATATTAAAACAGGCATGTTAAAAATAAGCATTTTCCCAGAGGAACTTTTCACAACAATTGAATTATTGATAAACAGCAGAGTCTGACAGATTAGTTCTGGCCGAGAATGACCTGCAGTTGAACATTTTACTTCCTTTACTTCCCCTCTACAATTCAAAGACTTGCTTTGCCTTAAAGAAATTATGGATTATTCTGATGTTTTTAGCAGCTGTTTGGACTCTCATTCTGACGGCACCCATTCACTGCAGAGGATCCATTGGTGAACAAGTGATGTAATGCTAAATTTCTCCAAATCTGTTCTGATAAAGAAACAAGCTCATCTACATCTTGGATAAACTTTCCAGGTAATTTTCCTTTTTGAGTGAACTATTCCTTTAAACTAAAAACAAACCCAGAGGGAACACAGTGGTCTATTTGACTCTGCTTACTCATTCAAACATAATATTTATTTGATGAGCATCGTTGCATGCCTATATAGCTGTCTTCCTTCACAGTGAAGGAATTCAATTGTGTGTTTGCTTATATCATTCATTGCTTTTTGACTGAGCAGAGACAAGACATTATGCTGTTCCCTGATGATATTTTGAATGTTTTTTGAAGCTCTCTTGCATCTCATTTTTACATTTTATGCATTTTTAATCTTAGATTTCTCATGTTTTGCTGAGTCACATCAGTGCAAAACTGTATATCAACCAACAAAAAATCATCAGGGCAATTGAGGCGCCAGGCCTGCATTTGAGTGCATACTTATTAGTGATGAAACATGCTGCTGCCTCTCTTTAATAAATAAGTCTTAAACTCAGCAATTATTCATTTATACAGTATAACTTAGTGCAGATATTTTGATTATGGCTCTATAAATTTAATGTCATAACTCTCCTAAAAATATGTCATGTCATAACTCTCATCAAAACAAATGACCACCAATACTTCTAGTAAAGTATTAGCACAGTTTTATTTTCTATGCAAAATGGTTTTAGTCTTGAAGGGATATAAACATGGTAAACAGAAGCTCAACCATGCTTACTTAATGCAGAAGAACCAATGAGGTTGGTTCTCATGTCACTTTTGATGCTATTTACTATATTTGCTTTGCTTTGTGTGTTAATCAATTTTATGCTAGTAAAAGCCTAAATTAAATCTGCTTATCATATAAAGTGATTGTGTCTCTTCAGACGACTTGACTTAAACTGCTCGGTTCATATGAATTACTTTTACTTTATGAAGTTTTGGTGGAATGGACAGAAATCCCTCAAATGTTTTTGAAAATATTTTTATTTGTGTTTAAAAGATGAACAAAAGTCTTGTGGGTCTGTAATGACATGAGGGTCAGTATATGATAAAAGGAGTTTTGGGTGGACTATCCTTTTAAAAAAAAAACATGTTGAAACAATATAAAACTGCAATGATCATTCTTAACAAATGACAAACATGAACAAACTGCATTAACAAACATGAACAATGCTAGTTTACATTCATATTGGAGTAGGGCAACATCCCACAGGATACTGGCTGAATGCCACAAAGCTACAGCCAAACTAAAGCAACCTCTGAACTGAATCAGTGTCTGTGTGACCCAGACTCAACTCAAACTGTGAGCCATGACTTGTGAGCTTCTCAAAGTTGGAATTTATGGCAGTATTGCCATTTAAAGACCACTTGTATCCAAGGCCAACGAGCAAAGATGTGTAACCTGATATAAAGAACACAATACCTTGATTTCAGGACAATATATCAAGAGTTTCATGAATACTAAGTGTCACCAGCTCCAAACATGACTGCATCATTATGGGGCATTTTGAAGCACTGAGTGCAGTAATTTCCAGCAGTGCAGTAACCCAGTACACCAGGACATTTAAAAAAGAATAAAGCTGTTCTGATTGGTTGTTCAGAATTTTATAAATCTCACAGTGCAATGTGCTTATCTTGATCTTTTCAGTCTCATGATCGAACTGCAAATTAATATTTATTATTTTAATGAACATCCAATAGATATTTTACACTAAATTGAATTTAAAATGCAAAAACAACCCTTTTTAGCTGCAAAATGATAACACCACACTATTCATGATTGATGCATGATGAGGTCATGTGACAATATTGCTGAATCAAACAGATTAAAATTCCATTTTGGTGCTGTCAGAGGAGCAGAAATGACACACTGCACATTTACAAACCTGAATAGACAGCTTTAATGGTTTCTTAAAAATGATTTAGGCTAATTTTATTAGCTCCACTTTTTGTGAATCACTCAGTTAATTAAGTTCAGAAAACCACAAGTAAAGGCATTCACTGTTTATAAATCATTTTAAGTAAACTCACAAAGTTGATTGTGCAGTTTTGGACCATTTCTGAAAAAAAGCACTTTAATTATTTTTAATTTCAATATGCAATTATGAAAAACAATATCTATTCAGTGACTCAGCATCTTCTTGTTTTGTTGACCAGGCTACAGGGAGTTGATTTATATTGTATGATCGCCTTCTAGTGGAGAAACACCAGCAATTCATCAACCATCACGTGGTCAATGCAGGAAGATATGACAACAAACTATTATCCACAAAGAGTAACAAGAGCAAACAAATGTATAATTACTGTATATGAAATGGTGCTTTTGATTGTTCCAAAAAACATTACAAACAATGTTATATAGAAGTATATATAATATTGGTTATTTGTACAATATAAAGCATCCTTCTGCTGGCCTGGTTTAATTTAATTATAAGACAATGTTAAATGTACAAATCATTTTGATAAAAAAGTAATCAAGTAAAATGGAACTGTGTTATAGTTTAGGCATTCTGACTATAATGTTAACATTGTTTATTAACCTTGTGTTAATTAGGGGCTTTTTGGCCCATTTCCCTCCAGCTCTTCCATACGAGGTAGTTTATAGCCATTAAACTGGCCTACTCCAGCATCCTTGCCCATAGCAATCAGCATAGTCACATTTCCTGATGGGGAAAATGACATTAATCAGTGGGCATGAGCTGTCTGAATTGTATCATAAAAGAACTGTGAGAAATTAACTTTTTTAAAAAAAAAAAAAAAAAAAAAAAAGAGCTCACAAAGAATAGCTGAAGCGAAATCACTGGGTGATGGTTGTTACCTGTTCGATATGAGGTTAAACATTTCCCTGTCAGAGTGTTTATGATATTGGTGGCAGTAACCGCAGAATGAAGTCCAGCATGATACGTCAACTTGGGTTCATCGAGATTAGCACAGTCACCCACAGCATACACACTGTCAAAGCCTTCTACTTGCAGGTGCTGGTTTACCTTCAAAGCACCACTCTGCCATACATGCAGCTCAAACACGAGAAAAAAATCAAATATAAACACACAGAGAGAGAGAGAGAGAGAGAGAGAGAGAGAGAGAGAGAGAGAGAGAGAGAGAGAGTGAGTGAGAGTGAATGTGGGTGAATAATCAACCAGTTAAATGAGGTTATATAAGGTCACTACAAAAATTGTGTGATATAAAATATACATATAATATTCTCTGAGCTTTGCAACTGCACAAGTACCAGGGTTCTGTGCCAATGAGAAAGTTTAATAATACATGATCATTCTGTATGAATTAGCCATAAATATGTTATCATACACACAAAATATGGTGTAATCCAAAAACTTTCACATATATTGATAATCAGTGTTTGAAATGCCACCTATAGAAATGATTTCATTTGCATAAATTCTATTTAATAAAAAAAAAATGTTATGGACTATGGAGAATTGTCAGGGATTCGTCACAGTCACTCCAGTCACCATCCAGGACCATCACCTGATCACAGTCACCTGAATACTGATCACCCACACCTGCTGTCACCAATCAAGCCACACTAGAAACACTCACACATCCCAGCGTCTCTCTGTTCACCTACATGGACTGCTCTGGACTCCCTATGTGTTACTCACTTGAGAAAGACCTACCCTTTGATTCTCCACTGATCCTCCAATGACTCCATTGTTCCTGCTCCAAGATCTGAATCCTTCTTTGTGCTGATTACTCACCTGCCTTTGCCTCTCCCGTTCCAGTTTCCTGAATCCCTTCAATAAACCATCCTGTTTGTCACTCACCTGTTGTTTCTGGCCTTGTTTTGTGACAAGAATGAATACAATTATTTTATTTTTTTCTCTTTTCTAGAAATACTTTAAGCATTTAAAGACATTTGTCTAAACAGTTTATGGGGCTTCTTATTTTGAATTTATGTCTGATTTATTGTTTATTTGTTTGTCTTATGGATTGAGCTTTGTTGGTTTTCAGTTATGTTTTGGGTTACATCAGTGTGTTAATTGTTTCTTTGTTTCCATTCCTTCAAAACACAATTGTTTCACTCATTTGTCAATGCTCTTACAGTTATGTTGGACACAAACTATTGGCAAAAGTGAATTACCCTTTTATGTAGCTTATTGTCCAAAATTAAGGTGAGACAGTTAGTTACAATCTGTACTGTTAACCTATCAGAACCTGTAGAAATGACGTCAACTGATCTGGGTATTTTATATGAAATACTTCTGTCAATACTGTTATCAAGTTATGCTAGACTCCATCTAAAATTGTTTACATTAATGTTTTCTCCAACGCATGTTGGTCATAATTACTGGCACCCCTACAAATTATTATGAGTAAAATATCTCTGAAGTATATTCCCATTCATATTTACATTTTTTTTTTTTTTTAGCAGGAGCATGAAACTGTCCAGCTATGGCTTTCTGAGTATACATATGAGGAAACACAAAGGCCAAATTCCCTTAATCATCCATCACAATGAGAAAAATCAGAGAATATATTTCTGATGTGCAGCAAAAGATTTGAGCTTCACAAAATAGAAAGTGACTGTAAGAAAACAGCTAAAGCGCTGAAAATCCTAATTTCCACCATCAGGGGAATAATTTAAAATTTCCAATCAACAGGAAATGTTACAAATCTGCCTGGAAGAGGATGTGTGTCTATATTGTCTTAAAGCAAGGTGAGAAAGATAGTTTGAGTGGCCAAAGACTCTCCAGGGATCAAAGTTTTAGAATTGCAGAAAATAGTTGAGCCTTATGGTCAGAAAAAAATAAAAATAAAATAAACAGCACTTACAGCACCACCACACGTTGTTTGGAAGGGTTTCAAGAAAAAATCCCTGCTCTCTGTTCTCATCCAAAAACAAACTCCAGCATATTCACACAAGATGGGATTGGTGCACACATGGCTATTTCCCATCACTATGACGTTATGGTATGCTGACAAACTGTTACACATTGGAGTCTTTTACAGTAAGTCTTATTAGTACTATAATGCGGCTTAAACCCAACTGTATCATATTTGATACACAAATTTCTAAAGCCTGTAAATTATCAATCAAAACTTTGCTGGAAAAACCTGTTGCAATCTACAACGTGTCTTTTGTCATCTGATTGATATTTTATACTTTTTTAACAAGTAAAAGGTGAACTAATGTAATTGTAAAACCATCTATTCTGACTATTATTTCTTACGTCAGACTTTACAGGGGTATTTAACCCCACTTCAAGCTGAATTTAGCTTTGAACACTTGTGATTGGACCACATCTAAAAATTTTAATACCAGCATGAAACAGGGCCAGTATGAACAACCTGCACATAATAAGTAGGCTATAATTTAAAGTTGTACACATTTTATTTCAGACAGATTAGGAAAATGTATCTACTGTATATACTGTAAGATGTTTGGGATAAACACGTGGAAAAAATGAGACCTTGTTAAAAAATAAACATCAGATCACATTTGAATGCACATTTGAAGGCAAAAATAGAACAATGTTTGGAGAACATTCTCCATCTCTTACATTTTACCAGCTGAACTTCCTCTAACGCTTACTAGATACATTTAACAAATAACACAAACATCTTTGTATATTCAAGCTGTCTTACTGCCAGTGCCACCACTGTGCTTCTACACTTCTTCTGAGGTTATCATTATTATTTTTAGAAAGCAAGCTGTTAACCAGACGAATGAAAAGGCCCCTTCAGGGGAAGACGCCAGAAATATCTATGATTTGGATACAGGTGAAGGGCCCGAATCACATCCAGCACTTCCCTCACCTGTTGCTTTGATAACACCCCCTTCCAGCGCAGAAGACTAGGCACATACTTCTCACTGCAAAACAGTCAGAAGAAGACTTCACTGCACTGTCTGATGGAAACAAATCACTCATGTTTCACACAGTGAAAACAGGTACTTTTAAACAACTGTAAATACGTTTGCATTTGTAGTAGTGTTAATTGTGAACTGAGTTCACCTCTCCTGAGGGAAATCTTTGAACAACTTGCTACAGGTAATCTTCAGTGCTTCTACATCACTGCAGTGTAAAACTTCAGTCATTCTCTGAAGGAGCTGGTTCTGCTGGGCAGCACTGCCATTCTGCAGGCAAAAATCACTTTACTCAAACCATGAGCTGTAATGAATGTATAAACACACTGTTCTCTTATGTCAAAAGTCAAGGATTAAAATGACTTGCGACAACCACCATAATCACTGAGAGGGACAAGAGATGTAAGAGTAGCTGTGGACCCATATGAGCCTTAAACTATTAGATACTACCCAACCCATTCTGTACCGTATGTGGAACAATTATGCTGAATATTGTTTGATCCTAATTTCCAATGAAAGAAAAATAAGAATAAAAAGGGGGAATAAAAGAGTTATTTTTTCACCAGTTCAGAGAATGTTTCATGAAAATATTGAACATCCTCTTTTATTTTTTCCTCAGCGTCTCCCCAACACTGCTGTAATTTTCTGAACTTTCTCTTCAACAGGTACTTCAGGTACACTTTGGAAACACTGTCGTACGCTATTTTCACAATGACCTGTCAGGAATAACGAGATTGTGAGAGAGATTGAGGGTGAGATATGGAGCTTGAATCTTTTTGATTAGTTTTAAGGTCATACACTGTGCGTACCGTTTTGATCTCTGAGGCGGTCTCAGGCAGAGATGCACACTGCCTTTGGATTGCCTCCATCAGGGTATCAGTATTCCCATTCCTTTTCTTGAAATAACTTTCTAAATTGGCCTACAAATGAACATTTAAGATTGATCAATTGTAATATTGATATAAAAGGTGTTAGCAAAGGTTGCAAAATGATACCAAAGTGTTACGGATTTCACAATCCATATACTGACTTTCCACAACAGTAGTCTTTTCCTTTATCATTATCCAAATCATTATCACAGATTTTGATGAAATCAAGGCATACCTGTGTTAAGCATTTCATGATCTTTTGTACATTGGATGAAGCAGCATCTTCCAGTTTCTGTAGCATGCATATAGTACGTGATTCATCATCACTATTGTTTTTATTGGGACTGATTTGTGCAGCACAAGATCTATAGTAAAATAAATAACACTGATTTTATAAGAAAACTGCAGCAAAGGGATATTAGAAGATCTGGTGTTAATTGTAACTGTACTATAGGTATATGAATCAGTAAATTAGTGAAAAAAAAAAACAATTAAAGGCTGTCATCATTTACTTCCCCCATTTCAAAACTGTATGACTTACATTCTTTTGTGAAACACAAAGATATATTGAAGAATGTTGGTAACCAAACCATTTTGGTGCTCCTTGACTTTCTTTGTTTGGACAAAAAACAATGAGACATTTCTTAAATTATTATTTATATTCCACAGATGAAAGAAAGTCATACATTCTTGGAATGACATAATGACGGATTTTTAATTTTTGTGTGAACTATCCATTTAGTGCACTCAAAGGTCGTACACCCAAAGAAATTAATGTTACTTTTTGCAATTATTCCCTCCCAGAATATATTGACTCTTGTCATAATGCTGACCTAGAAAATTGTCATTGAAAACCTATTTTATTGCCATTGAAAACCTATTTTATTCAATACAAAAGTTGTAACATACGGTGGCCGCCACTATGAAAACATATGACCAGCTAAATATTACTTAATTTATCTTAATTAATATGTTAGAATCATTATTATACTGTTATACCTTTTGTTCTCTTAATATTTTGAATTGTTTGGAGCTTTATTTTGTTTTCATTTAAATGTTAAGTTTAGAAATTTTGTTGTATGCATTTGTCATTTTTATTTAATTAATTTTTTAATGTGTGTGTATATATAGTATTTATAAAGTTTTAGCTTTTAGTTTTGGATCAGTTTTAGTTGTTTTAATACTACAAATGATTGTTTCTGTTGTCCTCATTTGTAAGTCGCTTTGGATAAAAGCGTCTGCTAAATGACTAAATGTAAATGTAAATGTAAATACCCCACTATTATAATGTCTTAATTTAATTTGATAGGATTTGGGTTGCAAAATAAGTCAATAACAGGTGACACATATGTGTGCTAATAAAGTTTAATTATACAATGTTACAGTTTTTGTGTCTTAGTATTAGTTCTTTACTTAATAATTATTAAAAACATACCTGAGCTGCATACAGGTGTTGATTATCCAAAACAGATACACAGAGTTCCTCTCTGTGAACTTTAGTTTTTTCAGATGTTTGTTCTCAGCATTGGTATACCTAAGAGAACACACATACTATACAGAGTACAACATCATAAACTTCCCCTAAACCACAGCCATGCACCAAAAAGCCATGTACATATTCGTGTCACACTCGCTTGGGGACTAATTCTCACTATTAACTACAACTTTTGACTCAAACTCCTCATTTGATGCTAATAGTTAGTAAGGTAGTTAAGTTTATGTATGGATTGTGATTGTGAGGTGTAGAATATGGTCATGCAAAATAAGGCATTCATATGTAGTACTAATAAACAGTCAGTATGCTCATAATATGCATGCTTATATAAGCAACTATAATTGGTCCTTTAACTAAAGTGTTACCAGAACCAATTTTAGAATGTGAACCTTATGCAAGGTGTAAAATAAGACAATATGAGAAAAAAAACCTACTTCTGAACAAAAATATTCAGTTCTCCACCACAGATTATTTGTACTGCATGCATCAAGGTCAGACAAACGTTTTTAGCATCTAAAATAGCATAATTCAGGCACTGTGAGGATAAAAAAAAGAATAGGTTGAGTGAGCAATATGTTATTTAAACCATGTAATACTTTTTTTTAAGTTAGGAAAAAAAAGTCTTGCTCCACTTTTTAACTCTTAAAGCTACCTGAGTGACATCTGTGTGCACGCTGATGAAAGTTTCTTCATCTGTCAAATCCTCATTATGTCTATTTTGCTCAAAATTGCACAGGATGTTCTGTAGAGTTGTGGAGATGTAATTCTGTAGCAGTTAAAGTGGGACAGAGATGTGTAATACCTTTCTAGTTTTTGGTCATATATTAATAAGATATTTGTGTCAGTATAATGACATTCAGAGAATTAAAATAACATACAAATACTCAAATCCTACCTGATGTACTTCCAGCACTTTCTGCTTTATTCTCTCAAACCACCCTGTCAACAGCAGAGGATCATATACTCTGAGGACATCATTTAAATCTGAACTGAAAACAGATATGTACATGTATTTTTGAACAGTTCATTCTTTGTTCACTGATATCAAATGTATAGACGAGTAAAAAAACAACAACAACCAACTTCCTACCTAAAGAAAGCATCTTTTCCCCACATTATAAGGAAGTATGTCTCTTTTACAGACAGATCTCTGTTTAGGAGCAGGTCCAGCTTGGTAAAGAGGTGTCGGCTGTAACTGTTCATCAGATGAACTAGCAGCTCATTATCTTTCAGTACAGGTGTTAATCGACACACCTCACTGCATATCATGCGTTTTGTGCTGTCTAGAAAGTCCTGTATCTGCTCCAACTGAGATCCTTGTTGTCCCTCAGCTGGTAGTGTGGGAAAGCGGTTTTTCACAAACTGATCTATTTCCTCAGGAGAAATGTCCGGGAAATGTGCGGGTGATTGGCTCCATCTTTTTAGCATTGCAGCTGCATAGTTAGGTTTTTCAGGATCTTGAGTGTTTGATTCACTCAGAATCTGACTGAGAATATTATTATTTCTCGCCACTCACTTCAACACCTGGATCAAGTTGTACCCCAAAGTCAACTGTGCTTTCCATTAGGTGTTCTCCTGCTGAATGCAGATGGATTTCAGTGTGAGAATGTGTAAAGTTTAATTTTTTAATTTTTAAACTCAAATATAAATGAAAATCCACCACAGCTCCTGATAAATCATATAAGCAGGTGTGTAGAAATAATAGAAACAACAACAAAAAAACAATGATAAACAAAAAATGATTAATCCTGCACACTGTTATAGCTTGAAGATTTTAATACAACTTTTCAGTCATGTGACCTTCATTGGGGATTGTTTAAAGTTTAAACAATGTCTGATGAAGGTTGCATAACGATTTATTTTTTATTTGTATGATATAGCAGTGTGCAGGATTAATAATTTTTTGTGAAACTCTAATGTAAATGTTGCATTTTATATGGCATTTTACTGTCAGAAATGTAATCTTTGCTCAGTTATTTAAAAATAAAAAAGTATTGTCTTACCATCAGTAGTCTCTGTGTGCTGTTTACGCATGTTGTCCATCAGGGGATACTCCTCATCTTCATTCCTTTTTGTTTTTTTCCTCCGAAACTTTAATCCTCTTAACATTTTTGTACTGTAAGTGTAAAAGGATTTTAGAAAAGGTTTGATCTAGTTTGAAAATAGCTTTTTTTGAGCAATTAAAAAACTATTACTGTACAGCTGAAACCTAGTAAATGGTGAAACTCACAATGAAGTTGTTGTTTTGTCTAATAACAAAACACAGGTTATTCTACTGTAGCTTTGTTCTTTTCTTTGAAGCATCGGAACAAGTTATGGCAAATTGGAGCAGGGCACAAATCTATTTCATAAAAGCTACATGCATTGTGATTATCAAAGAATTAGCTAAATGCTTTTTAAAAGATTTAGTATGTCAACTTTATGAAAGTCGGACAGTGGTTTCATGTGATCGAATCAAGTTATTTGGACATGTCTAATTTTAGTTGAATTTATTCAGTTTGCTTTAGCTCATCCTACATGAGATACTTGTGTAGAGATAACATGTCTCCATCATGTAGAACCACTGTCCATACAAGTTCAGCCAAAGTGTTATAATAACATATTACCAAGTAAAATATAACTTTTCTTTGCACATGATGTTAGTTGTTGGCAGTTTAAGGATGGTATTGTGTACATCCCTAGCATGACCATTGGAGTTGCTTTTTTAATTACAGCAACGTAGACTCTTTTTAGCAGGTCTTCAACTCAAGCACATTCTCCATACATCATCACAATGGTAACTCACCCAAAAAACACCGACATAATGGAAAGTCTTTTAAAATGCCAACATAAAACATTAGACATTAGAAACATGTTCTTCCAAAATAAAAACAATGAGTTCCCTTTCAGTTGGTCACTTTGACATTGTGCCGAAATCCCGACACTAGGGGTCGCTTTTGGAGCCCAGACATCTCTGACATCATTGAGAAAAGGCAAATGAAATTGGCGAGCAAAATTTGCATAGCTGACCATGCCCCGGACATCTAGGTATAAATAGGCCAGTGTGGCATATGCTCACTCGTTCTGTTTTTCAGAGCCGAAAGTGGCGTCTCTCTGTGAGCAGTGGCATTTCACAGCATTTCACAGCACAGCCAGCAATCTATTCCTTTATCACACAGCTAAGTGTTGTGCTGTGTACCCTTGGGTGCTTCAACGGCGATCTTTAAGAACAAATTTCCTCCTAAAAGAATAAATTCTCTAAAAATGCAAAATTCATGGGTGGAACTGTGTGTGTTTAAATCATGCCTTTCCATCCATGTCCTTCTGGATGCGGTTTTTACATCTCTCCCAGCAACCGGCACGATCACTGCGTTCAGTGTTTGGGCCATGCTCACACTGAAGCAGCCCTCATGGATGGTTCATGTTCCACTTGAGAGGATATGGCCATAGGTACGTTGCGCTCGCGGCTCGTTTTTTCTAAAAGACCACGGGTCACCCCGACTGCTTCCCATTCTGGTCTTTCCACTTCTGGATATGAGGCCACAGCGATGTGCGTCGGGGAGGCGAGAGTAGTTCCAGGTCTAGTCCAATTTCTCATTCAGGGCTTGTGAAGGGGGGGGGATCTTCAAGTCCTCTCCGTTGACAAATTGTGCCTGGAATTCGGGTCAGTAGACTCTCATGTTTTCAATCAAGCAATCCCTCTGTAAGAGGGGGATCCTGACCTTTCTCAGTTGTGCCCAGTGCGAGCCCTACGCATCTATTTGGAACGCACACAGAGTTTCAGACTGTCTGTGATTCAGACTGGGTGTGAGGGCGCACTCGACCAGGGGCGTTACTGCTTCGTCAGCTTTAGCAAATGGTGCCTCATTAGCGGACATTTGTAGAGCTGCAGGTTGGGCTACACCTAATACTTTTTCCAGGTTCTACAATTTGCAAATGGAACCAGTTTCATCCAGAGTTTTAAGCACCAGCTCTTGAAGTCAGGTGATAATATGCGCTTATTGAGTCCAGTTCAATTCCTTCTTATGAACCCTGGACTACCCTTCCATCACTCAAGCACTATCTCTCTCTCTCTCTCTCTATATATATATGTATGCACACACACACACACACACACACACATATATATATATAATAAATCAAATGAAGTAAAATGTTTTGTTTTGTTTTTTTGGATTGTTGTCCTGATGGAAGATCAGGCCCATCACTGCCCATTTTAAGATTTCTAGCAGATACAGTCAGATGTTTATTTTATCTGTTCGTATGTTGGTATGCTAGAATTCATTATCCCATGTCTCTAAACAAGATGTCCAGGACCTCCAGCAGAAAATGTTGTTGGCCCACAACATTAAAGATCTAGCAGTATATTTAACTGTGAGCGGGATTTTTGGTTATATACTGCATTTTTGGTTATACAGGTGCATCTCAATAAATTAGAATGTCGTGGAAAAGTTCATTTATTTCAGTAATTCAACTCAAATTGTGAAACTTGTGTATTAAATAAATTCAGTGCACACAGACTGAAGTAGTTTAAGTCTTTGGTTATTTTAATTGTGATGATTTTGGCTCACATTTAACAAAAACCCACCAATTCACTATCTCAACAAATTAGAATACTTCATAAGACCAATAAAAAAAAAAAAAAAACAGTTTTAGTGAATTGTTGGCCTTCTGGAAAGTATGTTAATTTACTGTATATGTACTTGGTAGGGGCTCCTTTTGCTTTAATTACTGCCTCAATTCGGCGTGGCATGGAGGTGATCAGTTTGTGGCACTGCTGAGGTGGTATGGAAGCCCAGGTTTCTTTGACAGTGGCCTTCAGCTCATCTGTATTTTTTGGTCTCTTGTTTCTCATTTTCCTCTTGACAATACCCCATAGATTCTCTATGAGGTTCAGGTCTGGTGAGTTTGCTGGCCAGTCAAGCACACCAACACCGTGGTCATTTAACCAACTTTTGGTGCTTTTGGCAGTGTGGGCAGGAGCCAAATCCTGCTGGAAAATGAAATCAGCATCTTTAAAAAACTGGTCAGCAGAAGGAAGAATGAAGTGCTCCAAAATTTCTTGGTAAACGGGTGCAGTGACTTTGGTTTTCAAAAAACACAATGGACCAACACCAGCAGATGACATTGCACCCCAAATCATCACAGACTGTGGAAACTTAACACTGGACTTCAAGCAACTTGGGCTATGAGCTTCTCCACCCTTCCTCCAGACTCTAGGACCTTGGTTTCCAAATGAAATACAAAACTTGCTCTCATCTGAAAAGAGGACTTTGGACCACTGGGCAACAGTCCAGTTCTTCTTCTCCTTAGCCCAGGTAAGATGCCTCTGACGTTGTCTGTGGTTCAGGAGTGGCTCAACAAATTCCTTGACACGTCTGTGTGTGGTGGCTCTTGATGCCTTGACCCCAGCCTCAGTCCATTCCTTGTGAAGTTCACCCAAATTCTTGAATCGATTTTGCTTGACAATCCTCATAAGGCTGCGGTTCTCTCGGTTGGTTGTGCATCTTTTTCTTCCACACTTTTTCCTTCCACTCAACTTTCTGTGAACATGCTTGGATACAGCACTCTGTGAACAGCCAGCTTCTTTGGCAATGAATGTTTGTGGCTTACCCTCCTTGTGAAGGGTGTCAATGATTGTCTTCTGGACACAATTAAAAGAACCAAAGACTTAAACTACTTCAGTCTGTGTGCACTGAATTTATTTAATATACGAGTTTCACAATTTGAGTTGAATTACTGAAATATATGAACTTTTCCACGACATTCTAATTTATTGAGATGCACCTGTATAATGAAAGTGAATGTTGACTGCTGTCATGTGAGGAAACCATATACTTGTTCAACAAGTTGCATTCATTTAACAGATTGCATGAACTGCACTCTTGCTGAACTGCATAAATCATTTCCGCGTTCTCCACCTAAATAAGGGGTGGAGTCTCCTACCAATCAGATACAATTTGATTGGCCAACATAAAGCTGCTTCCCACAATTGCGGCTGCCTAACATCTCTTTTGTGCTGCACAGAAGAAATAACACACGTTTGGAACAGCGTGTGCTTTGCTTTAATTTAAGCAGTTTATTTTTAAATAAAAAAAATCATGCATTTGAAAAGCTGAGCCTGTGGATTCAAATTAAGCTGTCTTCAAAACATTGCACGTGTCTACTGATGGGTGGCGCTCTAATAATGTGTGCATGGATCCTCACAGACTGAGATGACCCGTGATAAGATAAAAGAGACTATGTAAACAAATGTATCTTGTTTTTATGTAAAAGTGCATCTGATTCTTTAATCTGCCCTCGTAAAGCAACTTTTAAAAGCAAAGCACAAAAATACAGTGCTCAGCCTACACCGTTATGTTTATTTTCTCTTACAGTAGGCACAATAGAATGCAACAAAGTAATGCAATGCCAGTATTAGGCTCAGTTCGGGGTCGTGTATGACCTCCTGTCCCATTGGAGTCCACCGCCTGACCAGCAGGGGCTGCAGAATGGAGCATCTCTGAATGAGCAGGAACTCTTGGTACCTCCCCGCACTAATAACGCTTCTGCACTCCGGTGGATACTAATGTTACAGGCGGATGAGCAACAGCGTGCTTCCAGCCTGGACACTTTTCTCAGATCTGTTACTTATGTCCGTTTCAAAGGGCAAAGCATCTGTTCGTCTTTGGTCGTTCATTTTATGACCATATGTTTTAGGAAACTCAACTGATGCTGGACATAAAGTGACTTTTACGGGAACGGAGTCGGTGTGAGTTTACAACGGTAAGATGGTTTATATTTCACTGATGTCACATTAACGCGTTTCTTCTTCAGTTGATCGCCTGCGCATCTATAACGAGTCACCACGGGGGCTTTGAAAGTGAATGTTATAATGGAAAGTAAAACAATCGGAAGTATTTTTCTTTTGTTTTACATTAGTCTTGTCCTCGTTCCCATGGTGAATGTATACCAAACCCGCGTGCTGCATTGTGGGATACCTAAAACGAGTTTTATAGGGTTAATTCACAAATGCATTTCACTTTTTTGTCTGTTATTGATATATAAGTTACGTAAGATTTATTAATGCAGGAATCAGAAAAACGTGGGATTATATAAAACACCCAAAGACCCTATTTTGACTGGACTATCAAGAGTGTTTATGACTCTGAAGTCGTGACCATGATTCACTTGGTCTTTAAAGATGAGATGTGTAAGTTTGTTTTGTCCTCCAGCGTTATCAGGAGACACTTGAGACTACTGATAAATAAGCTCAGGCTCTTATTGGCTCAAAAGACTAAAACACTGGAGCCGGTTGTGCCAATACAATGGTATTCTTTGCAAAAAAACAAAGACTCCTCAAAACAATAAAAACTTGCTGGATAACAGAAGAAACAATATTAGAGTATAAAAAGACAAAGTATATGTAGTTAAGTAGTAGTAAATGCATAGCCTACAAAAAGTGCCACAAAATTTGACCGTTATATTGCTGTATATTACTGTAAAGTGTTTAAATATTTTACACTACTATTAAAAAGTGTTTTTTTAAAATGTTTTTGAAAAAGAAGTCTGTTACCCTCACCAAGAATGCATTTATTGAGTACAGTAAACTGTTATATTATGAAATATTATTACAATGTAAAATAACTGTTTTTAATATATTTATTTCTGTGATGGCAAAGCTGAATTTTCAGCATCATTACTCCAGTCTTCAGTCACACGGTCCTTCAGAAATCACTCTAATATGCTGATTTGCTGCTCAGGAAACATTTCTTATTATAATCAATGTTGAAAACAGTTGTGCTGCTTAATATCTTTGTGGAAACCCTGATACATTTTTTTAAAGAACAGCATTTATTTAAAATAGAGATATTTTGTAACACTATAATGTCTTTACTGTCACATTTGTTTAATTTAATGCATCCTTGCTGATTTTTTCTTTAAAAAGTCTTACCATCCCCAAATTTTCAAATGGTAGTGTATGTATAGAATATATTTCTCTGTGCCTAATTTGGCAAATTCATCATAAACTATGCAAAAATATGTTGTGATTAGATTATCAGATCAATGAAGTTTATCAATTCAATCAATTACACTCTATGTAGGGAAGAGAGTCTGGTAGTCATACGTCAATGCATAATTGACCACTAGCCTTGTTTATCTCTTTAAATTCTACATTCATGTTCCAGACTTTGCTGGCTGTGCAGTATGTGGTGGGATGGATGAGGAGGAGCAGAACCGCTATGTGGCCCAGTTGAAAGCTGAGTTTGACAGCTGTGACACCACCGGGACCGGATACCTCGACAAAGAGGAGCTCACTGCCTTATGCCACAAGCTGAGCTTAGATGCCCATCTCCCCTTACTGCTGGACACTCTGCTTGGACCACAACATTATGCCAGGGTAAGCTGTTCCCCATGAGCTTCCCAGTGTCTCTCATCCTAATGCTGTATTATAGTTGTTAAGATAATGTCTTTTTGCAGGTGAATTTTGAGGAGTTCAAAGAGGGCTTTGTGGCTGTGCTGTCAAGGTCTTTGGACTTCAGTACTTCAGAGGAGGAGAGCAGCTATCTTGAACCAGGTACTTGACTGGAAAATGACCTTTATATACCTTATCAGAGCTTCCAGGCCTGTGTTTATCTTCATGATTTTTTGTTGCTAGTCAGTCTGGACCTTTTGGACTCAAGGTTTGTTGATGGTACAAGATGTGCAGTTGATCTAACTTAAGTACTCTGAAGAACTAAATTGAACACATCCTGTTGTTATTGTCTAAATGATTGTATTTGTTAAAGAATAGCCTGGTATATTTATGGTATTTATGGCACAGCTGTTCAAAAGTTGGGGTCTGTAATATTTTAATGTTTTTGTTGTTTTCCTCGGCTGCATTTATTTGATCAAAAGTACAGTAAAAACACCAATACTGTAAAATATCAATATAATTTAGGCTATTTAATATATTTTAAAATGTAATTTATTCCTGTGACACAAAGCTGAATTTTCAGCATCATTACTCCAGTCTTCAGTGTCACATGATCCTTCAGAAATCATTCTAATATGCTGATTTGCTGCTCAAGAAACATTTCTTATTATTATCAGTGTTGAAAACAGTTGTTGTGGAAAGTGTGGTAAATTTTTTTACGATGCTCTGATGAATAGAAAGTACAAAAGAGCAGCATTTAGGCCACACTTTATACATCTATTAAACATTACATTAGAACCACTGGATAAAAGCTAAAATGTTTGATGTGAGAAAAGTTCTAACATCATTTGCTTGGAAATGCTACTTAATTTGACATTTCATACATTTTTGAGAGTGGCTGTCTTATACTTTTACTTCTTGGGGTTACTGGAAAATTAAACGCAAATATGAGAAGACAGAATGGGAAAACAATCATTATTTTAAATTTAGGCAGTGTTTGGTGTAATTTTTATGTCTTTACTAAGAGTTTATTCGTATTAAAGACATTGTTTAAGATGGCAGAATTATTATTAACATGTTTAAGAAGACAAAACATAGGCATTCCTGCTTATTCATGAAGTCATGCACAATAATAGCTCATAATACCTTGAAGTACCTGCCTAATGATTGTTATGGCTCCATTCACTAGAGCCCTAATAAGTAAAACAGATGCTGAAACGTTTTGTGCAGATCGTTTTTAAACCAAAGCCATAACATTTTCTTTTTTTTTCAAAGGTGCATGAGGGAGACTGGTACATTAGTGTATGTTGTGAAATCTCAGTCCTCAATGCTTAAAATTATCTTTAAAAATGGAAAAGCTGAAAGCAATGATGAAAAACAGATGTTCAAGCATTGAACCTGGGTTTGGAGATGTTCCATTTAGGTTTTCATTTCCTTTCAGAGATATTTCTCATTTTATGAACAAAGTTATGACATAAAACAAATGATGTGAGATCACCTACTATTGCTATTTCCAGTGTTATTTTCTTAGTTTTGACTGCTTTTGCCATACTTTCATTATCTGTTGCTCTAAAGCATCATTTCCGGTGCTTCTAGCCGTCCCAGAGGAGGTGAAGCCTAAATATGTGAAAGGAACCAAGCGGTACGGGCGGCGATCACGGCCAGACAAGACCGACTTAGAGCTGACAGCTGACTCAGAAGATTCACCACTGTTTGGGACTGACAAAGTAGAAACAAACGGTGTGAGGAGAACCAGACTCAAGCTCAGACGTTCCACCTCACTGGAGAGTGTTGAGGTAAAATTCATGATACCTACTCTACCTTTAAAAAATTTGTGGTCAGAAAGACTTTTTTTTTTTAAAAAATGAGTACTTTTATTGAGCAGGGATGCATTGGATTAATCAAAAGTGTCAGTAAAGACATTTATAATGTTACAAATAGTTTTTTTTTTTTTTTCAAATAAATGCTGTTCTTTTGAACTATTCATCAAAAAATCCTGAAAAAAGTACCACAGTTTCACAAAAATATGAAGCAGCACAACTGTTTTTACCAATGATAATAAAAAGAAATCTTACTTGAGCAACAAATCAGCATAATAGAATGATTTCTAAAAGATCATGTGGCACTGAAGATTAGAGTAATAATGCTGAAAATTCAGCTTTGATCACAGGAATAAATTACATTTTAAAATATATTCACATAGAAAACTCATATTTTAAATGACAATAATATTTCAGGATTTTTTACTGGATTTTGGAACAAATTAATGAAGCCTTGGTGACCATGCAGACCCCAAACTTTTAAACGGTAGTGTATATCAACTCTATGTCTGTTTTCATTTCTGTTAATAATTGAAAGAGCATGTATTTAAAATCTAATAACATAACACTCAAAGGAGATTCAAGTGAAAATAGGGGTGTCATCTTGGGACTGTATGCAAATAGACATGCAAATATTAACACTGCAGTGCACTTGAGGTGTCGTATTGTTAGTCAATTGAAGAGCTGAATCAGTTTGATTCTAGTGAATGGATCTGGGCCGACCTGCTTTTCACAGACAGGAAGTGCGGCGGTGTGGATTGTGCAAGTGCCGGCCCATAGTGCAGCCCCCACCTTCACCAGACTTTAGTGTTACTTTTGGCTCGGGATCAAAAAATAGCTCATTTCACGTTCTCTTTTTTCCCTCAAAGAGCAGGAGCTCTCATAAAAGGGGTTTGTTGTTTCTGCTGTGTCTGTACTTTTTCTTCTGGAGTCATTTTACTTTTGCATAACAGTGCCAGACCAGAGAGCCAGTGCAAATGGAAACCTGTGCTGCTGGATCCTTCGTTCCATGTGTTTCATTTTTAAAAAGCTATTTTGGATCCATCCTGGTTCGGTAATAGAAACAATAGAGGATGATGATTTTTTTCTTGCTCATGCACGTCACATGTCCATTCACTAAAGATGTTACTGTTACAGTTGTTTGATGGAGTTGAAGGGTTGATTAAATAAGCAGCTGTCAACCCTTATGAAAAATAAGTATGCTTAATTATATTGAATGTGCACTTGTAGTGTACTTCAAATCTTAAAAGTAGATTTTTTAAAATCTGTACTTGCAGGATTTATAGTACTGTTTCCTAACACAGTTAAGTAGACTTTTCAAAAGTGCACTTTGTAATAATGTCGAATTAAAGTTTTAATTTTAAGTACATTTTTAATAATTGTTGTATTTTTTATAGAAGTACACTTATTTTGATCTGTTGACTAACATACTAAAGCACATGTGAAGTGCTTGATTCTAATTTTAACGGTAATGTGTTATTTGATATTACATTTAAATTAGTGCTGTCAAATCATTAATCGGGATTAATCGCATCCAAAATAAAAGTTTTTGTTTACATAATATGTATATGTGTGTGTGTGTGTGTATTGTGTATATTTATTATGTATATATAAATACACACACGGATGTATATATTTAAGAAAAATATGTTATGTTTATGTATTAAATATAGTAATAAATAATATAAATTGTATGAGTATAAATATATACATGTAAATACTTAAATACATGTAAATACAGTAAATAATTTTAAAATATATACTGTATTTGTGTGTGTGTGTGTGTGTGTGTGTGTGTGTGTGTGTATGTATATATATATATAAATATTAAATACACAGTACACACATATTATGTTAACAAAAACTTTTATTTTGGATGCGATGAATTGCGATTAATCATTTGACAGCACTAATTTAAAGTTAATACATTATAAATGTACTAAATGGCAACTTCATTACAAATGTGTAATTACAAATACATAACATACTGTACAAGTTTCAATAGAAAGAACATTAGAGTATTTTACTTTACCATTTTTGCTTGTAAGTATATTCAACAGTACACTTTAACCATATTTCAAAGACAATGTAAAAAATGATAAAACTACATATAAAGATGTACTTAAGTCCTACTTAAGTGGGACAAAAAGCACTCTAAAGTTTAGCTAATTGCATTTAAACTATAATGCATTTTCATTTAATTGTAAATAACATGCAATTAAATGTACGAAAACACTACATTCAGTTCACACTTAAGTATATTCTATAAAGTGTATTAAGTAAAAAGCACTCTTTTTAAAATTATACTGAAGTGTACTTCTTTTTCACAATGTTAGAACAGACTAGCAACGTGCTAAAACCAACAGTGTAAAAATCTAGTCTAATGGTGCTGTTTGGGTTGAGACTTCTTGAGAGAGTAGGTCACAGTCTTTGGAGGACTCAAACAATCAAGTGCTTTAGCCAAGAATGAAAGCATGCTGGTCCATCAGAACAGTTTATGTTGGCAGCGACCAGCTATTTGGTGTTTATGAACCAGCCTGCCAGGCTCCATTTGGTCCGGCGTGTTTTAGTGCCTGTGTGTTCATCATGGTGTGTTTTATGTGTCAAATGTGTTCAACCAGGATTAGAGGTCTTGGTCTGGGTGGAGCTCAGGGTGCAAAGCATCAGCTGTGGTCAGAAGGCCGGATAATGTGAAGTACAACAAGGAAAGGGTTTGGCTATAATTTGCATGGCGCTTCCTCTAACTGCGCCTCTCATTTTAGAAACGCAAGCTCGCATACCAGAGCCCTCCCTCGTTCTTTTTCTCTCTTTCTCTCTCTACACGTCTCTGTTCTCCTTTTCTTCTTCTGATCTCCTCTTTCACTTTTCATAAGTGTTTAAAATATTTAGTGCTTTTATGTAACCCAGTACATGCTATTTTGATGAATGGGGGAGATTGCATGCTCTAAATCGACTCTTTGCACTGTCACTAGCGATTCTGTGTTACTCTGTAGCAGGAAGATCCAACTCACTGTGTCTCATACAGTAAACTGATGAACATGCATAGTTTAAGCATTATGTAAAAGTTTTAAGGTTTTACAAGGGTGTCCGTGAAGTTTTAAACATTAAATACATGAAATTGAAGAGTGTAAAAAGTCTTAGATATCTAATACTTTGAATTTGTTTTGCAACATTTCTAGTTAAGTCGTTTCATAATTTTGAATATCTTTAAAAAGCTAAAATGCTAAAGATTATCATGATTTTATTCTTTTATTTTACCGTTCCTAATCATCATTCATTCTGTTAAACTGATCACACTGACTGACCATTTAACTTTGCTGAAGATTAAATGTTTTATTTATTTTAAGATGATATTTTGTTTGTCTTAAATTGGACTTAAAGGGATAGTTCAAATGAGAATTCTGTCATTAAGTCTATGCTGACAGCAGTATAGGTACTGTATATTATGCTGCTGTCACTTAATATACAGATCTAACATAAATATGCAATTTCTTTCCCACCTGTTTACCTTCGCAGACATAACTGACTGCGTTTTTGTAACTTATGTGTGTTTTTAACATAAACTTGTGTGTATTTGACAGTTTTAGCACAATAAGACATGAAAGAGAGTTTAGTTTAGTACTCACATGCCGTGTGACAGCCGCTTTCTATATGCTTTGGATGTGTGCGCTCAGAAAACTGTATATCACAACTGATATGGCTTTAAAACACATGGTTTCAGCGTGATAGACATGATAATCAAAACTAAACATGTTTTGTTTTGGCAGAGTGCCTGAGGTAGAGGCACAGCCCTGTTCTGGAAAAGGGGGTGGGGGAGGGAGCAGCAGCTCATTTGCATTTAAAGAGACATGCACAAAAACAGCGTGTTTCCGCTTCCACTCAAAATATTTTTTCAACATGATATAAATGATCTGTGGGGTATTTTGAGCTTAATCTTCACAGACACATTCTGTGGACACCTGAGACTTATATTACGTCTTGTAAAAAGGGGCATAGTAGGTTCCCTTTAATGACAGAATTTTCATTTGTGGGTGAACTAGTAGTAGTAGTTGTTGTAGTAGTAATTTCCATTGAAAAGTATTTAAAAGTCTTAAATTGCATTCCCTTTACCATGCGGATAGCCTGTATCTGTGGTCATTACTTCTTACTTTTGATCAGTGTTTTTATTGTTAACTAAAACTAAAACAGCCATAAAAACTGTAAATATAAATACTGGATGGAAAAAAAGAAAACTAAAACTGAAATAAAAATAAATCATAGCTCAATAAAAAAACAAATAAAAATGACAAGCACATAACAAAATTACTAAAACTTAAAAGCTAATTTGAAATAGTATGATTGTAGGCATTGGATAAAAGTGTCAGCCAAATGCATAAATATAAAATATGTAATATAAATATAAAATATATCATGGTTGTCCGTAGTATAATTAGACAAAAGAATATGCACTTTAACATGAAATCATAATTGACCATTTACTTTTTAATGCATGTTCCTGGTCTTACTGGTTATTCCAAATAAGACTTCATCATGTTTTTATCTAAAAGTAATAACTTGTTTCACCTCTGAACTTCAAAGCTTTTCTTTTCAAAAATATATACACAATCTTTTCATAACATTATTTTTTAAAAATCCCTGATTTTCCAGAAATACATCAAATTATGGTAGTAAAATGGGTTCCAAACTGCATTTCACCTGGATTTACCCCTAAATACCATATCATTAGATATATCAAGCTAGATGGACTAAATGGACAGAATCTGTGCAGATTCACAGGCATCAGCACAGATTTCAGTCCATATAGTCTTTTACAACATTCATGTGAGCAACAGCACTACTTGTTAATGTAAATAATTCAACCAGCTGTGATAAATATTGCACACAAACCTTGTCATGCAACATAGATTATTTAGTTTTGTGTACGTCATAGAGTAAAATACAACACATTTCATCAGGCAGAAGCTGAGGAACATTCTTGATGAATTGTAATCAAGTCTTTTAAAATTATCTCATGTCTTTCGAATTGTTTGGGAGTTTTTGTACACCCCAATTAGTAGGGGTGGGAATCACCAGAAGCCCCACGATACGATATTATCACGATACTTGTGTCACGATACAATATTATTGCAATTTAAAATATATTGTGATATTCTGCGATATATTGCAATTTATTACCTTTTTCCAACTTCAAATTATGTCCCCAAAGGAAACATCTGTTTTAAACATCTGTTTTAAATAAAAATAAACATTTCTCAGTTTGTTTATCTCATTTCAGTTTTATTGCTGCAGTGCAAAATGGGATTGTCAAGCAGACAAACTGACCAAAACCTGTCATAAATGTTGTATGCGTAGGGCCCTATGAAATCTGTTTTATTTTTTTCCAAATTCCATTTTTTTTTTTTTTTTTTTTCCGTTTTAATTTTTCTGGATTCTATTTTTTTTTTCCATTTCAATTTTTCTGGACTCCTTTTTAATAGTCAAATAAAATTTTACTAATCAAAAAGCACTGTTTAATTCATTAAAATCATGAAATGTATACAATTTAACATCAATTTATTAAAAGTTTAACAAAAAATTGCATGTTTAGGGCCCCCCCTTAGAAATTCTGTGTTGTGTATTTAAATTTTTCTGGTTATCAAATGAAGGCATAAAACATTGATTTAATTTATCTTTTAATTAATGAAAATTAAACACATTTTATTTTTTGGCAAATAAAGGGGATGTACAATTAAAATTAAAACATGGAAGAAATGTTTTAATTTTCACATTTCATTTCACATTTTTTAAAGAAATGTGATTATTTCTTTAAAAAATAAAGTTTTCTTAATTTTTCAACTAGTAGTAGTTGTAGTATCACATAAATTCTACTAAATAATAGTAATACATTTCTGGCACAATGTCAAATGTCGTCATGTGACACACAGCAGCCACAACAGCACTTATGTTGGTTACACTTTATTTCGATAGTCCACTTTAGGCATTCTACTAACTATAATAACTTTGTAACTACATGTCAACTACATGTCAAGTAATTCTCAATAATTTGCAACTACATGTCTACTAACTCTCAGTAGGGTTGAGTTGAGTTGAGTTGAGTTGAGCTTTATTGTCATTCCGCTACATGCGGGGGCATACAGTGGAACGAAATGTCGTGCCTCACAGGACCACGGTGCTACATAAATACAGGCATACAGCAATGAAGTAAAACAATATAAACCTATACACAAACTATCCTACTGATAGATTTTGACTATAAATATACTATCTATATAAAAAATTTACCTATACATAAAATAAAAAATACAAACTATACAAACTATACGAATGCTTCAGATAAATACTGTACATGTGCAAAGAGAGACAATATGAGTTCAAGCAGCTGGCTGGGGAACAGTGCAGAATGATTTGTAGTGCATGAGCATGTAAACATACATATATTACTGATATTACTGAGTCTTTTTGTGGGATTTGTGTGCACACAGCAGTGTGTGTGAAAAGTGACTAGTGCGCATAGAGGAAGAGAGTGTGCTACTATAGGTGGTTTGTACAGGCCCACTCACCTGTAGCACTCTTCGATTGCACAAACAAAGTTCCATAAGTTCCAGATTGTCCATGTTTCAGGAGGTAGGGGGTTTGTATGGGGATTCAGAGAGGGGCGGGGTGACTTGAGTTCAGGGTTCTCACAGCCTGGGGGAAAAAGCTGTTGAGCAGTCTGGCAGAGCGGGCTCTGATGCTCCGGTACCGTCTACCTGATGGTAGGAGCTGGAAGAGACTGTGGGAGGGGTGTGTGGAGTCCTTTACGATACTGTTGGCTTTGCTGGAGCATCGTTTGAGGAAAATTTCCAGGATGGAGGGGAGAGGGGCACCGATGATCCTTGCAGCTGTGTTCACTGTCCACTGGAGGGTCTTGCGGTCTGCTGCAGTACAGTTCCCGTACCAGACAGTGATGCAGCTGGTCAGCACACTCTCAATGGTGCCCCTGTAGAAAGTGGTGAGGATGGGTGGAGGGAGACTTGCTCTTTTCAGCCGGCGGAGGAAGTGTAGGCGCTGTTGTGCCTTCTTGGAGAGTGACATGGTGTTGGTGGTCCAGGTGAGGTCCTCTGTGATGTGCACCCCCAGGAATTTAGTGCTGCTGACTCTCTCCACAGGCGAGCTGTCGATGGTCAGTGGGGGGTGATCAGCGGAGTTTCTCCTGAAGTCCATCACAACCTCCTTTGTCTTCTCCGCATTGAGGGACAGGTTGTTTGCACCACACCATTCAGCCAGCTGTGCCACTTCCTCTCTGTAGTGCGTTTCATCGTTGTTGCTGATGAGACCTACCACTGTTGTGTCGTCAGCGAACTTGATGATGTGGTTGGAACTGAACTTGGCAGTGCAGTCATGGGTCAGCAGCGTGAAGAGCAGCGGGCTGAGCACACAGACTTGTGGGGCACCTGTGCTCAGTGTGGTAGTGCTCGAGGTGTTGTGGCCGACACGGACTGACTGAGGTCTTCCGGTTAGAAAGTCCAGAATCCAATTACAGAGGGAATTGTTAAGGCCCAGTAGGTTTAGTTTATTTGTGAGCTGTTGTGGGATTATTGTGTTGAATGCTGAGCTGAAGTCAATGAACAGCATTCTAACATAAGAGTCTTTATTTTCTAGGTGGGTAAGAGCCAGGTGGAGGGTGGAGGAAATTGCATCGTCTGTGGAGCGGTTTGGACGGTATGCAAACTGGAGCGGATCGAGTGTGTTGGGGAGGCTGGTTTTGATGTTGTGCATGACTAACCTCTCGAAGCACTTCATTATGATTGGAGTCAGTGCTATGGGACGGTAGTCATTTAGACAGGACACAGGTGATTTCTTTGGTACCGGTATGATTGTTGTGGATTTGAGACATGTGGGGACGACTGCCTGGCTCAGCGAGGTGTTGAAGATATCTGTTAGGACATCTGTCAGCTGTACAGCACAGTCTTTCAGTACACGGCCAGGTATGTTGTTGGGACCCGCAGCCTTGCGTGGGTTAATCCTAGATAGGGTCTTCCTTACGTCGGCTGGAGACAGACAGAGCGCCTGGTCGTTGGGAGGTGTGGGCAGTTTTTGTGCAGGTGTGTCATTCTGCATTTCAAACCGTGAATAAAAGTGGTTGAGTGTATCTGGGAGGGATGTGTCATCATCACAGGCCTGTGGCGGGGGCTTGTAGTCTGTGATGGTCTGAATGGCTTGCCACAGACTCCGTGTGTCTCTGCTGTCTGTGAAGTGATTGTTGATTTTTTGAGCATATGACCGTTTTGCATTTTTGATGCTGCGGGACAGATTGGCTCTTGCTGTTTTGAGGGCTGCTTTGTCTCCTGATCTGAAAGCTTCATCTCTGGTCTTTAGCAGCCCACGAACCTCTGCTGTCATCCATGGCTTCTGGTTGGCACGTGTGGTGATGGTCTTTGTGACTGTCACATCATCTGTGCACTTTTTGATGTAAGCAGTCACAGTTTCAGTGTACTCCTGTAGGTCTGTGTGGTTGTTGTATGTGGCTGCCTCTTTAAACATGTTCCAGTCTGTGTCCTGGAAGCAGTCCTGCAGTGCAGAGGTAGCATTTTCTGGCCATACTGTGATCTGCTTTTGAACCGGTTTGGTGAGTTTGAGAAGTGGGCTATATGCTGGGATTAGCATAACAGAGATGTGGTCCGAGTACCCGAGGTGGGGGCGGGGTTCGGCTTTGTATGCGTTCTTAACTGTTGTGTAAACAAAGTCCAGTGTGTTGTTTCCCCTTGTTGCAAAGTTCACATGTTGGTAGAACTTTGGCAAAACTGTCTTTAAGTTTGCGTGGTTGAAGTCACCGGCTATGATGAAAAAGCCGTCGGGGTTATTTGTTTGTTGTTCGCTGATGGTGCTGTACAGTTCGCGAAGCGCGTCCTTAGCGTTTGCACACGGAGGAATGTAAACCACGACAATAACAATGGCTGTGAACTCCCGCGGCAGATAGAACGGTCGACACTTCACAACCATAAACTCCACCAGTGATGAACAGTGTTTAGATACTACCGCAGCATTGTTACACCATTTTTTGTTGACGTAAACACACAAGCCACCCCCGCGAGTCTTACAAGACAGTGATGAATCTCTATCCGCTCGGTAGCAGGTTAGGCCATGCAGCTGAATGGCGGAGTCCGGGATGTTGTCGTTTAGCCATGTTTCAGTGAAAACAAACACACAACAATCCCTTGCCTCATGCTGTGTAGATCGACTGAGTTGAATTAAGTCCAGTTTGTTTTCCAGAGAGCGAACGTTTGAGAGCATGAGTGTTGGAAGAGCCGGTCTTGTGGGGTTAGCCCTCAGCCTAGCTCGTATACCTCCGCGCTTACCGCGCTTCCGTCCTCTCTCACACCACTTGCGACGCCGCCTTGTGCGGGTAGCGTCAGTAGGCGAGGCCGCGGTCTCGAGGTCCGGCTCCAGCAGTAAACAAAGGCCTCGTAGCTTCTCAGTAGCCGCCGGCGAGAGTTTGTGTTTGTATGTGTTGTCGATATCCAAAAGGCTTTGGCGATCATAGATGTATCCCGGAGTGATCTCCCGATGAATTAGCGGTAAATTGACACTATTTGGAGACGAACAGACGACATTAAAAGACATAAAAGCACCGTCTTTGGGATCCGGAGAAGCCGCTGCGTCTGGTCGCGCCGCCATCTTGGACTTCCATAGGTTTAGGGTTAGTAGAATAAGTTGACATACTTGCAAAGTTTCTCATAGTCAGTATGTTGTATGTTGTGGACCCATCAAAATAAAGTGTAAGAAGATATTAAACAGACAGTCTACTAATACTCTAATGACTGCTAGTTGACATGTAGTTGCAAAGTTACTTACTGTTAGTAGAAAGTCTAAAGTGGACTATGGAAATAAAGTGTTACCCTTATTTTTTATTTATTTTTTCCTTTTTATTCAAAACATTCCCAAACGCATTAACTATATCATGAAATATGTTGATTCTCATCTTTATAGATTATGTTGGTAGTGGGCGATGGTCAAAGTAACCTAATAATGTAATCTATTAACTATGCATAAAAACCTGTCTGTTTATGGGTGTCATTCCATAGCATATTTTTAATACTACTTACTTTATATTTAATGTGAATTTAACATTGAAAGTTAATGTGAATAAAAACATTGCAAGTTAGGCTACTAATCACTTTCATTGTAGCTACAGAAAGAGAGCAAAGAACATTTACATTTTCAAAGAACATTTTCACAGACAGTCTAGAGCTCAAGCACTCTCAAAAACTCCCATTAAAATCACTGAAGCTGCTTACACTGTGAAATTAATATCTTACTTACAGATTCGTATGTCTGTAGAGCAAGCGAGCGAGCGAGTGAAGAAAACACCGGCAATTTAGCGATGACTCATCTGAACACCTCTGACTGGTCATTGCATTCATAAGCTTCATTAGGCCACGGGAAGGCCACGGCATTCATTAGGCCACGGGAAGTCGTGGCCTAATGGTTAGAGAGTTGGGCTAGTAACCTGAAGGTTGCCGGTTCGATTCTCACACCGGCAGGAATTGAAGGTGGGGATTGTGAATGAATAGCACTCTCTCTGCCTTCGATACCATGACTGAGGTGCCCTTGAGCAAGGCACCGAACCCCCAATTGCTCCCCGGGCGCTGGAGCAATAGCTGCCCACTGCTCCGGGTGTGTGTTCACGGTGTGTGTGTGTGTGTGTGTGCGTGTTCACTATTCACTGCTGTGTGTGTGCACTTGGATGGGTTAAATGCAGAGCACCAATTTCGAGTATGGGTCACCATACTTGACAATACGTCACGACTTTCACTTTCACTTTCATAAGCTCAACAGAATCGTGTCCAGCAAGCGAATGCAGATTTGAATTTAGCAGCTGATGATAGACGCACTGAACGTTCTAATCACGCCGACGTGATTGTATTAAATATAGAAAATATTTATCAGCTATTTTTTGTCTTTTGGAAGCTGCATTCAAAATCCACTTGGCTCAAAAATCTGAGGTGGCACGAACTCAACACTACCATCTAGTGAACTGTAAAGAAAATGATTTTTATTATTCTACCAAATAGCATAAAATATCGATACTCGACGTCCGTGTATCGATACAGTATTGCCGTGGAAAATATCGCGATACTATGCTGTATCGATTTTTCCCCCTCCCCTACCAATTACCAATCTCTCCTGAAAGACCTCCATATATCCACGAGAGAATACAAGACATTCCACTCTCTGCCTTCCGACTGAAAAGCTGTTTGTGAACAGTTATGTAATGTTGTTTAAAATTTAATGCTGATGGTAATTGATTGTGGCTTGTCCCATATTCAGCTGGGTTTACTCTTTTGTTGCTGGAGGCTGAACTGTGTACTGTTTCGATGAGTGTATCCTGTTCTATTTTGCATTTGATCAATCTACATCGATCAAACCACAGATATCTTACAGGCCAATAACTTTCTGAATCAAACTGTAACCTACCACTAGAAGGCACTAGCACAAATCAATTCATTTACATGTACCCTACATTCTCTGTGTAAGTTTACACAATACTCTTACCATGTGTGTACATATGTGTGTACATATGTGTACGTGTGTGTGTGTGTGTGTGTATATATAGATATATATATATTATACAAATATATGTAGAAAATATAGATTCAGATATATGTATAGATTTAATATACTGTATATTATACTGTAGATCAGTGGTTCTGCAGTGTTTCAAATCAACAACCCATTTCCTATGTTGCAACTCATTTATCATATATACGATAAATATAAATATATATTTATAATATATATTTCCAGCTGCACATGAAAGGTACGTCAATCTTGACTGATTTGACCAGACTACCTAGATATTTTACACAAATTTTATTAGAAAATAAATGATGATAACTGGAAGCCACATGCTGAAATTGTTGTAATGAAGTCAGCTTATGATGTAGCAAACTGCTGAATATTTTGTTATGCAATACAATACAGTTTCACTCTTTTACTAAAACAATAGTAGGCAGTAATCTGTGTATATTGCACAATATTCAGTTAGCAAACACCTTTACAATTACTTTTACTACATTTGTCTTAATGGTGTCAGTCGATTTAAAGTGCTGTCAGTGTTGCAACTGTTGGATAACCCGGTCCCACTCCAACCATTTCTTATGTAAGCTCTTTTACATCATTACAGGGAGATTTAGCTGGCTTTATATGAGCAAGGTTTAAGCTGTTTAGCATGGTGCAGAGTTTCTATACTGATGTGATGAACAGCATTACTCTTGAGCTTGTATCTGCCAGTTGTTCTCGTCCAGTGTTGCAGAAGTAATGACTGCTGGGATGGAATGCCTTATGATGATTGTATTGTGTTCCTTGTGATCACTGAACCATACTTGTTCATTTGTCTCCATCTGCTCACCCACTTCAGTCAAGAGTCAAAACCTTAATTCAAGATATTTTACGTTAAACTCTCGTTGTGCTTCTTTAAATATGACAGTATATAGTGTGTATACTGTCTAATACTTGGAAGACCTGCTATTTTTACATAAAAAATTATTAAAAATAACCATTTATAGAAGTCACACACTGAAATAAACACTGTGATGAGATCACATGACAAAGGAAGTGAGGTCATGTGACAACAATGCAGCATACTACTGTTTGAAACCAGTATAGACCTCTTTATTTGCAAAATAGTGGGCTGTATAGAGTAAATACTGTGCAGTATTCAATCAGTAGTTAAGCACTGTCAATGCACTGTTTACAGAGTCTCAAATCAGATGAGGACACAGGAAGCAACAAGGAGTCCACACACCACTATTTTGTGGCACAAGGTGCGTTAGATTTTACTATATCGTGTAACTTTTGTTTATATATAAAAAATCAGCACATGACTCTAATTCTTTCTGATTTACATATATTTAAGGCCAGTTGAAGCTCTGGAATCAAGATGGCACAGGAAGTCCTCAGCGCTCATCTGACCTTCAGCAGGAAGTGACAGACGGGCAGGTGAGGGCAGTATGGCAGGAGCTGGGGGTCGGAGCCGGAGGATCACTAAACCGTGAAGAGCTGTCACTCGTCTGTGACCACATCGGTCTCAAGGACTTACAGTCCGAGGTACGGCCATGTGACGTTCTGTACGTAGTGGGATTAGTAATCATATTAACCAAGTTAGGACATTCTGTGCTGCTTGTTTGCTACTAATTACTCTTTAAAGAGTTTATAGTGATTTTACTTCACATTCAGTGCATAAAACACTGTTATCCATGTTTTTTGTTTACACAAAGGAGTTAGATACTCTCTTCAGGAAACTAGACAAGGATCAGGATGGGAGAGTCAGTCTGAGTGAGTTCCAGAGCGGGCTGTTCACACAACACGATCACGCTGCACCCATCTCTACCTCCACCCCTGCCCGGCCCAAACCACAGCGCTCCATCTCAAAGGTCAGGATCAGCTCAAGGTCATGGGGATGTTGCAGTTAAAGCAGATTGTAGACAAACAATCTGGAGAAAAAGATAAACCAGTATGCAGGAGTGTGACTGCATGGTTTACTCTGCGAATGAAGTGAATGGGTGAAAGAAGCAGTGATTGTTTCCTAAGTTGTATGTTGCACTTGGTAGTATTTAAAAAATATACTGTGCTTATTTAATATTTTGACAATTCAGTTTGAATTTCAAAGTACTTGTAAGTACTTGTACTTGCCAAAAGAATTTGAATGGTTGTTTACATAAAATATTGCCAAAGCATTATATACAAAACAAGTAATGGCAAGCAATACAAGATTACAATAACAAATAACAATAAAACAGTATTTAAATCAGGTGCTAAGTAATAAATAAAATAACAAAAATATATTGTAACAAAATAAATGATAAAATAATATGTATATACATAGCTGTTAAAAGTTTAGAATAATTAGGTTTTTTTTAGGTTTTAAAAAAGTCTCTTATGTTCACTAAGGCTGCATTTATTTGATCAAAAATACAATGAAACACTACTATTGTTAAATACTATTAAAATTTTAAATAATTCTACTTTTTGTATGTATTATATATTATAGTATAAATTATATTATAATAAAACAATGTAATTTATTCAGCATCATTACTCCAGTCTTCAGTGTCACATAATCCTTCAGAAATTATTCTAATATTATAATTTACTGCTCAAGTATTAATGGTGCTCAATTATTAATAATGGTTCTAATTATCAATGCAAAACATTAAGCATCACAATTGTTTTCATTAGTTATAATAAGAAATTTTTCTTGGGTACTAAATAAGCTTGTTTGAGGGTCATGTGACACTGAAGACTGGAGTATGGCTGCTAAAATTCAGCTTTGCATCACAGGAATAAATTACATTTTAAAATATATTTAAATAGAAAACAGCTATTTTAAATTGTATTAATATTACTGTATTTTTGATTAAATAAATGTACTGTTGGTAAAAATAATGTCTTTAAAAAACATTAATTTTTTATTTTTTTTAAATCATAATTATTCCAAACATTCCAAACCAGTAGTGTGTACATATATAGACAATATGACAAAATATCAATATATCAAATAAATAAAAAAATAAAATAATAAAAAAACGAACAAAAAAATAAATAAATACAAAAATAAACACTAATGTTTGTACTTGAGTTTATGGTGTGCAGCTGAAAAAATATGTTTGCTGCAGATGATGGGTAATTGTCTTTTCCCAGTAATCTGCATTTAATCATATGTTGTTTTGAATGGAATGCTCAATTTTTTATGCATGCCAGACTGGCAGGTTCATGTTACAGATATAACTAGTAGAGAAATCTTTATCTTCCAATTTTCCTCTCACTTGCTGATTATAAAAGAAAAAATTAATGAAAAAATGAACAACCAATGGCTCTCCCAATGTTTTCATGAGATTTCAGTTAAATGATTGCCTGACTATCAAACAGGATTCATTTCAGAACTCCAAAATCAAGCCAAGTTACTGAGGACTGCAGTGGCTGGAACCAATTAACTTAATTGGGAAGGTGGAGCCTCCTTTTTGCGCTCTTGCTCCTAGGAAAGCACAAATAATGTATTCCTGTGCAGTGGCTAAACGTGAAATCAATGCTGACGAGATGTACTGCACAACAGGCCTCATACCGGCTTCTGATGTTTTTACATGGGACTGTAAAGACAGTTTGGGTTCCTTTAGTGATGACATTTCTGAGGTGATTTTACTGAAAGCACAACCAGCCAAAATCATTAAAATAGTATCTGAAGTCAAGCTGGGCACATATTCTGATTTGCTGGATAATAAAATTTAGGATTTAAAA